>CM041637.1:53272614-53409916 GCA_023333625.1 Bothriochloa decipiens | reverse complement strand
CTAAACTTATCGATAGCAAAAACAATAGCAAGGAGCTCTTTTTCAGTGGTAGCATAATTAACTTAAGGCCCTATCAGAGTTTTGCTAGCATAAGCTATAGCATGATGCTTCTTATCCTTAGTCTGTCCTAACACTGCCCGCATAGCATAATCACTTGCATCACACATAATTTCAAAAGGTAAAGACCAATCAGGGGGTTGAATGATTGGTGTAGAAATAAGCGCTTTCTTAAGAATTTCAAAAGCTTGTAAACATGCATCATCAAATTCAAAAGGAACATCCTTGGCCAACAAACGAGTAAGAGGTCTAGCAATAAATGAGAAATCTTTTATGAACCTCCGATAAAAACCAGCATGGCCAAGAGAGCTTCTAATTCCTTTAACATTAACAAGCGGAGGTAGCTTTTTAGTTACTTCTATTTTAGGTCTGTCTACCTCGGTGCCTCTTTCAGACACTAAGTGTCCTAGCACTATTCCTTCTCTAACCATAAAATGATATTTTTCTCAATTAAGGACTAAGTGCTTTTCTTCACATCTTTGCAAAATCTTATCTAAGTTTTCTAGATAATCATCAAAAGTCTTTCCATAAACAGAAAAATCATCCATAAAAACTTCCATTATCTTTTCAATCTTATCTGAAAATATAGACGTCATACATCTTTGAAAAGACGCTGGCGCATTACATAACCCAAAAGACATTCTACAATAGGCATAGGTTCCATAAGGGCATGTAAAGGTCGTTTTGCTTTGATCATCTGGATGGATAGGGATTTGGTGGTATACCGAATATCCATCTAAGAAACAGAAGAAAGAATGGTTGGCTAATCGCTCTAGCATCTCATCAATGAAAGGCAAGGGAAAGTGATCTTTCCTAGTTGCCTTATTAATCTTTCTATAGTCTATGCACATCCACCATCCTGTGACGGTTCATTGAGGGTTCAACTCATTCTTCTTGTTTTGAACAACAGTCATGCCTCCTTTCTTAGGCACCACATGGACAGGACTTACCCACTCACTGTGTGGCACAGGATATATAATCCCAGCGTGCAACAGTTTCAAAACTTCCTTCTTCACAAGTTCCCTCGTCGCATTAGTGAGTCTACGTTAGGGTTCTCTAGATTGTGGAATGTTAGGATCTGTGGGAACGCGATGGGTGCAAAGAGTAGGACTAATTCCTTTAAGGTCCTGGAGTGAGTAGCCAAAGGCTGAATGATATTTTTCTAAGACAGCCATTAGGCGAAGAGTCTGCTCCTGAGTGAGATTATCACTTATAATAACAGGAGACTCTGGATCATCGCCTAGAAAAGCATATCTAAGACCGGATGGTAAAGGTTTGAACTCAGTAGGAGGTTTAGGTGGCACTGCAAACTCATCTAAAGGTTCATGCTCAGAAGGCTCAGCTTCTTCTTCTATGAAGAATCTAGCTTCATGTTCTAACTCTGGCTTAGCTAAAAAGTCTAAAGAAGCAGCTCTAAATTCCTCCAATGGATCATATTATGGATAGGGCTCAGTCCTAGAGTTTAAAGAGTGTGAAATGGACAGTGGTAACTGAAGTTTCTTGCCTAAGCAGATGTTTAGTTTCCCGGTTTGCCCTTCATAGAGAAGTCTTCTAAATGGTTGTCCTATCAAAAGGTGGAAGTCCCATGTGTCAAAGATATAAAAGCTCAAATGAACTGGGGTTCCTTCTACCTAAATTGGTAGGACATGTAGAATTCCTAGACTGGAGATGATATGTCCTAGAGACTTCTCATAAATTTCACTGTTGGGGTTAATACCATGTCTTTCAATAAATATTGTGCAAGTGACACAAACATGATATTTATACCCACAACTGGATTGTAGAGAGCATCTATTTGATCTGTATTGATTATGCAATGAATCAAAAGAGAAGATGAATCCAAATGGATTACTTCAGAGGAAAACTCTAATTCTTCTAACCATTCATTGCTCATAACAGATACTAATTCTCCTGAGGTTCTTCCTAAGGGAATGTCCTCAAAGGCATTAAAAGAATCTCTAAGATGATGCCTACTCTATGTCTTTTTCACAGAATAATAATTCAAAATGTTTCCAAAATTAGAAAAGAGATCAGGTTCTATTTCTAGCATAAAATCTAGAAATGGGATTTCTTGTTTTTTCTTGCTCAAGACATGGGTTAGCTGAGGTAGGTGGTATATCTAGCAAAGAGTTGGCTTTAGCTACTTGAGGTTCTGGCTCTACTTATAGAAGGTAATCTAATTCAGTGAATAGGATTTGATCTAGGATTAATCTTTCTTTCTCATAGGAGACATGCAAGAAGGATCCTCCAGAAGTTGTGTCGAGCAAATTTTTACTATCTCTACACAGACCTTTTATAAAAATGCTGTAAAAGAATAGGGTCTGGTAGACTAAGGTTCGGGCCTGATGCTAAAAGTGTAGTGGAACGATTCCTGGATGAGGCCAAAGATTCGTCAGGTTCTTGCTTGATAGTTAGAACCTTGACTCTAAGGTCAACAATTTGGGAAATGGGATAGAAATATAGGCAAAAGTTGGAACATAAGGATCCCCAATCTCCTTGTTGCTTACCTACAACTCTATCATACCATTGTCTGGCTTTCCCTTTAATGAGAAAGGAAATAGCTTCCAACAGAGATTTTTATCAGACATGCCTTCAATACAAAGACAGTCACATGTTTGCTCAAAGTCTCTAATGTGAAGGCAAGGGTTTTCGTCTCCTTCTCCTGAAAAGGATAGGCTTTGGACCAAAGCAATCAACCGCGGACTCAGCCTATAGCTAGGTGTTTGGATAGGTTGTGATGACTCATATGGCACTAGGCTAGTCTCCGTGGGTGCAGAAAGTTGAATGATAGGAATGGAATTTAAATTATCTATAAGGATAGAAAAAGGTAAGAAAAGAAAAGGTGAGATAACAGAAAATGATAAAAGTATAGGAACAAGGTAGAGCAAGATTTAGGTTATCTAAGCAGACCGTCTTTCTCCCCGGCAACAACGCCAAAAATGCTTGTTGATATTGATTACGCACACGAAAGAATGAAAGAGAAATAATCTGCAAGTGCACGGATATCAGTGAGCACTTCACCCGGGAGATAAATCTAGAGTATCGTATTTGTTTATCCGCTAGGAGAAAACATGCAAAAGACTAACCCGGTCTTAACCACTACCCTCGGCTGCAAGGCAAGATAGCGAGAATTAAGCGATATAGAGAGGATTACTCCGTCAGTCTTCCTCTAACCTATGGCAAGCTATGTGATTATTGTTCTAAGGGGGCACCTAGAGAAAAGAGACACCTCAGAGAATGCTTAACCCCGACACACTAATTCCTACCAAACCTCCTGACGGGACGTGGATTATGGAGACACCAAGGGGACTGTCACTTCCCCCATTGCTACCACAAATCCGGCCAGATAGGGAGTATCCACGAGTATTCCTAGCCCAAGCACCATTCTTACGCTACGAATGATTACTCTATTCCCTATGCGAAGCGAATAAAGTAAACTCGTAAACCAAAGAACAATAAGAACAATAGACTTACTGGTATTAGAAGTTGAATTGCTGAATGATCCTAGAACCATGCCTCAGGTTAGGAGACTTGATCCCGTAAGTACAACTAGAGAGGAGACACCGACAGGCCGGGCTTCCTCCAATTCTACCTCCACCCTATACTCTCTCAATCTCTCTTGTGGCTAATACCCTAGAGAGACGGATCCATTCAAGGGACACCTCTCTTGCTAATTCTCTCTGGAAAATATGAATTAGGGTTTCTAAATTCGCTCGGATCCAGGGGCTAGGGGCCCTATTTATATAGCCCTCTATGATGCACCATAGCCCACGGATCAAACCGACCTAAATAGACGGCTAATATTCATCCTCAAAGTCAGTGGATGCAGGATTCGCGAGCCTCCACCTGATTGGTGGAGAGCTCTGGGCCGCCACCCCTACCCCTGGGCGCCCGCCCAGCTATACAGGCAGGTGGGCCCTAGATTACAGGGGGTGGCTTCCCGATTCTTCTAGATTGTTCCTGAGTACACTTTCGTCTTTTATCTCTATTTAATCCTTCATGTGGACCTTCTTTGGTAGTTTTCATCTGACACCCTGCAAAAATAGATATTCACCAAGACTCATGGAGTTCTGTTAGTGATAACCCTATATCTACTAGGTGTTTGCATATAGGTCCATTTTTATGTTTAGTTGACGGTTAAAAGCTTGAGTTATCTACTGTCAACACGGGCTTCATCCCGACTTTATTTTGATGAGTTCTTGCTATGAGGGCTTCGTCCTGACTTTGGTAGATTTGATGAGTTTTTGCTGTGTGGGCTTTGTCCCGACTTTTGAATGGCTTCAGCGATTTGTCAGGCTTAGTCCCGACTTTGCTTTGCTTCGATGAGTTGTGCAGGCTTCGACCCGACTTTTATATTAAAGAGATGTGCGGGCTTAGTCCCGACTTTGCCTTGCTTCGATGAGTTGTGCAGGCTTTGACCCAACTTTTAGATTGAAGAGATGTGCGGGCTTAGTCCCAACTTTGCCTTGGTTTGACGAGTTGTGCGGGCTTCGACCCGGCTTTAGATTGAAGAGTTGTGCGGGCTTAGTCCCGACTTTGAATAGTTCTTGTACTACTTGTTGGTAGTAGAGTGGATGATATTGAACCAGAGTTGTTGCTCAGTACTACCTGCCGGTAGTCTCGTGGCTAGCTTTGAGCCAGAGTTGTTACGAGTTGTGCTGCATCATGCCGCGGCGTAGTTTGAATCTAAGCCTAAACCCGCATGGTGTGCCTAAGTTCAGTTCAGTATGTTGTGCTCTGCATCACATCGCAGGTAGGGGTGGGGAATCAAAGGTCCTGGACCAACACGGTGTGCCCTAATCCCGCTATAGTAGCAAAAGGCTTTTACTCCTGAACCAGCACTATGTGCCCGGGTTCAACTGTATTCTCATTTCGCAGTAAGGAAAGAACTTTTTGATCATGAATCCAGCATGGGAGCTTGTATTCAGTACCCCAGAAAGGCCTGAGTGGACCGACACACAGTGCCCTGATCCAACTCAGTGCTCCGCATACAGTGCAGGCAAAGTGGGGAGTCAAGATCCTGGACAGACATGGAGTGCCTTGATCCCGCTATTGTGAAAAGGTTTGGTCTCCCAAACCAACACTAGGTGCCATGGTTCAATTGCATTTTCAATTGGCAGTACTCTCTGATCGTGAGATGACACAAGTGCCCTGAATCACCCTAGAGAAGCCCGATCCTAGACGAACACGGAGTGCCCTGATCCAGCCCGGAGCCACGCACCGGGCGGCTAGCCTGTCCATGGAGCGGTACTAAGACTCTAGTCTATGCATGCACTCTATGAGATCACCCCATTTTGCGATATCTTGAAGAGGCATTTTGTGCCTGTTGTTCTTTTGTTGCAAACGGAGAGAGCGAGTTATTCTGAAGCTTAAAGTATTTTTATAGTATCATAGAGAGTTCTTTTACAGGACTTTTGCTAGTTGTAGAATCTTCAAAGTTGGCTGATGTGCCAGGTGTTCTTCAGTGAGATTTCTTTGTTTGTCATCAGTTCATATGTGCCTGGTCTGGTTGCTCTTCTTACTTTGAAAGGTCCCTCCCATGGACTGAGTAGTTTGTGTGTTTCATCTTTCTTTTGGATGAGTTGAAGAACTGAGTCCCCAGGTTTGTGGGCTCATGGTTGTGTGCTTTTGTCATAGTGTCTTCTTAGGCCTTGCTGATAGCTTGCGTGTTGTAGGATTGCACACTCTCTAACTTCTTCTAGTGAGTCGAGTTCCAGGCATCTTGTTTCTTCAGCTTCTCCTTCTTCATATTGCTCTATCTTTGGAGATGTCTAAATCAAATCTACTGAGAGTATTGCTTCTGATCCGTAGACGAGGAAGAATGGTGAGTATCTAGTTGATCTGCTGATCTGGGTTCTTAGGCCCCAAACCACTTTTGGTATTTCTTCAATCCACTTTGCTCCATAGTCCACTAGCTCTTCATATAGTCTTGGCTTCAGTCCTTGTAAAATTAACCCGTTTGCTCTTTCAACTTGTTTGTTTGCTTGAGGATGGGCCACAGATGCATAATCTATGTCGATCCTATAATCTGTTACCCAAGATGTAAACTCCTTTGCGATGAAAGGCAAACCCAAGTCTGTGATGATTCTGTTGGGTACTCCAAATCAGAACATGATGCTTTGTATGAACTCGATGGCTTTTCTACACTGTATTGCACCAAGGGTTTGTATTCTATCCAATTGGTGAACTTGTCAATTGGGACGAAGATGTACTTGAATCCTCCGGCTGATTTTCTAAGTGGACCGACTTGATCCAATCCCCAACAAGAGAAGCAGTATGCATATCAAATTGTGTGCCGAAATGTGTTGCTGTCTTGCAAACATCTGGCACTTCTTGCACTTCTTGACAAATTCTTCTGCGTCCTTCATTGCGGTGGGCTAGTAGTATCCCATCCTGAAAGCTTTGCCTACCAAGGTTCTTGAGGCCGCATGATTGCTGCAACAACCCGCGTGTATTTCATCGATGATGTTGATTCCTCTTTCCCTTGGTACGCATTTGAGTAGAACTCCAGATGACACTGCTCTTCTGTATAGCTTGTCCCCGACCAACATGTAGTTCTTGCTTACGTATTAGTCAAGTTCTTTGTGTCTTGTCTTCTGGCAGTGTCTTGTCTTCGATGTAATCTATGATTGTTGCATCCAGTCTTCGTAGATTACCATGATTTGTCTTGTTAAAGGATTTTGATCGATCTTCATTGGGTCGTCCTTGCTTGTCCTCGGTAGTTGTTCTTCTCTGGGTTGTTTGATAGATGGTTTAGCTAGTTCTTCCATGAAGATTTATGGTGGTACCTTTGCTCTATCAGAACCTAGCTTGGCCATGGTGTCAGTGGCCACATTTGAGTCTCTCAGAACGTGGTGGATCTCAAGCCCTTGAAAATTTTTCTCTAGTTTTCTGACTTCCGCACAATAAGCGCCCATGTTGTATTTTGTGCAGTCCCACTCCTTGTTAACTTGATTGATAACAACTACTAAATCTCGGTAGACTAGTAGCCTCTTTATTGCTAGGGAGTGGGCTATTCTTAGCCCATGGATGAGTGCTTCATACTCCGCTTCATTGTTCGTGGCTTGCCATAAGATTTGTAGAACATACTTGAGTTGTTTTCCTTTTGGTGATATGAATAAGATTCCTACTCTAGCACCTCCTAGTTTGAGTGAGCCGTCAAAATACATCCTCTAGTGATCTGTGATAGGCTTAGGTTCTTTTAAGGTTGTTTCTGTCCACTCTACTAAGAAGTCGCTGAGTGCTTGAGATTTGATGGCCTTCTTTGACTGGAATTCCAGGTTCAATGCTCCAAGTTCTACTGCCCATTTGGATATTCTTCCCATTGAATCTCAGTTCCTCAAGATGTCCGCTAGGGGAACTCGGTGACTACTGTAATCTTGCATTCTTGAAAGTAGTGTCTCAACTTCCTTGATGATATCAGGATAGCGTAGAGTAGCTTCTATATGTGCGGGTATCTGACTTTTGATTCTGTTAGAACTTTGCTGACATGGTCTCTATACCTTGTAAACATGACCGGGTTCTTCTCTTTCAACCACAACGGCTATGCTTACGATGTTCTTTGTGGCTGAGATATATAATAGCAAGTCTTCTTTCTTGTTTGGTGGCACTAATACGGGTGAAGAGGCTAGATAATGCTTGAGTTTTTGAAAAGTTTCGTCTGCTTCTTCTTTCCATTCGGACTTGCCTGTCTTTTTCAACAGTTTGAAGAAAGGAATGCCTTTTTCTCCTAGGAGTGATATGAATCTGTTGAGGGCTGCCATGCAACCCGTCAATTTTTTGACATCCTTGATTTTTCTTGGTGGCTCCATGTCTAGGATTGCTTTGATTTGCTTTGTGCTTGCTTCAATTCCTCTGTTACTGACTAGAAAATCGAGCAATTGCCCTGCAGGAACCCCCAAAACACACTTGTTTGGGTTGAGCTTCCATCTCCACTTCTTTAAGTTTGTAAAAGTTTCTTGTAGGTCTTCTATCAGTGCGTTGGGTTTGTTAGTCTTGACCATGACATCATCCACATAGGCTTTAGCATTTCTTCCTATTTGATCTCCCAAGGTTGTTTGAATTGCTCGTTGATAAGTTGCTCCTGCGTTCTTCAAGCCACACGGCATTGATATGTAGCAATATGCCTCGAATGGAGTCACGAAAGATGTCTTGCTTTGATCTTCCTCTCTGAGAGATATTTGATGATTCTAGAGTAGCAATCGAGAAATGAGAGTAAGGATGCTCCCACTGTTGAATCTATTACTTGGATGATTCTTGGGGGGCCGTATGGATCTTTGGTGCAATGTCTATTGAGGTCAGTGTAGTCAATACACATACGCCAATCTGGTGAGTTCTTCTTCTCCATGAGTACTGGGTTGGCCAACCAGTCCAAGTTGATTATTTCTCTGATGAACTTGGCTGCCATTAGCTTTGTGAGTTCTTTCTTGATTGCTGCTTTCCTGTCGGGTGCGAATCTTCATAGTTTCTGCTTGATGGGTTTTGAAACCTTGTTCACAATAATGATATGCTCAACCAAGTCTCTCATGACTCCTGGCATGTCTGTTGGCTTCTAGACAAAGATATCTTTGTTTGTCCCTAAGAAACTTGGTGAGTGCGAGTTTCTATTTAGGGTCAAGTTCTGCACCGATGGTCGTCGTCTTCTCGGGATCACCAGTCTTCAAGTCAATCTTCTTTGTCTTCACATTAGTCGAGCTAGTGTAGCTTTGCTTGTCTTCTTTATAGGGATTTCTGTCTCCTGCAGGTTCATTATTGCAGCTATCATGGCGATCAATCTCCCTTCTTCCTTGTTCACCTTGTATTCTTTCTACAATTTGGATGGCTTGCACGTCACAATCATAGGCTTTTTGCAGGTCTCCTTGTAGTGATAATATTCCCTTGGTTGTTGGCATCTTGAGTAGTAGGTATGGGTAGTAAGGTACGGCCATGTACTTGGTTAGTGCTGGCCGCCCCAAGATAGCGTGGTAGCATGACTCGAAGTTTGCAACTTCAAACTTGATGAATTCCGTCCTGTATTTGTCTTTGGTACCGAAAGTGATAGGTAATGTGAACTGCCCAAGGGTACTGCTGCTGTTCTGGGTGCTATGCCATAGAAAGGTGTGCTTGTTAGTGTGATCATCCCTTTGTAGTTGAAACTCATCTTTTTCAATGTTGTAGTAAATATGATTTCTAGACCGACTCCACCATCGATTAGAACTTTAGGAACTATGATCTCTATGATTGTTGGCACCACCACTAGTGGATAACAACCTGCGTTGGATGTACTCTTCCGTTGATCCTCCCTTGTGAAGTTGATCGGGTACTCTGACCAGTTTAGATATCTTGGAACTGCGGGTTTTGCTGCCATGATGGCTCTATGTGCCAGCTTCTGTTGCTATTTGCTTCTTGCTCTTGGTACACCAGAGAATATTACGTATAATTGCTTTTGAGGTTCTTGAAAATCTCGTTCAGGCTTCTTTTCTTCTTTCTTTGGTTCATGTTCCCTTCTATCTTGGTTGTCGTTGTATCTTCCATCTTTTCGGTATTGGCTATTGACATCATGACAATCCTTGAGCTTGTGTCCCGACCTTGGGTGTATGGGGCAATTCATGTCTTCAAAGTTTGCGAATTGTCTTTGCTTCATTCTGTCTTTTTCCTGAGGAGTCAAGTTCTGGTAAGTATTGATTCTTTTGTTGGCTACTGCCACCGTGTTGTCTTGCCTTGGACTCTTGTCGTTGTTTCTATAATCATTGTTTCCTCTTCTGTTGTTGTTGTCCTTATCCTGGGGAACTTTCTGTTTGTCTTTTCTTCTGAGGATATGAGCTTTTCAACAGCTCACTTGAACTCTCTGTTGGTCTTTGGATCTTCGCTGTTGAATTCTTTGAATTGCCATCTTGCAATAATTCCATTGCTGAATATGTCAATAACTTCTCTATCTATGATCTCATGTACTTGTGCTCTTACTTCGTCAAATCTTCTGTAGTATTCTCTAAGTGACTCTTTGGACTTCAGTGTGATTCCTTGTAACTCAGCTACGGTCATTAGATGTATGATAATTCTTGCGAAGTGGCTGCAAAACTGCCTTTGCAAGTTGCTCCAATATCTGATGGATCCTGCAGGTAGTTTATCAAACCATTGTAAAGGCATTGCTTCTAGTGCCATGGGAAAATAGTGCTTTGAGGTCTTCATCTCCTCCGGCCAACTCGATTGATTGAGAATAAACTCTGAGCCATTGCTTTGGTTCTTCTATCCTGTTGTATTTTGAGTGGCTTGAAGGCTTGAACTTGTAAGGTAGCTTCATGTCTTGTAATCTTTTGGCGAAACATGGAAATGTGTAGTAGTTGTCTTTCTTGTTGTAATCTGGTGAGTGATCTTCTAGGTTCTCTGTAGCATGATTTGCATTCTAATTCTCTGCATCCTTCTTCTCTATTTACTATCCTCCTATGTTCTAGCCTCCTTTGTGGTGGGTACGGGTGGGTTCTTTTAGACTTTTGAGGGAGGTGGTCTTGAGTTCTGGTGATTGTCCATTCTGGTTCTTATGTTGCTACTTTCTTCTGATTCTATTCTAGTGAAGACTAATCTGCAGGGTTGTCCGGCTTGTTGATTAACAATAGCGGGTTGTCCGTTCTACTGAGCTTCTTTAGGTGCCTTTTCAGGTTCTTGAGTCTTCTTTCGAGCACCTTATTTCTCTTTCTGTGCCTTCTTCAAAGATTTGAGTTGTTCGGCTACTTGGTTGATCTTGTCCTGTCCTTCTTGCTCAGCTGCTTGTTTTTCTGCTTTCATCTTGTTGTAGGTCATACGATCCTGCTATTGATGGGGGACATCGGAGGTTCCCCAAGAAGACGGAATACGGACGGAGGATCGAAGAACCCGCTGCCCGATTCGAATACAACATGGAGTAACACGATAAGAGAACTACTATATCCTAGACGAATTGTAATAGGAAAGAGTGCAAAAGTCTTAGTTTAGGAATCATTCCTAGAATTTGACTAGGAATCATAGAGCCCGCAGCCAGCCTCAAACTATATAAGGCTGCTGCGGGTACCCCTTGTAAAAAAGGCGAACTACACAGCAACACGCAATCCCTAATACTCATCAATACAACGCAATAGGCTCATGCCGACTGGACCTAAAGCTTTTACTCGACGCAAGTCGAGGGCCCGAACCAATATAAAATCATTTGTCTCGTCAAGCTTGTTACCACAACCGCCGAGTTTCACAGTCTGCCAAGCTCCTTCGAACAAAACACCCTGCTGGGTACCCCAGTGGTGGGCTATCGGTGATAAAACATCGATAGCTGGCGCGCCAAGTAGGGGCTTTTGGCGGATTGTACACTCAGAGTTTGGCGGACCTCACCTTCAAGATGAGTTTTTTTGACCAGAACGACCTTCATTTTTGATTCATGGATCTGCAAGGCCAACGGGGAAGGCAAGCTCCAGAGCCATCTGGCCAAACAGTCGGAGCTCGACGACATCAAGATCGATGCCATGGAAGAATCTTGACTCGCTAAGAGGCTCGCAAAGCTCTCAGCTTCGGATCTGAATCAGGAAGAAGAAGACCATGAAGCTAACTCGAAGAAGAATTCAAAGACCGTGCTCGACTCCAGCACTATCAAGAATCTGATTCAAAGTCAAGAAGAGAAGAAATACGAAACCAACTTTGAGAAGAACTTAAATACTGTCCACAACTCAAGAACATTCATCAAGATTCCCAACTCATTTCCGTACGGATTGCGCAACTCGGCATCCATTGTGCAAGAATACCTGAAGTCGCACAGGTGCCACGGGTGCCCAATCCATGGGAGGAGTAGGGAGACCCCATATGCGGAGCCAATTACTTCAGTCTGTAACCCTCGAGACCTGAGAGGAAAGGCAAAGCGGATCATGAAGAACTTCGAGCCAACCGGAAGACAGGCAAAAATGTTTACATCCACGACTGAAGAAGATTATACAACTCATTGGTCAAATACTCTTGTTACCAATGAAATACAACCTGACTACTGCTATCAAGAACTGCCCTTTCAAGAAGGAAAAGAGCTTGCCACTTTATCTTTCGACAATGTAGATTCAGAAGAAGAAGAACCTGCAAAAATTCTAAGAAGGCTAAAAAGAAGAATCGTCCACATGGCAAACATGGTTGAACTACCCGCGTCTCTGAGGCCGCTAGAAGTGCATTCATCTGATGAATCAGAGAACAACATATCAGAAGATGAAAGAACCGAAGAAGAAGAAACTGAAGATCGCAAGCAGTCAAGGATGGGCCAGAACCGTCACCGATCCAGCAGAAGAACTAAAGCAAAGCGAAAGAAGCAAACCTAGACCAAGTATAAACAAGATCACATGATGTATAACAAGATGAAGTCAGAAAAACAAGCAACCAAGCTTGAAGAGCAAGAGAAGATCAATGAGGCAGCTAGACAACTCGAATCTTTGAAGAAGGCACAAAAAGAGAAAGAAGTCGCACAAAAGAAGACTCAACAACCTGAAAGAATGCTAAACAAAGCTCAGCACAATGAATAACCCACTATTATAGACCAGCAGGACGGACCATCCCAAAGATCAGTTTTCTCCAGAATAGAACCAGAAGGGAGCAACAACGTGAGAGGTAGGATGAATCACTAGCATTCAAGACTTCCTCCACCACCAAGATCTGAAAGAACCCACCCATACCCACCACAAAGAAGACGAGAACGAAGCAGGATGATAAGCAGGGAAGAAGGTTGTGGAGAGTCAGAGTGCCGGTCACGCTACAGAGAGCGTAGAAGATCACCATCACCAGATTGCAACAAGAAAGACAACTATGAAAAATTTCCGTGTTTCACTAAAAGATTGCAAGACATGAAGCTACCACACAAGTTCAAGCCATCAAATCACTCAGAGTACAATGGGAAAGAAGAACCAAAGCAATGGCTTAGAGTTTATTCACAATCCATTGAGTTGGCTGGAGGAGATGAAGATTAAAAGCCCTATTTTTCTCAATGGCACTAGAAGCAATGCCACTACAATGGTTCGACAAACTACCTGTAGGATCCATCAGATATTGGAGTGACTTGCAAAGACAATTTTGCAGCCACTTCGCAGGAATTATCATACACCCAATGACAACAGCAGAATTACAAGGAATCACACAGAAGCCAGGCGAATCACTCAGAGAATACTATAGAAGGCGAAGCAAGAGCATAAGAACCTTGGTAGGAAAAGCTTTCAGGATGGGGTATTACTGGCCCACGGCAATGAAAGATGCAAAAGACTTCGTCAAGAAATGCAAGAAGTGCCAAATGTTTGCAAGACAACAACATGTCCCGACACACAATTTGATATGCATACTGCCCTCTTGGCCCTTCTCCTGTTGGGGATTGGATCAAGTTGGTCTACTAAAAAGATCACCCGGAGGATTCGAGTACATCTTCATTCCAATCGACAAGTTTACCAAGTGGATAGAATACAAACCCTTGGTCAAATACAGCATAGAAAAGGCCATCGATTTCATACAAAGCATCATGTTCTGATTTGGAATACCCAACAAAATCATTACAGACCTAGGATCGCCATTCATCACAAAGGAGTTTACATCTTGGGCAACAAATTGCGGAATTGACATAGACTACGCATCTGTTGCCCACCCTCAAGCAAATGGACAAGTTAAAAGAGCAAACAGGTTAATTTTACAAGGACTAAAGCCAAGACTATATGAAGAACTAGTGGACTATGGAGCCAAATGTGATTGATGAGATACCAAAAGTGGTTTGGGGCCTCAGAACCCAAATCAGCAGATCAACCAGATACTCACCGTTCTTTCTTGTCTTCGGATCAGAAGCAATACTCCTAGCTAATTTAATCTGGAGATCACCAAAGATGGAGCAGTACGAAGAAGGAGAAGCAAGACGCCTGGAGCTCGACTCACTAGAAGAAATCTGAGAGTGTGCAATTCTATAGAATGCTAGATATCGACAAGGACTAAGAAGATAAAATGACAAGAACACACAACCCCAGACCCTTAAATCGGGAGACTCAGTTCTTTGACTCATCCAAAAGAAAGATGGAAGACACAAGCTACTAAGCCCTTGGGAAGGACCTTTCAAAGTAAGAAGAGCAACCAGACCAGGCACATATGAGCTTATGACGGATGAAGAAATCCCACTAAAGAACACATGACACATCAGCCAACTCTGAAGATTCTACAACTAGGTGAAAAGTCCTGTAAAAGAACCCATGATGATGAAACAGAAATCTACTGATCAACAGAACAACTCGCTCTTTTCATTTGCAACATAAGGACAACAGGCACTCAATGCCTCTTCAAGATATTGCGCTATGGGATGATCTCATGGCGTGCCTGCATGGACTAGAGTCTTAGTACCGCTCCATGGATAGGCTAGCCGCCCGGTGCGCAGCTTCGGGCTGGATGAGGGCACTCCATGTCGGTCCAGGATTGGGCCTCTCTGGGGTGATTCAGGGCACCTGTGTCATCTCACGATCAGAGAGTACTATGAATTGACAATGCAGTTGAACCATGGCACCTAGTGCTGGTTCGAGAGACCAAACCTATTCGGAACAGCGGGATCAGGGCACTCCGTGTCGGTCTAGGACCTTGGCTCCCCACCTTGCCTGCCCTGTGCGCAGAGCACTGAGTTGGATCAGGGCACCGCGTGTCAGTCCACTCGGGCCTTTCTGGGGTGAATACGTGCCCTCATGCTGGATTCATGATTAGAAAGTGTTGATGCAAAATTCTTATCTGCAAACACACCGGGCTAATACCCAAATTCGATATCCGAAGCGTGCCAGTTGATTTGACCAGTTAATCGACAATGATGATAAATTGAATAAAATCCAAACAAGACGACAACGATACGCCCGGACGTCAAAGCTCAGAAGGTATTCGATAACTGTTGAACAGATCAGACGAGACGACAGCGATACGCCTAGAAGTCAAAGCCTGAATCGTGCTCGGTAGACGCAGAACCTGCAAGGTCGCCGGAGATCAAGTTGATGCAGCCCATCGATTCTTGAAAGAACTCGTTGAAAAAGAAAAGATACTTGATGAAGTCATCGAAAAGTAAATTACTGGTAAAGGTAAATTGCGATAAAAAGTAGATTTGTTTATTGATGCTTGGATCTCCATTACAATGCTCCTCGGCATATATTTATACTCCGCAAATCAAAGAGTCCTAATTTAACACGCAAAGCTCAAATATAGAAGAAATAAACTAATTCCTTATACGAACTCTATCTCTTTAAGAAAAAGAAATAAAACTCGTATAGGAGTTGGACTTAAACTATAATACAAAAAATCATAAGCTCTGTGTCGCCGATCCTCTGTTCGCTTCTGTCATGATGAAGTTATCTCCTCATCGGCACATCCCTGGCATCGGCAACAACCTTCTAGTCTTCCTGCCTATCTTATCGGCAACAGCTCTTCCGCCTCATTGGCAACGATCCTCTAACAGTTTTTCAGCTTCATCGGCAATGTACGAGATCAACATGCCCTTCATCGGTAACCACCCATCGGCAGCTCAGAAGCAATGCTGAAGAAAAACCAACCTCTTGCCGATTTAGTTTAGTCTCCCGATCCTTATTGACACGTGCCGAAAAACGGTGTCAACACATGCCCCCCAATTTCGGAGTATAAAATACTTTATGCACCGAAATTTCCTCCAGGTCATAATTACCCAAGCCGCTTAAACTTCTCCTTAAAGGTTGCGTGCACTGTAGTGGAAATCCTGTACCAACGGGCCCATATAATGCTTCCTCCGCCGTGGCCCAATTTTCGTCTATGATTCAACCCTATCTTTTCTCTCTCCAGTGGCGACATTAGCAGGCGATCCCCCGGCGAACTCAACTGGTGACATTCTCGGCGACAGTTCTTAACCTCCATTAGTGTTCTTCGCTCTCTCCATCTTCATTCGCGGCCATGGCGGTTCCCTTTGACGTCCCCAAGGTTAATCTTCTTCTTTACCCGTCCTTTGACATTTCTTTTCTCCTTTTTCGCGCAGTTCATGACTCCTCCTTATCTCAATCTTTAACCTCAGGAATTTTACAATAAGCTTCTCATCCCAACGCATCAGAATCAATTTATCTACCTAGGCCCAATGGGGAATCCAGACCCAATCAACATTATAAACGCAGAAACCAATCGAATCCCCTTTAGAGCTCAGAATTTTGATTTGGGATTCTGGACTGATACCTTTCGATCCTAGCTGAAAACCACTAAGGGATGGAAAGACTGGTATTTGAGGGTCGCCAGGCCAATGGAGCTATATTGGGCAGAACATAGATTAGAGCAGTGCATCAGACTATCCATTGTCGATATGGAGAGGAATGAGTCACTGTTAATCGCCGCCTCCTACTTCTGGTCCGATACTATGAATGCCTTCATCTTCAGACATGGACCAGCTTCTCCAACCCTTGCCGATGTGTATATGCTTACTGGCTTGGATATCTCATCTGTCGATGACAACACTCTGTTCCAGAGAAAACCTGAGCATCGGCTGACTACCAGGAACATCGGTGGCTGGACTGGTTATATCAACGAGTATAAGAAATCCGGATCAGTCAATCACAGGGAGCACTCAGCTTTCTTGAACATGTGGCTTGAGAAATTCATCTTCTACGACAGAACAGTTGGACCGACTAATATGCACCTTCCTACAGCAGAGATGTTGGCTAATGGCGTCAGACTCCCACTTGGCCGATATCTCCTTGGCTCAGTTTACCATCTTCTTCACCAAGTGTCACAAAGGCTGTTGCAAGGAAAATCCATCGGCAATCTGGGAGGCCCTTGGTGGTTCATCAATATGTGGCTGAACGCCCATATGCATAAATATTTTCACATTGATCTGTTTGCCCAGCGATTCCCTCAAAATCTTCCTAAAGACTATCAACTCGGGGAAGAAGAATCAGCAACATGCCCCCTCTCAACTTTGGAGAAGCACTGGCAGTATTACCAGGGGCGGAAGCAAACAGAGCTCAGATCGGTAATCTCTTCCACAGACTCTACATAGGCATCTCTTCTGAGCTTCGGGCCTGGGTCCCTTATGTTGATGAAGGAGCAAGATTCCCTCTTTTTTTTAACCTTACCGAAGAGGCTTTGAATAAAGATGCTGATATTCTTAGTGCAATAATCACCCCTCATGCCATCCTGGTCAACATATTTGGAAGTGGGAAGAACATCAACCCCACATATGAGTTCTATTATCCATCGGCAGCAGCAAGACAATTAGCCTTTGGACAACTGCCCATCAACCTCTGCTTTGTCGATGTAATTAAACCGAGAGAGACCATCACGAACCGCATGGATTGGCATAAGATTGTTACTCTCCCTCCTGATGCCGATACCTCTAATGTTGATCTGACCGATTGGGCACCGGCTTCCTTCGTCACCGAGTCCTTCAGATTATGGTGGCAAGAATGGAAAGAGCAGCTATTCTTTGCATCTCCTCACCTTTACTGGAATCTCATTGATCCCAATTACGCTATCCCTGCCGATGCGGTAAGTCTGACCATCTGCACTTCTTTCAACTTCCCTTTAATCCATCGGTAACTAACTTTTTTTTAAAGAAACAGGTCGATGACCTAGTTCCAACACTAAGTAAGAGCGGTAAGGTCATACAGCTGCAGCCGATCTCTCCAGTATCCATCATCAGCCATAAAGCTCCTTTGCTAGACGCTCTGATGGGCCGTGGTCATTCCAAGAAGAGCACCAAATCGGCCGCATCCTTGGCACAGACATCTTAGGTAATCACCTCACTTTCTTTTGCAGATGCCAATTGCTGTGATTTACCGATCTCACATTTCAGGGCGCGAGTTCTACACCAATCGAATCTTCATCGGCAACTCGCCCTTCGTCTCCACCTACAGCACCTTCGTCGCCACGCCTCATCATCCTTGATGATTCTCCAGAGGTATTCTTTATTTAAACTTTGATTATTGGATCGACACTTTTACTCATCTGTTTCTCTCACAGCACTAAGTAGTCACATCGGCAACTACTCTGAGTGCGCAGATACTCCAACCATCCATTGCCGATG
This sequence comes from Bothriochloa decipiens, assembly GCA_023333625.1. Classification (NCBI taxonomy): domain Eukaryota; kingdom Viridiplantae; phylum Streptophyta; class Magnoliopsida; order Poales; family Poaceae; genus Bothriochloa; species Bothriochloa decipiens. The sequence continues at coordinate 53,391,855 of CM041637.1, read as the reverse complement.
CCCCCCAGCCATCCGATGCCGATATTTTACAGCACAAGCGTAAGGCTTCATCGGACGACGAGTCTCAGTCAAAGCGGGCAAGACTTTCACAAGCTCCAAGTTCACCATCAGCATCCTCGCCTCGCCCGATACCGCCTGATGTACCTGTGCAGACTTCTCCATCGGCAACTGCTCTTCCATCGGCAATTGTACCCGTACAAGAATCTTCATCGGCACAGGTATCGTAGCAGCAGCCGATCGAGGTACCAACACAGGAAACGCCATCGGCAATTGTACCTGAGGTTGCTTCTTCAAGCCAAAGGTGAGAGATTGCCTTGAAACAAGTAAGTTAACTCCCTTAGCTAACCTTTAACACTTAGGTTCTTCTGCTGACGTCACTTTTGTCTTTCAGGAGCAAGATTCACCGATAGCCTATTCTCCTTTTCTATTATTGGAGATATTCCTGATGATGATAACGAAGAAAGCTCTGCTCCAGCACTTGAAGCTTTATCATCTGAAACCAAATCCCGGCTGGAGACATTATTATCCTTGCTGCAATAGGAGACCTCTTTGTTGATCCAGGACTCTGATTTCGCAAGAGCAACCTTCAAAGAAATTCGAGGCCATATTTCTGCCAACGTCGAGGAAGCACTCTTCCAAGCTACACATCTGGAGAGTCGGCAGCTGTAGTACCAGAGGGCTGCCCGGCGAATTACCGATAGAGCCATTCAGGCAAAACTCCAGGAGGACATGATGAAGCACAAGCAATTTGCCAATGAGAAACATAAAGACATCGGTAAACTAGAAGCCTCCCGTGTAGATCTGGAAGAAACGATTGCTCAACTATCGGCAAAAAGAGAAATCCTGCTAGCGGAGCTGAGTCTTATCGGTTAAGAGTGCATCCTGATCTTGCCGATGCACTAGCTGAGTCTCCACTGGAGGCGTTGGCTGATATGCTTCTACATACCCCTGTGGCACTTGGCCTGGAGGAATCGGCATATTCACAGCACCAATCTATGGAGTAAAGTTCATCAGCTATTTTGCTGATGTTTGATCCTAGAAAGCTGCCTGTGGACTATACTGCTGAGTCCCCATTGCCTGGTAACTTGGCTGAATAGCAGACTGCTGAACTAGCGCTTGCCCTGACCAATTGAGATTATAACTCATCGGCACCTGACTTGCCGATGGCTGATAGCTTGCGGACAATTGATGCTCTTGTATGGGTGGATGATAGCTAGCATAATTGCCTTGAATTGCAGATAACCCAGATTGAGATACGAATGGCACTATGGGCTGTTCTATAGTGGAAACTCTCTGCTGAACTGGTGGAGGACTAGCCAATGGATTTGCATAAGATATCTGTTGCGGAGGCACGTGGAATCCCATTGACAATGGCTGTATAGCAGGAGGTGCAGTAGAATAATGTGACACTTGAGCCATCGGCCGAATTAGAGTAGCCGATGTCATTAGACCCTTCCTTGCTACGTTATGTACTTGAGGTAGTCCAGAATTGGTAGTAGATGGACCTGGAGGCATCCTGTATCCCCACCAATTAGCAGCAACTTGACTGTGTTGACCTGAAGGACCTGACATTGCCGATGTCGATAGATCTATACTCAACTGAGTACTAGGCCTCTCCTGAGACGTTAGATCTGATCCTATCGGTGTGGCTTCAATGATAGATGGTCCTGATATAACTGGAGGAGTAGGCGCTTCCATACTCTCAACGGCTGGAGTTCCCGATGGAGTACAGACAGATGCCGATCCCGGCTGATGATATGCCGGCCCGACATAACCTGGTGCTTGTCCGTCTCTTAACGTTTGCACAACAACATTGTAAACAGTATTGGACAGCACGGTGAAGTGGTTGATCAAAGATTGATTCAATGCAGAATTAACCATCTCCTGTAATTTACCAGGGTTGGAGTCAAAAGTTACCTGCCGAGGCAACGGTAGATCTTGCTTCTAGATTACTTCTTCGCCCCTATTCTTGCTGAAAGACTTCAAGTAGAGCTGCCTGTAATCCTCCATAGATTTTTCCATGGCTAGCTTCTGATCCTCCTTGAGATCTGACTCTGATATCTCGATGATTTTCTCTAGATTGATATCAGTAGGATTCTTCATGATAAATCTGTTGACTTGGTCCCACCGAGCGTGCCAAAAGATGTGTTGATGCAAAATTCTTATCTGCAAGCACACCGGGCTAATACCCAAATTCGATATCCGAAGCGTGCCAGTCGATTTGACCTGTTAATCGACAAGGATGATAAATTGAATAAAATTGGAACGAGATGACAGCGATACGCCTGGACGTCAAAGCTCAAAAGGTATTCGATAATTGTTGAACAGATCAGACGAGACGATAGCGATACGCCCAAAAGTCAAAGCCTGAATCATGCTCGGTAGACGCGGAACCTGCAAGGTTGCCAGAGATCAAGTTGATGCAGCCCGTTGATTCTTGAAAGAACTTGTTGAAAAAGAAAAGATACTTGACGAAGTCGTCGAAAAGTAAAGTACTGGTAAAGGTAAATTGCGATAAAAAGTAGATTTGTTTATTGATGCTTGGATCTCCATTACAATGCTCCTCGGCATATATTTATACTCCGCTAATCGAAGAGTCCTAATTTAACACGCAAAGCTCAAATATAGAAGAAATAAACTAGTTCCTTATACGAACTCTATCTCTTTAAGAAAAAGAAATAAAACTCGTATAGGAGTTGGACTTAATCTATAATACGAAAAATCATAAGCTCTGTGTCGCCGATCCTCTGTCCGCTTCCGTCATGATGAAGTTATCTCCTCATCGGCACATCCCTGGCATCGGCAACAACCTTCTAGTCTTCCTACCTATCTTATCGGCAACAGCTCTTCTGCCTCATCGGCAACGATCCTCTAACATTTTTTCAGCTTCATCGGCAATGTACGAGATCAACATGCCCTTCATCGGTAAGCACCCATTGGCAGCTCAGAAGCAATGCTGAAGAAAAACCAACCTCTTGCCAATTTAGTTTAGTCTCCTGATCGTTATTGACACGTGCCGAAAAACGGTGTAAACACAAAGTTCTTTCCTTACTGTGAAATAAGAATGTAGTTGAACCCGGGCACAAAGTGTTGGTTCAGGAGTCAAAACCTTTCGCTACAAACAGCAGGATCAGGGCACACCGTGTCGATCCAGGATCTTTGACTCCCCACCCCTGCCTGCGATGTGATGCAGAGCACAACTTACTGGACTGAACTTAGGCACACCTTGTGAGTTCGGGCTCAGACATCAACTAAGCTGTGACATGATGTAGCAAACCTCGTAACAACTACGGCTCAGGAGCAGCCACTGCACTACCGGTGGGTAGTTTGAAGCAACAAAACAACTACAGCTCAGGAGTATCCACTACACTACCAACGAGTAGTTTGAAGCAACAAAACAACTATGGCTCAGGAGCAGCCACTACACTACCAGCGGGTAGTTTGAAGCAACAAGAACAACTCTGGCTCAAAATTAGCCGGTACACTACCAGCGGGTAGTAAGAAAGTAACATCACTTTAAAGTCAGGACGAAGCACGCACATCAAGAAGTCATGAAAGCATTTCAAATTTAGAACGAAGCCCACGCATCCACAAATTGTCAAAATTATTGAAAAGACGGGATGAAGCCCGCACAACAAGAACTCGTCAAATCTTCAAATGCTGGGATGAAGCCCACGCAACAAGGACTATGTTCCAAAAGGGCAATAATGGCCCAGAAGTTCAACCCACTAATGAATAAGAAGTTTTTAACAAGAAACACGCTAAAGGCATAGGAGCAGCAGGTTCAACACCTAAGTTTATCCTATCTACGACTTGTCTCTACAAGAGAAGCAAGGCCAGCTTCCTGCTCTCCAACTTGAAGCATAAAATCCACCAATGGGTTGGGGTCAACCAACTTCTCCAGCTTAGCCTCAGAAGCAAGAACCCGGACGTGACACAGGATGTTGCTCACACACCTTCGGAAGCTATCCTTCATGAAGTTGAAGAACCGCAACGGAATTAGAGGTGCATAGCTCACCACATCAGCATACAGGGGCTGATCCTCCTCCAGTCCAATGAAAGACAGGAGATAAGTCATAGGCCCCCACAGCGACTGGAACCTGGCATTGGCCACATCCAACTGGCCCTTCAACCCTAGACAGTCTTCATGGCCTAAAAAACATCTCGATCAGCATAGTGAGAATGCATCTCTCTTACCAACTCACTTTGTTCTCGGAGGTCCTGAGGGTTTCTTTCATATCCTCCAAGTCCTGATGCCATTGAAGCTGTTTATGCTCAAACTCTACAAAGAAGCAATCAAGTAAACAAACCGAAGAAAGAACTTAGTCACAGACAAAGCAAAGACAATAATTTGATGGAAGAAAAGTACCTACAATCTGGGCCTTCAAAATCTGCACTTCATCAGTAGCGGCTTTTGTCGCCTCCTCCCGATGACATAGTTCATCAGCCAATCGAACCTGATAAGTCGCCTCAATATCCTGACGCTGCCCATGCTCACAATCCAGTTCTGCCTAAACCTGAGCGAGGTCTTCACGAACGCGTTCAAGATTAGCGAGGCTAGACGCAGTCGCCGCAGCCTTAGCAAGGCCAAAGAGAAGGTCCTCATCCTGCCAGAGAGACTGAAGGAGAAAAAGGACAAGAGTCAGAAAAGATGGCAAATCAAATTCAACAAGTTTCAAGACCAAAAAAGAACTCTTACATGCACCATGCCACCAAACTTGGTGGGGAACTCCTCGAAGCAAGATTTCAGAGCTGCCAGACGTTGAGGACGGCTCATTTCAGGATCCTCCGGACCAGAAGAACTTGACGGTGGAAAAGTAAACAACGGCGGATCAGCTACAAGTCTGTCGCCACCTCCAGTACCAGCAACTCCAGGAGTCACCACCTTGGCCAAAGGGAGCTCGCGACCCAACTCAGCAGGCGCCGCCAAGGGAACCTCCTATAAAGGTGGGCTAGACCCCGCACCAACATTGGCCGATTGGCCAACCTGAAAGACAACATCTACGAGAAGGCAATACAAACACATCAGGAACATTCAACAAAGAAAGAAGTATGAAAACCCAAAAGAAGTTGCAAGGAACCTACCAGCAGAAGAACTCCGAGCCTTAGGCTCATCCTCGAGGGCTCGGCCAGAGCCCGCACCAGAAGAAGAACCTGACGAATCCACAGCACCAGGCCTGTAAAAGAGAAGGCATAAAGAACTAAAAACAAAAGCAAAAGTAGAAGTTCAATCAAGAGATGCCCAAGATAAATTACCTCGGTGGAAGCTTGAAAGAACCTACACCCTTTCTAGGAATGATAGGCAGGGGAACAGTTGCAAAGGACTGCACCACTGAAGACATGTGGGCAGCAAGTGATGGAGAAATGAAAGAAGTACCAGAAGCTTCCATCTCGCTACAAGAGCAAAGAGAAGCATCAGCAAGAAAAAACTAAACAAAGTCGAAGGCAAAAGTCAAAAATTACTTACAGCTTACGGATAAGAGGAGTCTGCACCTCCTCATCTTCCTCAGTTTCACACAAAAGCACATTCTTGCCCCCTACAAAGCAAGAAGCAAACAAGACAAGATAAGCAGAAGCAAAATCTATCAGAAAAAGAACTCGATACTGACCTCACCTATGATGATATTACCTATGACCAGAAAAGAACTCGAAATAGCAGGGCTCGCCCTTTGGGCAGTAGTCACCGAAGGACAAGACGTCCCCCTCCGCCTGGAATCAAGATACATGTAAACAATTTTGGGATGTGGATTATATGGCACAGACTCAAAAACACCCTCATGAATGCCAAGAAGAACAGGAAAAGAGCTGCACCCATCCCCTGGCGGAGCTGGATTGTACAGCAACCAAAAGGCACCGTTTTTGAATCCTACTTTAGGCGGAAGAAGTGCCAAAAGAGGAGAAGGTTGGGGGGAACCCCAAGATACGCCTCACACAAATGTGTGAAGGAGGACAAATAAATAACACCATTAGGATGGAAAAGTTGAAGACCAAAGAATTGAAGAAATTCCATCAGAAAGTCTGAAGGCGGAAAACAGAGTCCCGCAGCGACGAACGCGACGAACAAGATCGTCTGATTAGGAGAAGGAGTAGGGATCAAATGACGACCCGGAAGGACATACCCAGAAAGCGCCTACTCTCGAAGCAAGGCGCGTTCAATCAACAAACCAAGATCTGCCTCTGTCGTCGTCGGCACCGGCCAAATCCGCTGCACGAAGAACACATGATCAAGAATAGAACGACCAACAGCAAAAGAGACCTTTTCAAAACAAAACCTACCTCGACAGACTTGGCCTTACTCTGGGACTGGTGCCACCCATAAAGCCTGTGGATTGACCGACGAAAACACAAAATGCAGAAAGCAGAGAAAAGCTAGGGTTCCACGCACGGCGGAGACAGCAAAAAGAACAAAAAAGATTGGGGATTTCACTATGCGTACGGATGACAAAGGCTCAAGAGTAGGCGCTTATAAGGATCGGTTCATCTAAATGGGCCTAACGGGCCAAAGGCTTCCTAAACTGGATAGCAAGACGACAACCACAACAGATAAGCACCAATGGTAATAATGACGAACGGTAACATCCCAACGGGTAGAAAATAGAATATCTGGGACATAGATTTTTTACCGCAGCAACCAGAGTCAAAAGAACCCGAAGATTACAACAACCTATCTGCTACAAACAATACAAGGTCCTTCAATTATTCCAACCAAAAGAACCCAGAGGCATTGAAAGGTGTGACAGAGGAACCCGCAGACAGGTAGAACATATTACACATCGCTAGAAGCAACATCATACAACTCAGTACAGTCAAAGTCGACGAATCACAATCATATAGATGCCAATCCAGTCAACAAACAACTCGCACAATCATCAGGAATGAAGACAAGACAAATATCTTCTCATTTCACTGATCAATAAGGACAACAAGTTACAAGGGGATACAAAGATCCTACAAAGACCAAAAGATTTTTCCACAAGTACAGAAATCCATCTACAGCGAAGCAACCAGGAGCCTAGTGGAATACACGAGAGCATCAAGACAGTCCTGGTCGACCACAAATGTCAACAAAGAACCCAGCAGAATTCAAGACAATTGAACCTCTACCAAGATTCGATGCCGACAAGCAGGGTGCAACTCCAAAAACAAAATCTCCATAGCAAATCCGTCACTAAAGCCACTGAGAATGGCAGAGGCACCAAGTACATGGGAGTAGCAGCCATGTCTTCACTATCCATGACTCCCAAAGAACTTAGACAACTCTCCCAACATGAGCTGACCTGCGGTGCAGCACCAAAACGACACCGCAGAGAAGGAAGCGAAGACCAATCCACACCATGCGAAGCATGAACCACCTAAACAACTCGTGAACCACCAAGTCAAAGAAAATAAGGAGGAAGGGTGAAGGGCACTAAAAGATGAGGCACCGGAGGTAGCGCCAAGTACATCACAAGACCTACAACATTCGCCCTGACACCTTCAACAAAGTGATTCCACCCGGGGACTAGCTTGCTACTAGCCCCTATCACAAGACCTACACCATTCGTTAAGAAAGATTATAGAACAAGCCTGGGGGCTCATCAAGCTCGCAAACCACTAACCCCATACCTATAGAAGAAGGAAGCAACAGCTAAGGAAGACTATAAGAGCACCAAGAAGGAAGAAAGAACACAAGAAGACTAGAAGTGAATAAGGAAGTAACGGGCACCTGCAAGTGATATTTATAGGCAAAGATGGGTGTTTGAAGACTAAGTCCATAGAAGAAAGGAACACCAAAAGGAAGGACAGTCATGTGAAGAAAATAATACCTTGAAGCGACTGAACAAGCACACACGAACACCTTACAGTCGACAAGGAAGCAGGCATGCAGAGCAAAGCCATCAAGAGAGCCTCCAAGGCTCACGGGAAAATAGTAAAAGTCACTACAGGACAAAGAAGGCACATCTAGTAGCATATTTCAAAGAAAAGTACAAAAACAATAAAGACACCCAACAACCAACGGTACATCAATAAAGAGCTTGATCAGCAAGGAACTCCAGAACCCTTTCCCAAGTTCTTTCACGATGAAAAGAACCCGAAAAAGGCTCGGGGGCTGCAGGAGTACCCCACACCAAAGGCATTCTTTCAAATTTTTACCAAAGACCCTCCAGCTTTTTATTCCATAAAGCAAGAGGCTCGGGGGCTGCACTCACTGAGTGCAAATTTTTGTACCCAAAAAATTTGCACTCCGTGAAAAGAAGAAGATGATGACCAGAAGATAGAAGCTACAACTAGACCCTCTAGCTTTCTTGTACCCAAAAAAGCAAGAGGCTCAGGGGCTACACTCGGCGAGTGTAATTTTTTTCCAAAAATTGCACTCTCCAAAGAACCAAGATAGAGGCTGCCAGAAGGAAGAACATCCCAAAATTTCACCTCGAAAGAACCCGGCTTTCGAGTTCCAAATCCTGGAATGCTCAGGGGCTTGTCGATGGGGGACACCAGAGGTTCCCCAAGAAGATGGAATACATATGAAGGATTGAAGAACTCGTTGCCCGATTCGAATACAACACGGAGTAACACGACAAGAGAACTACCATATCCTAGATGGATTGTAATAGGAAAGAGTGTGAAACTCTTAGTTTAGGACTCATTCCTAGAATCTGACTAGGAATCATAGAGCCCGCAGCCAGCCTCGCCCCATATAAGGCTGCTGCGGGTACCCCTTGTAAAAAAGGTGAACTACACAATAACACACTATTTCTCATACTCATCAATACAACGCAACAGGCTCATGCCGAATGGACATAAAGGTTTTTACTCGATGCAAGTTGAGGGCCTGAACTAGTACAAAATCATCTGTCTTGTTAAGCTTGTTGCTACAACTACCGAGTTCTACAGTCTGCCAAGCTCCTCTGAATAAAACACCCTGCCGGGCACCCCGGTGGTGGGCTATCGGTGATAAAACATCGACACCTGTCGGTACTTGGTCCATGCTTGCTACTTGCATTTCTCCTTGTTTATTCTACTGGCTCGGTGATGATTCCTGGCCAGCCTTGATTGTTGTGTTCTTCATTCTCTTCTTCCTCAGTTCTTTCATCTTCAAATATGTTGTCTTCTGATTCATCTGACGAGCGTACTTTCATGTCTTGGGTGAAGCGGGAAGTTCAACTACGTTGGCCATGTAGACAGTTCTTCTCTTCATCCTTCTTAGGTTCTCACAGGTTTTCTTCCTCTAAGTCAGCGGTGTCGAATAGCAGGCTGGCGAGTTCTTTCCCCTCCTAAAAAGGTAGTTCTTGAAAGTGGTGGTTGTACGGTTCTCCTTCAGTAGGGAAAGAACCTGGCCAGTGCGTTGTGGCTGTGAGTAGCCTTTGTTGTTCTCTGGTTGGTTCAAAGTTCTTTATGATCTGCTTTGACTTTCCTCTTGGGTCTCGATAGTTGTGGACTGGAGTAATTGGCTCAGCAAGCGAGTTTCTTCCTCTTCTCCTATGGGTCGGGCATTCATGGCACCTGTGCAACTTCATTAGGTATTCTTGCATGATGGATGCTGAGTTGTGCAACCCATATGGAAGTGAGTTGGGAATCTTGATGAATGTCTTCAAGTTGGAAATGGTGTTGAAGTTCTTCTTTGGGTCGGTCTCATAATCTTCTTCCTCTTGATCATGATTCAAATTCTTGTTGGTGTAGAAAACGTTCTTCAAGTTCTCTTTTGAGTCAGCTTTATAAACTCCTTTTTGACCCCGAGTCAAGTTCTTGAAGGTGTCATGGTCAAAAACGGTCTTCAAATTCTCCTCTGAGTCATGTTTATGGTCTTCCTCTTCCCGATTTGGATTCAAAGTCGAGAGTGCCGCCAGTTTCTTGGCGAGTCAGGATTCTTCCATGGCGTTGATCTTGATGTCATCGAGCTCTAATTGCTTGGCCAGACGGCTTTGGAGATTGCCTTCACCATTGGCTTCACAGCTCCATGAGCCAAAAACAATGGTCATTCCCATCAAAAAACACATGTCGAAGGAGAGGCCCGTCGAACTCTCAGTGTATAATCTACCGAAAGCCCCTACCTGGCGCACCAGCTATCGATGTTTTATCACTGATAGCCCACCACTGGGGTACCCAAGAGGGTGTTTTTGTTCGGAGGAGCTTGGCAGACTGCGAAACTCGGTGGTTGCAGCAACTAGCTTGACGAGACAAAATTTTATACTGTTTTGGGCCCTCGACTTGTGTCGAGTAAAAACCTTCACATCCAGTCGGCGTGAGCGAGGGTTGGTGTTGCATTGTGTACTTCTCTCTGACCGTGAGGTCAGGTTGTGGTGAGACTTGGTGTCGATCTAGGGAGCCCTGCCCTCCTTTATATATCTCAGGGGACAGGTTTCCTAGTCGATTACAAAGTAGAGTTCCTTATAGGATTGCACATAACTAGTCCTAGTAGGATTACATGAAAGGAATTCTAATTGGACTAGGTCTTCTTATGTCTTCTCTATAGTGAGCCCTGTGGGTCCCCCATCGACAGGCGACAATCAACAAGTCAACAACCTGGGACGCTGAACGTGGATGAGGTGCTACTATGGCACTCTGTGGACGAAAGAATGGGCAGCGTGCGGGAAGCCAGGAACATGCCTGTTGCCACATCTTGCTGCAGTGCGGGCGAGCCTGGACCTTTGTCAGGCAAGCCTCGCCACGGACGGCGTGGTGGTGTGCGAGGGACACATGAGCCTGTCACCAGGGACTTCTCCCAGCGTGGCCGTAGCGAGCAACAAGGAGGGGGCCATCACCAATGAACGAGCGGGCATGGCAGCGGCGGTGAACGAGCCGCCGCGGCGATGGATGACAATGAGAGAACCAAATGCGGGGATGAAGCTCCTTAGGGATGTCATGGCTATGCAGCATTGGCGGCGCCACCGTGTTGGTGTTTTGACCCCAGGGGTCTAGCACCAATGAGTAAATATGTTCTGCATGCTCCCTAATCCGGATGGTGATGCAAGAAGAACACAAGGTTTATCCTGGTTCGGGCAAAAGAAGGCCCTAGGTCCAGCGGGGGGGCGGGAGTTTGTATTATTTTGCACCAAAGTGCTTGTACAGGGGAGAATACAAGCGTGCGAGTGAGTGAGCTAGGACTTGAGCGTTTTGAGCTCTTGTAGCTCTCTCTTGACCTGTCTAAGCTAAGGGCCTGGCGTCTCCTTTTATAGGAGAAGGAGGGGCACAGGTGTACATGGTTCCTAGGGCGGACGTAGTTACTGACATTGAGGAGGAGATGTCGATCATGTCGGTGTCGCTGTAGAGGCGTGCACCAGGCATGGCGGGTCCTGTAGCAATGTGCTTGGAAATGACTCAGCCGTCCTTCTCGTGCGTAGGATGACGCCACCGATGGTTGGTAAAAGATCGGCGCATATGCCTATGTGTGTGGATCCCTGTAGCCGTCATGTCGGGAGTTGTTGGGGTGCAGACCGTTGACAACGGAGTCCTACTCGAGGGGACGGTCGAAGGGGTCGAGGCCCATACGGATAAAGTCAAGTCCTAGGAAATGCGATACGGATGCCTGTAAATATGCCTCGAGGGTCACCTGATACTGGGCACAGTGCATGGCATGGCGTTACAGTGCAGTACGATTCGCCAGGATATGGGCGGTAAAAGCTGGATCTGACCTTCGTACACGCGACTGTTACCGCGACTGTAGCCACGAAATTAGGCGGGGGCAGGTAGGACGCACTAAATGCCCTGAAAACTGTATCGGGAGTAGGTAATCGAGGGGTGTGTTGTACTTGAGGGGCTTCCATTCGCTAGGGTAAATCTCCGTCACCGAGGGGTAGCCCGAGTCTCAAACGTGCTTCCCCGTCATGGCCTTGCCGGCCTTGCGAGCGGGTTCGTGGCCGTGGACGCGCCGCCCTATCGCGGCCTTGCTAGCGCGTGGAAGCAGCCCCACCATGGTTCCCTAGGCGCGAGTGAAGCAGAGCTGGAGCTCGTGGCTACCTACTAGAGAAGGGAGATGGGGGGGTGTTTTGGCACTTGTAGGGGTGTTTTTGTTAAATGACGTGGTAAACTAGGGCTGGTTTTAGCTTTTGGACCTGGAGTGAACTGGTTTTAAAGTTTTTGGGGTCAAATAATTGGTTTTGTAGTTGATGGACCCATTTAGGGCAAGCTGCAAGTTAATGGACCTACAGTGCATTTAACTCGCACATTAATGATGATCGACAAACGAATATATTTCTTAAAATTGGACAATCAAACTTATCTGAATCAATCCCTACTTTTGGCATGATGTTCTCTAATGAATTATCTACATTACTCATAATTGGACCAGCGTCGCCCATCTAATGACATCAGTTGACCCTAATGACTTTGAAATATTCGAAGTCTGGAAACAACCCTAGATTATGCCTTCTTCACCCCATTCGAGCATGTTCTATGTTTTTTCATGAAAAATGGTAATGACAACATCTATTTATTATAAAATTCTCTATAAAGTTCATTTAGTGATCACAAGCTAGGAATGAATTTATGAAACACTTGAAATAATTAACAGAATCACTCAAAAGGTCAAATCTAGTCAACTTATCATTAAAAGCTTAATTGGCCAAAGTGGCCAATATAAACCTAGCTTCATTTTATATCCTAAACATGTCTAAGTTGATTTAGTAAGCAAACACTAAGCACTTGGACTAGTTAAACCTAGACATAGACATTCCAACATATAACAAGAAATTCAAGCATCACATATACATTTATATTTCCATTTTTAGCTAATGCATATGATGATGCTTATGCCTCATGAGATGCAAGTGCAATGTATGCCAAATCATAGAGTTGTTACAGTGATGGACTTGGCGTCTCCATCAAAGATACCACCCTAGGTGTCGACCATGACGAGCTACGTCGCTGTCGATGTTTTATCACCGATAGCCCACCACCGGGGTACCCGGGAGGGTGTTTTTATTCGGAGGAGCCTGACGAACTATGGAACTCGGTGGTTGCGGCAACAAGCTTGATGAGACACACGATTTATACTAGTTCGGGCCCTCGACTAGAGGTCAAGTAATAACCTTTACATCCAGTCGACGTTAGCCTGTTGCGTTGTATTGATGAGTATGAGGTGTTGCGTTCATTTGGGTCAGGTATTGAAGGTGTCGATCTAAGGAGCCCTGCCCTCATGTATATAGTCAAGGGGTAGGATTCCTAGTCGGTTACAAAGTAGAGATCCTAGTAGGATTGTAAACTATTACTAGTAGGATTACATGAAAGGAATCCTAGTTGGACTAGGTCTTCTTATATCTTCTCCGTGAGGAGCGCCGTGGGTCCCCCATCGACATTTCATGGTTGAATTTCAGAAGCCGCGTTGTTGTAGACTTGCTTTGGGTTCTTCTGAAGTGAAACCTTGAGATGGTCTTCTTTTGGTTGGTTCGTCTTGACTGATGTGCATTTTTTCTGAAAAAAGTGCACTCAATGAGTGCAGCCCTGAGCCTCTTGCTTATTGGAACAATAGGCTAGAGGGTCCTTCTAGTCTTCTTGCTTGCCTCTGAGCCCTTTGCTTCTGAGGTGAGTGCAATTTTCACTTAAGTGTAGCCCCCGAGCCTCTTGCTTTCTAGAACAAAAAGCTAGAGTGTCCTTTGAAAAATTTTGAAGGTCTTCTTTTGAGGATATGTACTCTGCAGCCCTAGAGCCTTCCCGGGTTCTTTTCCTTGGAAAAGAAACCGGGTGAAGGGTCTTGATGTGTTGTATTCTTGAATTCTTGTATTCTTGGTTCTCCATCGTTGAGTCCGAGCCCCGGGTGTTGTTGAAGTAAAGGCGAGCCCCTAAGCTTGGTGTTCAGGTTCTTTCTGAACTTGTCTTTATCTTTGTCCCACTTCTTCCGGGTTGTTTTTGATCAATCCGGTTCTTTCTGATCCTTGTCTTGAGCCATGATGCACCTTCTTCGGGTTGTTTTCTGACTGATCCAGGTTCTTTGTGATCTTCTCTTGAGCCTTGATACATCTTCTTCAGGTTGCTTTCTGACCAATCTGGGTTCTTTCTGATCTTCTCTTGAGACTTGATGCATCTTCTTCGGGTTGTTTTCTGACTAGTTCGGGTTCTCTCCAAACTTTTCTTGTTTTCTATCCCAATTTATCTAGGTTAATTTTGGATGTCCCCTTATTGTCCTTGTTCCTGCAAAACTCTGTAAAAAATCTTTGGGTAATAGAATTTGATATATGTAAATGAAATTTACTCCTTTTAAGGATACTAAGGCTATTTTAGCCTGGTTTGCTCCTGAACCCTTGGTTGTTGCTGTAGGTTTTTAGTCTCTTGCAGGGTGTACCATGAACCCGAGTAGCTTTTGGCGTGACCAAGGCTGCTACCTCAGGGTCTGAGTCGATGGTCGCTCTAGAACTGGGCTGATGTCTCTGGATCTAGGCTGGTTGTTTCAGATCCCAAACCAGTGCTATGCACCCAAGTTCTGGGCTGACGCGCTGCCTCACATCACAGGCAAAGAAGGATTCGGATCCCAAACCAGCGCTATGCGCCCAGGTTCTAGATCGACGTGCTATATCACATCGCAGGAAAAAAGGATTCGGATCCCAAACCAGCACTATGTGCCCAGGTTTTTGTTGGGAATATGCCCTAGAGATAATCATGTAGATGATGATATTCCGATTGTATCCATGATTAATAAAGTGTTCATTAAATATCCATTATAGACAACTTGTATTGATTAACGATTATGTGAATTATTTGTGGAACTCAAATACTTGAATGGTTATTCTAAAGTTGTCTCTGGTCGGCGTTCTTGTGAGAACACACTTGAATATTAGACCAGCACATGTATTAGTTGATGGCTATGTTTCACAAGTCATGGACATGGAGATGTCAAACTAATAATGTGGGCACATGTGAGACATGTAGGCTGGACTGACTCGACATGAGAAAGTCTCTATTCACGTCATATACATTATGTCCTTAGACCTGAGATTGTGGTAGGTACTCAAGATGTGAAACGGCCTACTTAGGGACTATCAAACGCTGCTCCATAACTGGGTAGTTATAAAGTTGGTCTTCGGGTGGTCGGGAAGCATGCTATGAGACATAGACAATCAAGATGGAATTTGCCCCTCTCTACACGAGAGAGATATCACTGGATCACTCAAGTGATTGGATCAACAAATGCATGGCCGTGCTTGGGTTAAGTGTTAACCCATGAGTTGAACCATATATCGAGTGGCAAAGGGAATAACTTGTATGTGGTCATAGTGTTTCATCTGATATGATCTTTGCGTGCACATAGGAGTTGTCACGCCTTGCTGGAGGCCGCTGCCAACTATTGGGCGAGTAGGAGTACTCGGCCCATGTCAATGTGTGCGTGAACCCATAGGGTCGCACGCTTAAGGGGTTGGAAGCCTAATTCGGGTTGGACCCGAATTAGACAAGGCTTAGGGTTACTAATGGGCCTCTAACTCATGAGCTCATTGGGGACGCCTATATAAGCAAGGGGTAGGGGCGCGGTCAGGGACACACGCCTTTGACAGCTGCCGTCACCCTCCCCACACTTGCGCCTTCTGCTCCTCACGGACCTAGCAGTCCAGAGGCGTATCGCTTCTTCCCTGCACGTGTGGGATTCCTCGGAGGTGCTGCATCTGGAGCACTGGAATGAACTACGCGAGGGGATTGACGTGATGGACTACCACTCAACTGCACTGCCTACTGCGACGCGTACGACTACATCGAGTTGTCTTCTGCTGCACCTGCGCATCTAGTGGTAATCCCGTAACCTATAACTAGTAGTAGATCTTGGTTTATGAGGTCAAAAAATTTTATTTTCTGACTAGCGTAGCACCCTCATAACCCAACAGTTTTAGGCCAATGCGCTGCATCACATCGCAGGCAAAGAGAGTTCGGGTCCCAAACCAACACTATGTGCCCAAGTTTTGGGCTGACGCGCTGCATCACATCGCAGGCAAAAGGAATCCAGATGATGAGCCAGCACTATGGGGGTGATTGGTTCTCGGAACGGCTGGGAGCCAGGATCGATGGAGAGGCCGTCCAGGCCCCAAGTGACCCACACGAAACCATTCACCTTGCCATGTTTGGTTCGTATTTGGGCATTGGTACAGGAAGTTTGCAGTCATGTTTGGTTCCCCGTGTCATTGAATTTGGGTGCACGAACGTATGTAGTTGTTGCTTGTGTTTGGTGCAACTGTATAGGAGGAGTGGTCACCGAAGTATGGATTGGCGAACCTTACTACCATATCTCCCAAATTCAAACTCTAGACCATCTAAGCCACTTGAAAGCAACACTGAAACACAAGTGAACAAGGGAAATAAAGAACAAAAATAAACAAAACATTGCCTCAGATAATGGCTTCTCTGTCATATCATCTTCAGGCATATTACTCGATACTATACAACATCATGGAGGGCATGAAATCACCAAGACTTCGCAGCCTCAGGCATCAGGCATGCGAACTGGAACTGCAATTACTGAGAGCTTTGCAGCATCAGCCATCAGGCAGTCCAAATGGTACCACAGTTCCTGAGGCTTGCAAACTCTTGATGATCCGATGAACTACATGAAAAAAGAAACATCTATACACATGTCCACTGCATCACAGCCCAAAGATGATGATCAAGTTCTTTCCTTTTCATAACCTGCCATTGCACTCATCATTGGCAAACAAAGACATGAGTTCTAAATTATCATTGGCCACAAAACCGGACCTTTGTAAATGAAACAAAACCCAACAATCAAACCTCCATACATTTGTATGGAAATGAAACTGATAGGTTCAATTTCATTTTCAAAGGTCAAACAAGTCATGCAATAGGCCTCAGTTTTGAGAAAAACAAGTAATCCAAGATGCATGGATCAACTTGGATGAACAATACTCAGTATGCATGGATCAACATGAATCATCATTGCATAGTTCCTTAGGTCTCATAAAAAATGGTATTTGACATGAATCATCATTGCATAGTGCCTTAGGTCTCATAAATATTGCTATGCAGCAAATTTTGACACCATCACACATACTAAGCGTTGGTTCATCAGAAAATTAGACCATTTCGTACCAATCATAAAAGAAGAGTACTGGAAATACTAGCATTGGGTAAACATATGTCACAAAGTAGGCACAAACACATAGCTCAGAGTTCAACAAAGCAGCTAGAAACAAAGAGATGGCTGACAGACAAACAGGAAAAAAAACATTGTCAACTGTGCTCAGTTCAATCCATAGCATACTCTTTAGTAAACCAATCAGATCTAAGCCAGGAACGGTCAAGAACTCACATATCTATGGGTACGAGCAAGAAGACGAACAACCCTAGACGAAATCTCAGACGGAAGAAATCAAAGAGGAAGAGGGGTAAGGCGAGGTATACCAGCTGAAGCGACGGAGAACCAACGACAGAACCGCCACCGGAGGGAGTGTTGACACGGTTTTTGGCTCACCGATGATAATGAGCGCAATGTTTTCTTTAAAAAATATATAGTAATATATGTGGCCAAATTCCATATAAATATCGACTATGAAATACAATGTACTCACATATGGAAACGTGGCCGACCGGCATATCATCTGAAAATAAAGTAATTTATTGGTTAACTAAAATAACCAATTATTTTCCATGCCAAAGAGAAAAACAATGTATGCATGAGCATGATCACGCCTTGACAAACATGTATCTTGGCAAATTCCAAAAAAGAAGTAAGTCGCATATACATATACGCGCGATTGCACATATACATGGACTAATCATATCATGCATGGTTCATGCAACGTGTTGTGTGTGTGGTATATACACATATA
This sequence comes from Bothriochloa decipiens, assembly GCA_023333625.1. Lineage (NCBI taxonomy): Eukaryota > Viridiplantae > Streptophyta > Magnoliopsida > Poales > Poaceae > Bothriochloa > Bothriochloa decipiens. Next base: position 53,374,114 of record CM041637.1, on the reverse strand, counting down.
CACAGCAAGCGTATAGCACACTTCGTGTACAACGGCCTGATGATAAGACAAAAGGCAAAAGAGCCTATGATGCACACGAAGTAAGTCGTATCTAGCTGGCCTATGTCATTGCGGATGAGCAGTGCATGTAGGTCTTACCCCGGTGAAAGGTAAAAGAGCCTATGATGGCTGCGCTATGCGCATGGGCGACATGCTCCGGTAAAGATGCAGAAGGCCAGATGTGCCGAGAAGAAGTTTGGGTTGGACGCGATCTTGGCTCCAACCCTGTTCATGATGTATATGGTGCAAAATTGATGGACGCGATCTTGGCTCCATCCGATCGAAGTTTATGGTACAAAATTGGTGGACGCGCTTTGGCTCCGCCCGGTTCATGGTGAAATTGATACGGATGCGAATGGGCTCCATATCAACAAATCTGCATATACTTTGGCCATGGCAGTTGCCGACTCATCTTCATATCATGCATCAAAGAAACTAAATAACTTGCATGCTAGGGCCGTGAGAAAGGGTCATGTGTCGGTTTATATCAAATCAAAGAAATAATCAAGTGACTAAATGAAATTGTGCGTGCACTTTAGGTTCTCTTTTTTATAAGTAATCCGCTTAGGAGGAAAGGTATGAGAGCAGCGTTTCATATAATAATATGTTAACTCACAAAAACACGCGAAAACGTAGGTGTAAAACTCTTTTTTTTAAATACAAAGATGCACAAATCTTTTGCGTATTTGAAAAAAATATCTGATACATACATGGTGTATATGTTCGGTCATGCGTGCCATCCATGCATCCAGAACTTACCAGCGGGCGTATGTATATCCGTATAGTGAAGCAGCCAAGCATTGCAAATTAACTAGCCACCATGTGCATCGTGTATATCCGTATATTGCACTAGCCAAGCATTTCATATCTAGTCTAGTCCATGCATGCATATGCAATACGCTAGGGATACTGCTAACCGTCGGACCTTTTCCGGCACCAAACCAACTCGTCTCTATATTATCTCCATATTAAATATTTTATACAAAAGAAAGATCAAATGTTCACAGCATGGTGAGTTCATCTTCAAACGAACTGCTGCTTGCATGTCATAATAAATAATAAAAATATCCCAACATGCCCCATCTGGCATGCATGTGTGTTGTAGTTTGCTTAGGCAACTGCACAAAAAGAGAATATGATGTCAAATTTGTGATTGCACCCATGAATAGAATTCTAGCAATCAAATTAAATCAAATTGCACAATATATGCTAATCCACGGCCAAGCAAGGCAAACACCATGCCCCAGACCCAAAAGAAATATAGCCTCATATATACGCCAATTGCGTCTGTATGGCATATACGAGAACATATGCATGTCAAACCATGTTCTCACGTAATCCAAAATTAGACTACCTCATTTCGTCTATCAGACAAATTGAGTGCATACTTACATGATAGGATGCACTAAGGAAATGTCAAAACTAAGCGCCATGTCATGGCTTAAGTAACAAAATATTCTCAACACCATGCATGTGTTGAATATATGCATATCTCGGTTTACTAAAAAAAGCCAGAGAAGCTAACGACTGAACATATAAGGAGTATATGTCAGCTCCTCAGCAAATGAAATCGTCATTGTTAAATAAAATGACCATCGTCAAATGCAAGACATCTGCATGCATCCACTTATGACTACAACACATTGAAGACCATTGTTTTCCTTTTTGTAGTTTGTAGTAGGAACTATATGATGTAATCTTATTCTTCCGTGTACTCATGTTGGAACTCTTAATTAGGGGTTTTCTTCTTGGAGATGTAATTAACATAATTTTTATGCAAATATAAGAATTAAGGAAGTATGGACTTGCAATACCTGTTCTTTTTATGTTATCCCATTTATATTTGTCTCTGCTGACGCGGAGGCGGGTCATTAGCCGCCCGTTTCCCCGACATCCGGGAGATGCCGGCGAGAAACTGGCCGGGAACGGGAAGCAGAGATCTCACCGGAGGAGTGCACGTGGGAGGCGACCGTAGGAATGGGGGCGGTAACCCTAACTCCACACCCGTGTGCGCACTTTTATCGGCGGACGAAACCATCTCCCACCAAGCCCTCCCGAGCACGTCTAGGGTTTCCGCGCTGCGCCGCGCCATCCTGGCTCACGAGGGAAGCTTGCCTCGAGGAGACGGAGGGAGCCGGGATGGAGGGGTGGAAATGCACGAGAGGATACAAGGAAACGATGCGAGTCGGGGAACCAAATGTCGGCCTGGTGACGTAAATGGACCCGGATAGGCCTTTGCACCATCCTATACGGGTAACCAATCACCCCCTATGTGCCCGGGTTCTGAACCGACGCGCTGCATCACATCGTAGGTAAAAGGAATTCGGATCCCGAACCAGCACTATGTGCCCGGTTCTGGGCCAACGCGATGCATCACATCGCAGGCAAAAGGAATTCGGATCCCGAACCAGCACTATATGCTCGGGTTCTTGGCTGGCGCGCTGCATCACATTGCAGGCAAAAACAGATTCGGATCCCGAACCAACATTATGTGCCCAGGTTCTGGGCCGACGCACTGCATCACATCGGAGGCGAATAAAGGTCAATTGATGAACCTGCAAGGGACGGCGGGGAGTTCTCAGTGCCACATGCTCCAGACGATTGCTCGATCGATGAACCCGCAAGGGACGGCGGGGAGTTCTCAGTGCCACATGCTTCAGGCGGATGTTGGTTCTTTCACGAACTGAACTTGTGGAGATAGTAGGTCTTCTTTTAGTGGCGCCATCTTGATGACTTGCTTTGTGTCTTGATGCAGCGGATAAGCTTGTGTCATAGTATTTAGAGTTGGAGCTCTGATCTTCTTCATTGGCTGTCTGTTGTCTTCACGAGGCCACTTCTGATTTTGCTTTTCAACGGCCGTGCAGAGAGCTTGGACTCTGCTTCATCGTTGGTTGTCTTCCTTCGTGAGAATACTTTTGATCTTGCTTTGCAAGGGATGTGCAGAGAGCTAGGACTCTGCTCTGTCATTGGTTGTTCTCCTCCTTCGTGGGGACGCTTGATGATTGTCTCTGGCGACGTTCCTGAGAGTTCAAGGCTTCGGGTGGACAATCTCCTCACCGGAGACGCCATACCGGCCCCACCCTGGAACTCTCAAGAAATTTGGGCTCGGAAGCCCCGAGCATCAGCTTGCTTGATTATGTCTTCTTTCTTTGGAAATTCCGAGTACCAGCTCGATCTTGGTGTTGTGGCAGATAACATGTCGAGTAGTTGAATCCCGTCTTCGACAGCTGAATTACTACTTGAACGACTTGGTTGTGGTTTGGATCCCGAACGCGGTCAAGTAGTAGGTGAGCGGTTGGTGTTCTGCATAGACTTCTTTTTCTCGTATATGTCTATACATATATATACACATATACGCCTTACTTGCTTCCTTAATTCGGACGATTCCTGATCCTGAGCTTGCTTGCTGGCTTTGTATGACGGCGTGCATATGCATACATGTAGGAGTCACGACTTAAATCCTTTCTGCGTCTTCTCGTGTCTATATCTTGATGTTACTTCTTTTTATCACTATCTTTGTAATAAGACTCTGAGTTGTTCCCATCGGCCGGGGTTCTCAAAATGCTACCGCCGAGTTGTAGTGGTAGCTGGATCTCGTCGTCGTCGTGGAACCTCTGATGCAGTTTTCCGGCTTTGAAAGCTCTTGCTAACTCGCCGGGTATTTCGATTGCTTTGGCGGCGCCTCGTGGATCCGAGTTGAAGTCGACTTGATACAACCGACGAGTTGACCATGTTGCTGAAAGTCAGCGTGGCAAATTTTACCTGTCACGGGTATCGGAGAGATATGCTATAAACTTAGAATCGTGGAGTTGCTGGGTTGGTGTTACCGTAATGCCACATATAAGTAATGTAAAAATTAAAAATTATAACGTGACTTAGCTTAGTTTATGATGTAGTCAATCGCCGTAGCGCCGAGTTGTTAGTCGGCTCTGCGAAGTAGTCGGACGTATTGTCGAATTGTTGGACATGAACTCTAGTAGTTGGCGTCTAAGTTCTTTTGGTCTTGTGTTGGACTCGACGTGGCCAACTGCATGAACCCGTCCTGATAGGATATTGCCAGTGCGTCGTCTTGATTCCTTTGCTTGCATCTTCTTGTACGTGCATACTCAGACAACTCGAGCTCTGCATTGCCATGAAGAAATATTACCTATGGGTGCTTTCATCTGACTTTTACTCAACCAAGTTGGTGATGCATTTTATTCCATAAATGCAGTTAGATGACACTTGAGTGTTAGATGACTTTACGTAGCACCTTTGCTTCCCATGGTAATTCAGTAGGTCCTTCCAATGTACACCCAACATTCTCAAACCCAACAAGGCCGACATGAAGGAAACAGTATGCATCTGACGCCAATGCTAGCCCTGTACAAATTGAACAATGAATTCTTACCAACTTCTCTATTTGATATTACAAGATGTTGTTTATTAGGCGAGAAATGCATGTGCCTGTTGTACCAACCCGAAAATCCGAGCTATAAAATTTTTTCTCAAAAACTCTGAGTGATGACGTATCATGTAGAGAGTTTTCATCCATGTTGCATATGCTAGCTATACATGTTGCATTTTAAATTACTTGTGATTTGGATATTATTTGGATTTATGTGTGTTAAATAAAAATCAAACAACAATATTTATTTTTCAAATAAATATTAGGGGATTAAAACCCCACATAACCAAGGGCCTTGTATGACCACTATTTGATTATTTACAATTGGCACACTACATATGTATATATGCTTATACACAAGTATTTTGGAAAAACAGAAAAGAGAAAAGAGAAAAGATAAAAAGATAAAAAGGAAAAAGCCTTTCGGCCCAAGCTGACCAACCGACCCAGCCCGGCCTTCTCTTCCCTTCTACTTTACCTCCCGCGCCAGCCCAGCCTCCTCTCCCTCTCTTTTCTTTCCTGCCCGCAAGCCGGCCAGCAAACCGGCCCAACAACGGCCTGCCTGTCCCCACGCCACGCCGAGTCACCGCCCGAGCCGCTGACCAGTGGGACCCGGATGTCATACCTTTCCCCTTGGTCCCCCACCGGCCGTTCGCGCATGACGTCGCGCGTGTCAGCGCCTGCTCCCCGCGTCGCCGCCAAGCAAAGTACCCCGGCCACTCGATCCCAGCCTCCCCTGCATCTACGCTCGCAGAGCCGCCACCTAGACTGACCGCCCGACATCAAGATGCCCACGGCATGGGCAAAATTCCTCTCGCGCGCGCACATGCGCTGCCACTGCGGTGGAATTCTGCCGCTGTAAAGCTTAGCCACACACCGACCCCAGCTAGCCCCTTCTCACTGACTCCCGGGACCCAGACGAACCCCCACCGGTGACCTAGAGCTCCCCCTGGCCACTTGATCGACCCGGAGCCGTGATCGGCCGTCCGCCGGCCAATTGCTTCCACCGTCCCTCTATATAAGCACGCCCCGGGAGCGCTAGGGCTTCCAAGCCGCCGCCACCACTCGGGTGGTTCCCAATTCGACACCAGCCGGCTCAATTTAGATAAGAAGGGGGAGAAGGGAGAAGAAAGGGGGCGGGGAAGGAGCCGCCGCCGCCGGAGAAGAAGGAGATCGCCACCGTGCCAGAGCTGTGCTGCTGCGGAGCCGTCGGATCGAGGAGCCGAAGCTGTACCACGAGCTGCTGCCGCTTGGACGTGTGCCGCACCTCCTTTTCCTCTTCACACGATGGTGAGCGCTGCCATGAACCCCTCTTCCAACCTCCGAGTTGTGCTTTGGCCATGGCGCTCCACACCGTGAGCGCGTAGGCCAAGGCCTCTTCTGGCCTACACGCACACACGCACACGCACACACGGACCGGCCAAGTCACAAGGACCACGGCATCAGGAGGATGCCGGACCGGAACGCCGCCATGTCCGTCGCCGCTGACAGTGGACCCAACGAGCAGTGGAGCACCGTGGACCAGAGCTATGAGCTGAGCCCGCTCTTGGATCCAGACGCATGACGTGGCAGCAACAGAGCGTGCCATGTGGCGGGCCGAGCCCGGCCCATGTTCGGCCCATCTGGCCCATTAACGGCCCGTTAACGGCCCAATAAGGGCCCACTTGACCGTTGACCGTTAACCGAGTCAATGCTGATGTCAGCAGGTGACGTAACCTTGGTCCCACCTGCCATAGCTGACATCAGCATGACATCATCATCCACGTCAGCTGTTGTGCTATCACTGTTGGACCCACGCGCAACACGTGGCCCAATCCCGTGCTGCCACGTGTCAGCCCCAAATTTAATCCAGTCCTTTTATTTTTCTAGAATATGGTTAAATCTTTAAAAATCATAACTAATTTATACGAACTCAGAAAATTACGATCCAAGTATCCAAATTTTCTACAAATCGAGCTCTAGCTATTTTTGCCATGTGTGAGTGCATTTGGATCTTTTTGTGGTTATTTGTTCTTTGTGCTAATCTATAGGGGTCGCTCCCGCGACCAATGATTCTCGATTACAGAGTCGAGCGAGGACCGGTCTGACGACGACACCAAGTACCAAGGGAGGTCAGAGGATAATGACAGCGAAGGTGCCACATCCCATCCAACCTCATAGATCCCATTACGCTTGGCTAATCTAGTAATGCTCGTGCTTTACTTTTATTGCAATATAATGGTTCACCTATGCTAGGATTGCATGGTAGATTATTACTTAATGAGCCCTACCTTGTCGTAACCCATCACCTGCTTACCCACTGTTATGTTAGCCACACGCTTATCTGCTTTACTTTTATATGTATACTTCACTCTCTTACATTTTGATGCGACGTGATGAACCCCGGGAGGGTCTGGCAGAGGTGCCAGGCTTGGTATGTTGATGGATCAAATGGGCTTGAGAGCTGATGATGATGTATCTGGGCTTGGGTGAAACTTACGGCAGGGAGTAGGTGAGGGTTGAGTCGATCGAGCTGGGATCTATGACAAGCTTTTAGAGCGAGTCTTGCCAGGGAATGGATCTGGACATTCCCATGAGAGAAGCCTGTGGCGGGCTAACTTGGACGTGATGGAGAATCCTGGGTGGAAGCCTCTGAGGGGTGAAAACCAGGAGGAGCGTGTCATGGTAGCACGTAAAACGAAAACCCTGATGGAGATATCCTGGCTTGGTCACATCTAGGAACTGTTGCGCTGGTATCTGGACCTTAGGAATCATTTGCTTTCCACTCACTCTCCATGGGGGGAAGACGACTGAACCGCTGGATAGATCGATGCCACTACTGCTAGGTGAGTAGTGTTAGGGAGGTACAGACATAGCGGAGCTAACACCCTCTGAAGACGATCATGGCACCCTCTTTGGGAGCGGGTACATGACATGGTGTCCTCTTCGGGAGCGGGTACATGAGCGATCCAGAGCTAGATGGTAGAGTGACATTGGTTTATGGCAGTATGCACCCGAAATCTGCCTAGATGGTGATCAACACCGATGATGGTTATCTAGTGGATTAGTGAAACCTCTACAGAGTGTATGGTTGATCGATCGATACATAAGCCAATTCGTTGGCTATGGACCTTTCCTTAGGAGGATGCACCGGACTAGTGAGTGGAGTGTTCTATCTTCCCCTGAGAGTGATTTCCGGCCGTGAGCCAGGTTGAGGGGCTGCGGGCCGCTGAGGCAGGCCGAGGGAGAGTTGGCCTGTCGACCAGAGTCTGAGATGGTGTTGGAGGATCTGGGATGGTGATTCAGAGATGAGTGGATGATGGTGGATGGTTTTGGGAATGGGAATGTTTAAAACTTATTTATTATATTAATTATATACATAATCGCTTGCATAGAAAACCCCAGCATTTATAGAGTCTTTTGATATACCATGTTTTGCAACCAATTTTCACAGAGCAATACATAGGGTGGGAGTGGCCAGTACATATCGTACTGATACTTTGGCACACAGGTTTCAGGAGTGAGTACTCTTCTGAGGAGTATGATGTATGAGGGTCTTGTTCCTACGCTCGAGTTTGGTGGACGATTATCACTTTCGCATCTTCAGGCTTTTATTTCTTTTGTTGCATGAACTTTGATTCTGCCAAGTGCCGATGTAATAAGTTATTATAAACCCTGTCTATTGCACTCTTTGGCTCAACAGATGGATTGCGATATTCAGCTGTTATCGAGGAATGTGATTTAAATGGTCACATTTCAATTCGGCTCTGTGGATTTTCCTTCGTAGAAATCGAGATCGTTTCACGTGCTGTTCTACAGAAGTGGTTATGATGTACTTACTTTCCTTTGTCAATTTGATAGCAACCATTGCCAGGCAGCCACATCCAGTGATTTTTTTCACCCTTCCTTTAACCGCTGCACACAGGTTCAGTTTGTGTCTCATCTTTAGCCTTACGGAATCCATCCCTCGAACAGTGGCGGAGCTTCTCACACAGGCCAACAGGGGCTATTGGCCACCCCTAAACTTGTGTAAACTTCATTAGTTGCAGAATTTTGGATTGATAAAAACTAAAGATTAGACTTATTTTTTAAAGATTGCCCCCTGCTGGATTTAGGTCCAAGCTCCATCACTGCCTTCAAAGTCATGTAGCCACCGGATGATCTCTGCATAAGAAAGCATGAATATATTACATGGTACAGACTAATTGTCTTTGAAATACACAGTACATTTTTTCATACACGCTCCATGATTTTCAGGGTGCTGCACATCCCACTCCAAAAGTGGCATCCACTTGGACTACTGATTCCGCATCAGACAACACATGAATCAGGTGCTACAGCGTTGCTCGTGTTAACATTGAGAGAGAGAACTCATGAATTAATTGTTGTTTGTCGAAAAAAGAGGATAGTGATTTTGTTATTACAAACAGCTTACAACACACTCACATCTATTAATAACATACAAGACATTGACACACCCTTTCTTTTATTGGTATTAATAAAATACAGCCAGCTAGCTTAGCATGGTCCAATACGCAGCAAAGACTCCACGTATGGAACCATGTAATGTGAAAAAGGGAGTGAACCATGGACAAAATTTACCCCTTCGCCATGGTCATATAACAAGCCATATGGCATACTGACTACTGTTTCAAGAGATCCATCGTGGATGTTGCACTTGAAAAGGTGTCGGGCATCCACAGAGAGGAATACCGTGCCTTGATCAACCGAAGCACATGCATAAACATGAAGAATCCTTGGTATGGGCAGATTGACATGACAATGCAGTGACCATGTTATTATGTTTTATCCATCTTGTGCTAACCAAATGGAGACTTGGCACGGGGAGGGGGAGTGGACATAGCACAGCTTGCCACTTAGCTCACACATACGGTCATGAGGACTTAAGCAGCTCCTGCACGGAGGATTGGGATGCACAGTGAACGTGTCATCACGCATGCTGAACCGAAGGATAACATCTTCTGTGGCACTGGCGTCAGCCACGGACTAGACCACACTACAATAGAAAAATCCAGGCAAGCAAATAGGAGTCCTGACCTTGATAGGGTAAGGTGGATCAATGGTGGTTTTCCATTCCAACGTCTCTACGCCATCGCCAAACGTCAAGACCTCATGTCCAACGTCATATTCTGTACGTTTTAGTCCTTCAGTGTATGAGCGCAAGAAGTGCCTAGCCACTTTATAGGTACCACTGGAAGGATCAAAGCCAAAGGCGACCCTTTGGTCCAAGGACACATTCCAGGTGCCCGGCGACAACTCGACAAACTCCTTGGTAGCCGGGTTGCACACGAATATGTGCCCTTTGACGTTGGGGATCAAAACCAGCCCGTCACAGTGCAGGGGGATGGTGAATCGTGGGATGTCATTGGGACGAGGCTTGTTCTTCATAATGAGCTTGGCGACCTTGCTCTGGGCCGCTGGCTGGAAGCTGTAGATGTGCATGAACCGAGAGGCCACCTTCGTCGGTTCCGGGTAGTACATCCGGGGGACTAGGACCATGGATGATGAGCTAGCTCTTGAACGCTCCAAGTGCAGGCGGGCGAAATGAGGGCTACCTATGGTGGCGCACCACGCCTTGCAGACGGATTTGAAGCGCACAAGGGACTTCGCAGGAAGGCGCACGAGAATCTCGAACAGCAGCACCTCGTCTGGGATCATGCTGCTGCCACCGCCGACCTCCGGCGGCGCCACGGGACGGCATCGTTTGGAGATGGGCTGGTTCATATATCCGTCCTTATTAATCCTGACTGCCTTCAATCTTCTCTATCCAGCCCTGCGCGTCTCCCCGAATATAAATAGTCAGAATACAAGGGCAAGCACAATACTCCGACTCCGAATTGAGACCTGATACCGATCGGTATTATACTCATCACCGCATTTATATTCATATTATATTATTATTCTTTTCAGGTTGAACGGATCTAAGAGCACTCAAAATATGGACCTTACCATAGAGTATAATAATCTTATTTATTCGAAGATATCATAGACCTAGAGTCTAAATAAAACTTAAAATCTTATTTTTTCTCTATATCTTTAATAAATATACTGTCATATACTATTCACATTAGTAAAGTAATATAAAGAGAAAGATAACAAATAGACTTAGGCTTTATGAAAGAGTCTATATTGTGAGTATCTTAAGTTTACGTAGTATAAGTAAACTTGAATCGAGCATGGACTCCGTCGGGAACGCGGGAGAAGTGATGTCCAACAAAATTTTAAATCTCTACACCAAGTTTACCACATTTCCTACATTACAACCGCCTGAAATATCTCTCAGGCTTCAGGGGATGGTGCCTGCCGCGCCACCCGCATCTTCTTTATTAAAAAGCTAGATGATACCCTGCGTGTTATTGCGGAAGTTTGTAGCACTGCCACCACACATGGTAAGAAGTAACCTAAGATGGATAATCTATATATACCATTCATAGTAATATATATTGATACCATAGTAAGTTGTGGAGAAATTGAAAGTAAATTTGAAATAAAGAAAATGTGAAATAAAATGGAGATTAGAGATTGAATGAATTTGAAATAAAGAAAATGCTCAAAGTAGTAGATAGAAATGTAAAGAAAAAATATGAATAAACAATGTTACTGGTTCAGCTTATAAACAACTGCTGTACAAACTTCAGCACATATATATGACAATATATGACGGCACGCATGGTTTTATTAACAGGCAGGATAGCTGTAACAGCTTGTGAGCTAGTATTAACTACATGAAATTGTGAGCTTCAATGCTGCCACCACATATAAATGTGAAGTCGGGGCAGTGATAATTTCCAATGGCATTTTGAGAAACCATCAGAATGAGCACCGCACAAAGAAAAATATCCATCTTCAGTAACTGCTGAAAAGTAGTATGCTGTGAGAAAAAAAAGAGTTTATTGAGGTTAACCTTATTTCGTCTTTTGTATTTTGTTTCCTTAGCATCACCTGTTGGAGATAACCTGGTAGCAAGAGAACCATATCACCAAACACAACTGAGTAATTGCAGAATATGCTGTCAACTTCTTTTGAAGAGACCTTTAGACAGTTTGTGACCAACATAATGATAATCTTCAAGACTCCACTTCCTTTCAATATTGATGAAGACGTACATCAACAACCTGGTTTTTTCCGAGGAGCCAACCGGCTGATTTAATATGATAAAACAAAGTATTACCTCATGGCATGTGAAAGTTTATTAGGATTTCTAACAAAACAAAATGTATTCGTCAAGAACACACTGAGCTCTAACATGTTGCCAATATTTCTTATCCCTGCTGCTAGTAATTATATAGGCAAGGCCATGATACCGACCTTTCTTATACATATATCGACAGACACCTTTCCCACGTGACTGATGCATGGAGAAATCGTCGCTGAGCAGGTGACCTCATCGCGACATACGGTGAGCATCAGCCTTGGCATATGGCACTTCGCAACACCCGTGGCAGCCCCAACGGCAGTGGAGGCGATGGTAAGTAAGTGAAGCAGATGCAGTTGCGGCCATGGAAGACGGGTTGAGACAGAGTAGAACCCAGTTGGGGACGATCATATGGCGGTAGTTGAGGATGGTCGATGGCGACCAGGCTGCACGCAGACAGCCTCATCCATGCCGACGATTGAGGCGCGATCGGTGGCGTTGCCCAGCTGCAGTGATGCTCCAATCACAGGATGAGGCAGGGGAGATGGCTATATGCTGTTAGACTTAATCTGCTGCTCCCCCTTGATTCTCTCCCTGCAGGCGGTCGAGGGGCAGGTAAAGATAATCTGCTGCCGACTTCCTTGTATAGTAGTGGTAGTCAATTTAGATTTGACTATTGGCTGTTAACAGCAGTTCAGCAGGCTAAAACATTCTAGGAGGCTCGGGTTTCAGAAACTGAAGCCGTGAGTAGAGTGTGTATGCGTTTACTGTGCTCAGCTCTTCTCTACTTGAGGGCCTCGAGAGGAGTCGAGGGGGAGGTCGAGCAGGTGCTGCTCGCCTCGAACCTGGTCGGCAGCCAACGCTGCTGGTCAGTGCCACTGGTCGGCACCTTCTCAGGTGGTCGGCGGTGGTCGCTACTAGGTCCTAGCACCAACACGTGGTATCGGAGCCGTACACTTCGCAGGGCTTAATAGCCAGCGATGTCAGACACCGGAGGAGCGACGCCGAGCAACAGCGGAGGGGCTGGAGACAAGCATCTCGCTCCGGTGGTTCAGCCACAGCTGGAGGAGCGCACGGTGCGGGAGTTCGACGGAGCCAACTCCAGGCCGATGCTTACCCGCACCAACTACGGCGAGTGGGCTGTCCACATGAAGTGGAAGCTCCGCGTGTGGAGATGGTGGGCGGCTGTGGAAACCGGGAACGCCAGCGAGGAGGCAAAGGTGGGCGTCATGGAAGAGCTCATGGCATCCACGCCGAGCGAATACCATGAGGCGATTGGCTGAAAGGACACGGCCAAGGAGGCATGGGAGATCCTCGCATCCTTCCGCATCGGCTCGAATCGAGCCAAGAAGGCGAAGGCGCAGCAGCTGCGGAGGGAGTTTGACGATCTCCGGTTCAAGTCTGGGGAGATGGTGGAGGACTTCGCGTCGCGCCTCCAGTCGTTGGCGGGTCAGCTTGCCACCTATGGCAAGCTGATCGACGACGAGGACGTTGTGGCCAAACTGCTGCGCGTCATGCTGGCCAAGTATGCCCAGCTCGCCTTGTCCATCGAGACAATGCTGGACTTGTCCACGCTGTCTCTGGAAGATGTGACGGGGCGGCTGCACGCAGTGGAGGACCGCGCACCAGTAGAGAAGACCAAGTCTCAGCTGCTGCTGACGGAGGAAGAGTGGATAGCGCGGATGAAGGAGAAGCGCAGGTCCGGGGAAGGCTCCAGTCATGGTGGCTGGAACGGCAATGGCGGGAAGAAGGCTGGCAAGGCGCCGGCGGACAAAAAGAAGAAGAAGAGCTACACCAACCCGAACACGTGCCGGCATTGCGGGAAGGTAGGGCATTGGGCGAGGGAGTGCTCGGAGAAGTGCACGGAGAAGAAGCCGGGAAGGAGGAGGCCCACCTAGCTTAGGATGACAGCGACGACGACCACGTGCTGTTGATGGGGGTGTGCTGTGCGCTGGAGGACGGCGGAGCAGAGAAGGCAGGGGCGGAGCAAGGGACTGCGCCGCAGGCTGTCCATCTCGACGAGCCGCATGCGCGGGCCCATCTTAGTGCAGTCGACGTGCTGGAGTAGGTGGTGGTGTCCCGGGAAGTCATCTCCGACGAGGCAGCATGCGATAGGCCAGGGGCAGGGGAAGAGCCTGCGGCTGCAGAGGCGGAGGAGCCGCCAGGCCCAGCCGCGGAAGGCTCGCCTGCTCACTCCTCTGTTCTCAGCGGCGGCGAGGCCACGGAGGAGCTGGTGGGGAACGAGCCCGCGGCTGCAGAGGCGGAGGAGCCAAGCCCAGCCGCGGAAGGCTCGCCTGCTCTTTGCTCCGGTTCTGGTGGCGGTGAGGCCAGGGGAACACTGGCGGCCGGGGAAGCTGTGGTGGTGGAGTTCGTGGCGGGGGAAGCAGGGGACTCTGCGGTGGCAGGGGTGGAGGAGCCACCCAGTCCCCCGGGGCAGGGACGCCCACCCTCGACCGTGCTCCGCCTCGTTCGACCCCTCCCCGAGAGGACGCCTCGACCTCGAGGGGTCGCTGGGCCTCGTTCGTAGGGTGGGGTGGCCTAGAGGGACGCGGGGCTTTGTCCGCAGGCTGGAGCGGCCTCGAGGGTCATGGGGCCGTGACCACGACCGAGTTTCGTGGGGCCGCGTCCGAGTCCGAAGGCCGGGATGGCCTCGAGGTTCGCGGGGCCCCGACCGAGTTTTGCGAGTCCGCACTCGAGGGTCGTTGGGCCTCGACCGAGGGCCGGGGCGGCGTCGAGGGTCACACGGTCTCGGCCGAAGTACGGAGCGGCCTCGAGGACCATGGAACCGTGAGCCGCCTCGACCGCAGGCGGGAGGCCACAACCACGGAACACAGAGCCGCGACTGAGGATCGCGCGGCTTTGTCCGAGGGCCGGGGGGCTCTCGCATCTATGGGGCCGCGATGGAGGCTCGTGGAGGCCTCGACCGCGGGACGGAGAACCTCGACCATGAGACGTAGGGCCTTGATCCCGGGACGGGATGCTTCGACCAAGAGTCACGCGACCTCCACAGTGGGCCAGGAGACCTCGAGTACAGGCCAGCAGGCCTCGAGCACGGGGCAAGGGGGCGCGACCGCTGGAGGCGGAGCCTCGACCGCACGATAGGGGGACTGAGCCTTGACCGCGCGATAGGGAAGCGGAGTCCCGAACAGGAGTCGGGAGGCCACGGCTGTGCATCAGGAAGCCTCGACCGCGACCACAGCATGGCAGGCTTCGACCACGTGTCGGGTAGCCCTGTCCGCGGGACCGGGGGATCAAGTGCGGGTCAAGGGGCCTCGACCACGGGAGGGCCCACGATCGCAGAGCAGGAGGCCTCGAACGCAGGGCGGAGGGCCTCGACTGACGAAGATTCTGTGCTTCGAATGACCCTGCCTCGAATAACACCGGTAGAGAAGCCAGCCACGTTCACAGTCGCGGAGCGCGACGCGAAGTGGCAGAAGGCAATGCTGGAAGAGCACGCCTTGTACACCTGACGACGGGGGAAGGAACCGGACATCGTCAGGGTGTACGACGACATGGGGGCGCAGGCGGTGGACATCGCCACGTTCAAGCACGAAGATGGCAGCTCGTTTTGAGATGAGCAATCTCGGCGCGCTCTCTTGCTACCTCGGCATTGAGGTGGAGCAGGGGAGGGACTTCATCACGCTGGGGCAGCAGAGGCTGCTGGAGCGGGCGGGCATGGCGGACTGCAAGTCCATGCCGACGACGATGGAGGAGCGGATCAAGCTATCCATCGGACAACAGGTCACGGAGGATTTGTGGCAAGACCATCGGACGGTGAAGAGGCTGCGGCACTACATCAAGGGGACACTTGATCAGGCAGTCGTCTTCCCCGAGCGCGGCGGGCAGCGGCTGACGGTGTTTAGCGAGGCGCCGTTCAAGTCTGGTGAAGGTGAGCAAGGGCTCACGGCGTTTGGCGACACGGACAAGGCAGGCGACGTGGATGGGCGGCACAGTACCTTGAGTGTACTCGGCGGCACCAATTGCCTGGCAGTCGCTGAAGCAGAAGACAGTGGCGCTGTCGACCTTCGAGGCGGAGTACATCACGGCAGCCACCACAGCATGCCAAGTCACTCGGGCATTTCAGGAACCGAGGCAGAGGATTGGCATGGTTGAGGTTAAGGGTTAGCAGCAGGATTAGAGGAAGAATGTTAGACTTAATCTGCTGTTCCCCCTCGATTCTCTCCCTGCAGGCGATCGAGGGGTAGGTAAAAGTGTTGTATAATATGCTGCCGACTTCCTTGTATAGTAGTGGTAGTCAATTTAGATTTGACTATTGGCTGTTAACAGCAGTTCAGCAAGCCAAAACATTCTGGGAGGCTCGGGTTTAAGAAACTAAAGCCGTGAGTAGAGTGTGTGTGCGTTTGCTGTGCTCAACTCTTCTCCACTCGAGGGCCTCGAGAGCAGTCGAGAGGGAGGTCGAGCAGGTGCTGCTCACCTCGAACCTGGTCGGCAGCCAACGCTGTTGGTCAATGCCATTGGTCGGCACCTTCTCAGGTGATCGGCGGTGGTCGATGCTAGGTCCTAGCACCATGCAGCCTGGTGGTTTGTCTTTCGATTCACATTTGAAGAGTCGAGAATTAAAGAGATGTTTCCTTCCACCTTGATGGGCATCAGTTTCACATCAGAGCCCTTCGTCTGCTGCCCTTTCGTATCTTCAGTTGCCTGTACGACTCGTAGGCCCCTTCATATCCTCCGGTTGTCCTGTACGAATGGAAGGAAGCAGATCATGTTGTAGGCTCAGGTAGTGACGTGATTTAAGGAAATCAAAGATAAATCTGCTAGTGGGTGTCTCCTCTTTAGGCATAATAGATGGCTGGACGGAGCCACGGGAGGCAATCTGACTTTAGGGTTGCTTAATATATGCGGGTATAGGCGGGGGGAGCACGCTTAAAAGACGGAAGCGGCCAGGATGATGGAAACGAAAATAGACAAATCTGGATCATTGGACGAAGATCCAACGACTGTGATCAATTGTTGAAAAAAGGAAAATCCCTAAGTTTGATGCGAGGGATGTTGTCAATACAGAAAGAAAATTGTTTTCAATAAAATCAAAGGCTAAAGCAACACTTAAACAAAATCCGATGGCTACCAATCGAAGTTTGATGCAGGCTTCAAACTCTCCTCCCCGCACCGGTGCCGGTGCGGCCTTCAGCGGCGAGGGTTCGATTCCCGTTTTGTGCGCGCATTTTCTTCACTCTCTAAAGAAAGAAACATCGGGCTGCCTCCATTAATGCCCCCAGTATCACCTCGCGCGGGGCTGCTGCTGCGCCCAGCCGTGGGGCTCGGGAGCATGGGCACGCAGCGCGAGGCCGGCCGCGGGCTCGACGTGCGCGGGGCGACGACAGCAGTGGTCGGCTGCGGCCTGCGGGAGTCATGGCCTACGACTGTTCGTCAGATCTCAAGATCCCGCCAGCGGTCGCCCCGGGATACCAGCAGCTTGGGTAGATTGGATATGAGGCTGGAAGCAGAACTGACTTAAGGATGTAGATAGTGGCTTACACGTGTCACGGCAACATTGCATGCATTGTAAAAAAGCAGCATTGCTTACAAAGAACCATAACACAATGATCAATAGTGCAGAAGGATAAGATCAAGAGAGTAGCAAGTCAAGAGAACATAGACATTGCCTTCAGTATCATTTGACTGAACACTATAGTTGAGAAGTTTCATGTGATTATCCCATATGCACAAGTGTCCATACAAATGAATAACAAATAACAGGTCCCTTTCATTTACAACAGTTGCTACTATATCCTGCACAGGACCCACAGTCTTTGCTCTGCAAAGTAATGCAGGTAAATTTTCATGCAAAAAGATACAAAAATACAAAACATGAGATGAGATGTAGACCAACTAAAGAATATTTAAAGTATACTGGAATCGAACATATACATATATGCTACCATGAGAATAGCAGCAATAAATGGAAGTGTCATTTTTGTCAACAAGCATATGAACACTGCACATGTTGTTCCTTCTTCCTATGCTATGGTAGCCTCTGAGAGTATCTATGCAGCTGGGGCAATGGCTAATAGCCAAACATGAAAACAGTAGATGATGTTCTAGAAACAATTCTCGTGTATATAAGTTGATCATGCTTTCATTATTTGGTGGACCATTATAACCAAGAATCCAAGATAGTACTGTGACGCGAGAGTCCATAAACGTCCAATCCCAGCATCATCTCGTAGTTCATTCAAGAAAACTACAGTAGAAGGCAATAACATTCAGAAACCTTGAGGAGAGGTACAGAAAAAGACCTCGAGTTCAATAATCTGGAACCCACTAAATCCCTGGTACAATGAGCTTGCTGCTGTGAATTGACAGAAGAGGACATGCCTGGTGAGTTCAGGGCTAATTTGCTAAGACTGTAAGAAACAGATGGACCCATCTTGCCGACCAATCACTATGCATCCTGGCTTCGCTGTTACCGCTGTAACCTTAGCAGTCTGACCTTGAGTTTTGAGATTAAACTCAAGTATATCATCCTGATGCAGCAATGAACCAGACAAGGAGGAAAATGGGCTTCATAAGTGGCAGAAGAGAGCAACTCCAGAAAAGGTAAGCACATATAGCATATATACAAGCTCCCCTTGCCTGCAATCCTGCATTGCCACAGAAGTGACTAGTCTAGTCTCTATTGTTCCAGAAAGTTACTGAAAACAACAATTGGCATAAGATATTATGAATGAACCCTCTCTTTCACATGAAAAAAGGTAAATGGACATAGCGCCTCATGGAAAACCAATCGCAGCCCAAAGCTAAGGAACTCCTTGGAGGCACTAAGTTCAATGACCTCTAGCACATTTGGGTGTTCCTCGTGAATCCTCCTGTAAGACGGCAACCATATGCCCCATTCAGAAAATCCCCAACTACTATGAACCTAGGGTGGTTTCTCTAAACATGGCAAGTACCAAAGCAATACTGAAAGTGCACTTAAATTATAGTTCTAATAAAAGGATTTATGTCACATAAACATGAGCACAGACAACTCCGAAGGCCAAAACTATTCGAAGCTAAGTCTAATCTGTGTGATGTTGAGCTAACAAAATGCGCCACTCATCTTAACAGAACCACAATAGAGCTTGAAAGTGAGGAGAAGCCCCCAACACAAATTCTTATGAGCCTTCAACATTTCAAGCAAATCAAAACAATCCTCATCCACTCCCTTGCTGACACGAATTCTGCTCCACGATCAGCAATCCTACCAACAAGATCAATGCAGTTCTCTTGGACCTTCTCATTCCTGTACTTCAAGATGGGTGCCAGACGAGGAAGAAGATCCTTGATTGGAGGAGTCATTTTAGTCGTACCATGACATTGATGATAGCCTTCAAGGCTCCAAAAACTGAACCCAACACCTCAGGATCCTCCTCTCCTAAGTATTCAATATTCATACAGCACAACACCCAAGTGGCTGATGAGCTGCTCCTCCTGGCATTGCTTCATGACAATGGCAATCCTGGAGATCAGATCAGTAGCATGCTGCCTAACTTTTGCACTCTTGTTGTTCAATCACCACTTGATGGTACCACAAATCTGAGGAAGGTAAGGCTTAACTCTCTGTCCAAGTGCATTAACCACAGCTCCAAAACCATGAAGCATAACATTTGCATAATCACTAGTCTGCTCTTGGAAAGCATACAAGATACCATGACATCAATAAGCAGCTCCTCCAGACAAGCATCAATATCTGAAGCACCCAAGTTGGCCACCACCTTCTCAATTGTTTCCATCACCATTCTTCTGTAAGGCCCGATCTCAGCTTTCAGACCCTCAGCAATCCTTCCAACGATATCAGCAACTCCAACCTTGTTTGCCATCTCCACTGTAGTTTCCACAAGCTTCTTATAGTTCCTCCGATCAAGAGCCATTCTCCTTACCCAGAAGTGCTCCAGTGTTGGCTGCATGAGTAAGGGCAGGATTTTTTTGAACAGTGGTCCAGCACCCAATTACCGGCTTTGTCTGTCAGTTGCCGATTACGCTGTGGGGGTGTGCCATTCTTCACTTTGGGTAGCAGATTCATGATTTTCCTCTCCTTCTGCTCCTCTGGTGATAGCTGCTCCTCCTCTTCCTCATTCAGCAAAGTTTCAAAGTACTGGTAATCCTCTGGCTTCATGAGCGGTAATCCACCAGTCAGCTCCTTGGGCACATCAAAATGCTGCCCACGATTCTCCTGTGGAATAGCATAAAGTGGTGTTCCCAGAGGCGTTGGTGTCGCAAGGAGCTTCCTTGCGGGGTCCTGATGGGCTGGAAGCCGGAGGCTTAAGAATCTTGCACCCCTCCTGCGGGATTGCGGGAACATGGGCTGGAAGCCAGATCCATCGCCGCCACCGCCGGATCCGCGGCCGTGGCCGGCGCGGGTGCGGGCGCCATGGAGACGGTGGAGCGCGGTGGAGGCGGTGGGGTCTGGGGGACGGAGAGGAGCGGGCCGGCCGTCGCTCGCCTGCCGCCGGACTCCGGTGAGAGGGAGAGAGAGGGAACCGGAGGTAGAGGATGAACGAGTGTTGGTCGGGGCTGCGGGCGAACTGCGAGCGGTGTGCCGTGTGCGGCTGCGTGCGGTGTGCAGTCAGTGAATTTTTTTTATTAATAAATTTATTTTTTAAAAAAATTGCAAAATTAGTCTCCGTTTCCAAAAAATTGCAGGAATAGGCCACCAGTCGCCCGTTGGAAGGGCGACGTGAGAGAATCGCCCGTTGAAAGGGCGACCAGGCCCATGTCGCCCGGCCAAAGGGCGACAAGGCCCAGGTCGCCCGGCCAAAGGGCGACCAGGCCCACGTCGCCCGGCCGACGGGCGACCTGGTTTTTTGGGTTTTTTTTAAAATAACATTTATTTATTTGGAAATTTCATGAAAAATTTCGGTTTTTTTTAAATAATATTTATTTATTCGGAAATTTCAGAAAAAATATCAAAGTCGGAGAAATAGCAAAAATAATACGCAGTCATGCAATGGGTGTGCGAAAATGCCGTTGTCGTGTGCTCGCCCAAGCTTAATAGATGAAAAAATACAACAGTGAAACATTAATTAAGTTCTAAAAACTAAAATAGTATCAGTACAATATCATAGAAAACAACATCGGCGGCAAACCATACAAAACTAATATCGTCCACGCCTAGGTGCAACACCCCTAATCGTGCCAGGCTTTGGTGCTTTGCGGCCCGCTCGCACATGGCCGGCTGAGTAAGTAAGCGGCGAAGGAGGAACTGTAACACGTGCAGGACGGCCTCCAGCAGCAGCTGGTGTCGCGTACTCGTCCTGTGAGGGCTGTGTCTGTGGTGGTGCTTCACGTAACTGCGATGACGCAAATACGTCCGCCGGCTCCTGCTGCAGGTAACTGTCAAGGTCGAAGGGTGACGGGGATCGCTGACGAAAAGTGTCAGCGTGCTCAGAGATGTCCGATCCCTCGTAGTCGTAACGGGTCGTCCCTAAACATATAAGACCAACGTTATGATAACGTTGATGGTAAAACTAATATATAACGTGTCGAACTCTTAAAAGTTGGTCATACCTGGAATCATGGGTACAGCGTGTGAAGAGGAACCTCCGAAATCGAACTGATGCCGCGAACCGTCAAAGTGCATACCTGACCATGCAGAGTGAATGTAATGTTACGAATAAAGCAGTATTAGATAATATAATTAAATTTCACCACTATATCGTACCTGTAGGCATGTGAGCAGGCTGCGAAGATGATCCAATGATATCAAACTCCGGACGCCAACCGGCAGAGTACGTAGGTGGACCTGAATAATGAAACTTATAAGTAAGGAACAAGTTAGCATTACTACATACGAAGAAAATATAAGTTACTCACCTGTTTGGTACGTAGGCCGCGGAGGTAGTGGCGCGTCGGTCCGTCAGGCCTGTGTGTCACGTGTGAAGGTCGAGGGACAACATCCGGCTGTCGCCCGCAGGGCCGGCACGACGTCAACTTGACAATGTTTGCAGCAGAGTCGTACATCCTCTGGACCACAGCGGTAAGCTCGTGGCTGGTCATCTGAATGCCCTCCCTCAACCGGTGCAAGAGCGATCCACCATCCACAGTGATACGGTGAGCCATGTCGGTCTATTAACAAAACGAGAACATTGAACTAATTACGATAAGAAAAATATTAAACGAAGTGGGTTGAAGTTCATAAAGATCGTACTGCCAACGACATCGCCTGATCTCTGTGCACAGGGTACGTATCCGTCAACCTGGGGACGTGGGTCCGTGACTCCGCTGGTGTATACGTGACTCTGATCCGTGTGCGAGGAATATACCAACGTAAGTAGTCCCCGTAAGCCTCCAAGGAAAACGGTCTGGGCTCGTAGGTCACATCATGTAGTGCGTTGGCCCACTCGTCGACCCACGGCTATATACGGGAGGACCAAGTAACGCCTGCCGTAGACCCCTCCGCACGTAACTATGGATTTCAAAACGTATTAATTATCTTTCTATATATATTAAATACTCAATCAGAACGAATTAATTGTCTTATACTTACCCGTGCACGGAAAGAGGAACAATATGGGCAACCGGGAGTGGGAACGTCTGGTTACGACCAAACTGCCGCATCACTCTGTGAGGAGCATAGTCCTCGACAAAGATGTCGAAAACGACAGCCTTACGTGTCATCCAGTACTCCTGATCCCTCGTGCAGAACGACGACAACCCATTAGGCGCTCGTACGACAATCTCCTCCATGCTGTAAGGTGTCCAGCGGACGTCGTCTGCCCTAATCCGGTTGAACGCCGCCATGTACTCAGGATAGGCTCTGTGAACCTGAATGTTTGCCCAAGTAGGCTATATAGAAAATAATAGTAAGGTGCAATTTATTCAAAAATAAATAGAAACAGGTTCAACTGCGATATAGAAGACTTACCCGCCGCCGGACCCACAACGAACCCATCGTAGGGCCGTCCTCCTCCGTCTCCTAGTACAAACCTGCTCCGTAAGTCGAGAAATCCATGACTGGTCGTCCAATACTAAACCGCTCGTACGACCAGAGTTGAAGTAATAGTGGACAACCAGAGAGGATAGCTGACGGGTCGGTCTTTGTGCACGCATCACAAAGACATCGGTACGTGGCTGCCAAGATAGCGGACGCCCAACTGTACTGCGGCACAGCATCGAGCGGTGCGTCCACTATCTCGCGCGCGAAGTGAATCAATTGCTTCGCGACAGAGTTCCCATGCGACGATGTGAACATTATCCAACCAAGACGTGTCCACATTGCATTGAATTTTCTTTGTTGGTTCTGATTGCACAACCTCTTAAACATATTCATAAGGTGTTTATTTTTGAAATGGCTGAAAAAATTTGCACCCAAGTGTCTCATGCACCATCTTGATTGTATGTCCGACCATCGAGGAGGAAGATCATGCTCCACTGAACCATATTGCATATCTGTTATCGCCTTCAACAAACCGGCATGTCGGTCATGTATGACACAAACATTAGGTCGCCCTTGCACCACTGCTAACTTCACACGCTCCAGAAACCAATACCAACTATCTGTGTTCTCACTTTCCACAAAAGCAAAAGCAACTGGTAGTACTTGATTATTCCCATCAACACCAATAGCAGTTAGAATCTGACCTTTATACTTTTCTGTCAGAAATGTACCATCCATGCATAAAACAGGTCTGCAATGATGAAATGCCATTATACATTGACCTAGTGCAAAAAAGGCTTGACGAAGTATTAACTTTCCGGCCTCTTTTGGATCAGACACATCCATGATATCATAATATGTACCAATATTTTTTTGTCTGATGGTTTCTAACAATCTTGGTAGGTTCTCATAAGATGCTTCGTACGAACCGAATCTCTTCTCAATGACCTTCTGTTTCGCTCGCCACGCCTTCGAATAGCTGATGGTGTATTTAAAATCTTCCTCTACAGTAGTCACTATAGATTTCGGCTCATACCTTAAATTATCAACAATTCGATTATACATGTACTCTGCAATGAAGCTCGATGTAAGAGTAGTATTGGACTTCTCTAATTCTTAAAACTCACATGTATGTTCTGTTACTATAGAGCACTTCCAAATTGTACTCCATTTTTGCTCATAAGCATGTACCCTAAATGGACAGTCCGAAAACACACATTTAACATCATATACTTTCTTGTTGGACTTAACAACTACAAAAGATCGCTTCATTGACAGAGACCAGTACTTCATGGCACTCATCACTTCATCTTTGCCTTTGTACATAGCTCCCTCTACTAGTTCATTCTCATGATATTCCCACGGCACAGAATTTCCTTCGTTGATCATCAAATTCTTGGAACTGTTACTCTTCCACTCCAGTGGGACAGGAATTTCATTCTCATCTTCAGATGACTCAGTTTTAGATATATTCTCATTCTCCATATCTTCCATCGTCATCTCTTCAACTATATGCTCTATGCGCTCTCCTTCGTCCACTTCACCCGTCGGTACCATAGATGACAAGTGATGATCACCCTCTTCATTATCTTCCTCATTATCATTGTGATTGTCATGGCTCGGACCTCCTTCTTCTTCTACACCGTGTACCTCATGAACCTCCTTCGTATATGCCTGAGCAAGAAGGACTAGAGGCCACCCACGTTCTACAGCTTTGTTGACGTATTTTCTCCATGTTGATGTTACATTAAGCGGTACTAACTCTCAAAAAGTGCCCTCCCGAGCACGACTAACGATACCCATGACTTTAACGTCATGTTGGTTGCTGTCAAGCCCAAATATTCGCATCAACCAATTCTGCACATGCCCTAGACACCCATCCACTTACTGAGGCAAATCCTGACAGATCAACCCCGTGTACACCTTGAATAATTTCTCCTTCTCCATAATAAATTTGAAATCCTAACTTCTCCGAAATCTGTGTAATCTAAAAATTTCAGCTAAAATACCTTTTCACTAATATATTACTAATATTATTTCAACTATAACTATTTAATTTAACAATATATATAAAATAAGAATATAAATAATACTATCGAAATATAATATTAATCGCTTAACTGCTCATTACATTATCTAACAATTAATATAACACATATTAAATAATTATATATAAAATTATTTTTTTACTTACCAAAAATTTTCCTCTTCCTCTCTTCTCCTTCTTCCTCCTCTTCTTCTTCCTCTTCTCTTCTCTTCTCTTCTCTTCTCTTCTCCTCTCCTCTCCTTCTGTTCTCTATTCCGCGCCAGCCGGCAGCGGCCGGCCGCGTTATATATAGCTGCGCCACGTCGCCCCGTGTTCGGGCGACATGGGCCACGTCGCCCACTGGTCGGGCGACATGGGCCACGTCGCCCATCGACCGGGCGACGTGGGGCCCGCCATGCCACGTGCACGGCCAAGTCGCCCACTGGTCGGGCGACATGGGCCACGTCGCCCATCGGCGGGGCGACATGGGCCCGCCATGCCACGTGCACGGCCACGTCGCCTGTTGGTCGGGTGACACGGCCCACGTAGCCCGCCAATCGGGCGACAAGGCCCATCTTCGCCCTTCCAACGAGCGACTGGTGGCCTATTCCTGCATTTTTTTAAAAACGGAGACTAATTTTATAATTTTTTTAAAAAATAAGTTTATTAATAAAAAAAAGTCTGCAGTCAGTAAGCCTGGTAACGGGCTGGCCCATGGGGGCCGCCTTGGGCTCTTATGTGTATATGGATTTCGGATTGAATCGAATCTTTCCATCACAAAGGGCTGGCGTGGAGCAGACCTGCTTATGGATCAAGATAAATGAGCCTGCCCTTGGATCACACTTGGATCGGGCCTTCCTATCATTGGCAGGTAGTGTGCGGGCCTTATTATCCCCACAGCTTGCGCGCTCTCGTTTTAGAATTTTGCCTTTCACATAAAAGGGAGACAATGCTCAAAAAAAATGCTAAAAAAAAACATAAAAGGGAGACTTCTGCTCAAAAAAAAACATAAAAGGGAGACTAACCCAGGCTAAAATCTACGAGTATTTAATGACCTCCCAGGTTAAAAAAAAAGATCTATTTTATGACTTCCCAGTCAAAATGGGTTTATCATTGCCGAGGGAGTAGAAAAGCATGCGTGTATACACATTCGATATGATTTCCTCAGCTACTCGTTACTTGCAACACCGTACTGGGTGCTCCTTATGTGAAGTTTTAAACTTAAATAAAAAAATACATGGCTTTGAGAAACATGAACGAACTAACCGCATTATCTTCATCGAAATTAGGCTTATGAGTTAAATCCAGGATTCCATTTCTGCCTATAATTTTAACTGTTGGTTCAGTTGCTCAGGAATGCAGCTCGGATGATAAGGGGAAATCATGCAGCTTGTTGGGACCATAAGAAACTAAGTTTTCGATCTGTTTTTTACACCAGTAGGATTGAAACTTTGTAGATCGCCAAAGCTGGAGTCTCATGAAAAAACTAGTTGTTCCACAGAAGCGGGCAAACTATCCTCATGTCAGATGGATATACTACAGCTGCAAAGCAGCAGTCAGTCCTTGGAGGTGCCGCAATCACTGGTTGCGCTTGAACTCCCCATACTCTGCTGGCATCTCATCCCACCTTGATCTCTGCTTCTTACCAGGGATTGGCGTGACACCACCAGGCAGCTTTGGCGTAGCATCCGAAGCCCTTCTAGGGGTAGCTCCAGGGCTGGCACCACGAGCTGCAGGCATCACATCAGCATCAGCATCAGCCATCCTCCCGGAGTCGGTGTCTCATCCCATCTGTTCCTTCTCACTGAGGGTATGGCATCTCCACCATGTACAGGGTTGGCCTCTTCAGTGACAAAGTCTTCCAAATCTAAATCTTCTTCGGGGACGCGAGGATCATTCTCCATACTGAGATAATTTTGTAAATCTACTACACAAGGTGGAACTGGCACGCCTGAAAACACAAAGTTAAATTTATCTTCTCAAGTGACATTGGCGATAAATAACCACAGCAGAAAAAAAAGTCGAAACGGTGGTTGCAACAGAAACAAGAAACTTACTTTTGGCTTGGGCAGTCTCCATACTGTGAAATAAGAATTCCCGTACTGAAGCTGGGGCTGACACACCTGAAAACACAAAGTTAAATTTATCTTCTCAAAGTGACAGTTGGCAATAAATAACCACAACAGAAAAAAAAAGTATAAATTGTGGTTATGTTTGCAACAGAGACTTACTTGTGCTAGGCGCAGTGAAAACTATTTTCCTCTCAACTATCGAAAATGGATCACCCATCTGCTGAAAAAGGTCTACCAACTTGGTGACATTGTAGACTGACAACTTGAGTTGTTTGTTAAACATCTTGGTATATTCAGAAGGAATACGGCCCATGTCAACATGTCCATTCTTCGATTGATACAACTGGATCATTTCAGCTTTCAAGGCTTCTATATTGGCAGGCACAGGCATAAGGAACACAATGCCATCACCTCGAGCAAGGCTTTCCCAGTCACACGTGTAACTCCCAGCACCAAAGAGGGATGGGGAAGTGGTGCCTTCAGGTGGCAGGGCAATCAAAACAGTATACCCACGCTTTTCAAGCAAGTGCACTACCGGCGCAAAGTCACCATCACCTGTTATTAACAAGATACAAGCTGGTGCTCGATGGTCATAGGTGAATTGAAACAAGTGAGCCCAAATAAGCTTATCTGCAGCATTTTTCTTTTTGTTGTTGCTGCCAAAATGTGTAACTCCAGTGCTTTGGAGTCCCTGTGTGGTTGATTTAGCAGTACGCCCATATGCTTGAATTACTGCTGTTGGGTCTGCATCAAGAAAGATCCTCAGGGAAGTTCTGATATTGATTGAGACATCTCCTACTTCTGTATCACTTGGAACTTTGCAGTTCTCGATGTTCCAAAATATACCCATCGGAACAGGACCAGCTTCTGCATAACAAATATAAAAGGTTAAGATCACAAACCAAAGGAAAATATTATGCAACATGAATGTAAATACCTCCCAATAACATGTTCAAAATTGAGAAATCATTTCCTATACAGCAACAAGAAACATGGAGAAGATAATGCCTCTTATTGTTGCAAAAAGCTCAACTGGGTATGTGAAATCAAGATAAACCAGTACTTGTACTGGGTCAGCTAAAGTTAATATAACTATCAGAATAAGGACATCTTATTCTGGCAATAAGGAATGCAAAAATTGTATGAACAAAGTGATCATATACCGAACTTAATGAGGAATGAATAACACCCAGGTCACGCAGCACATGGTAGCCCATAATGCAATTCCAGTAACAACGCTAAACGAAGCTCAAACACTAGTTGCGGCTGTTAGAGGGAGAAGGAACTGAGAGAGGGTGAGGAAGTCATCTCACTTGTCGAATGTGGGGAAGGTGTCTTGCTTGTTGAAGCAGCTGCAGCCCCATACGCCCCAATCGGTGCTCCTGCTGAATCTACATCATGATTCATCATCAGCGCTGGTGTGATATCCTTTGACATATCTTCTGCTTTTGAATAAGGTTCCGACACTCTGTCTGATAACAAAGATAAAAGGTACAGATTAACATGGACAAGAGAACGCCTCTGTTTTGTTATTGTTGCAAAAAGCTTAACTAGGGTAAGCTATAGTTAATGTAACAGTAGATGTAACAATCTGAATAAGGACATTCAGCCTTGACCAGCACAAATAAATTCAAGAACGTCCAACTCAATTCAAAAAGTGGTGCCAGAACCAACCACAAGCAATCCTCAAGTGGCGCCAAAGCAAGCACATGCAACCAAAAGATGGCAAAACCAACAGCCGTTTAACTAGTGCACAAAACAGTCATATACACATACTGGACATAAAATCAAGACAAACAAGTACCTTGTACTCAGTGGTAATGCACACCTACTACAATTGAAGGTCAGCTATAGTTAATATACCAATAAATGTAACAAAGCACATGGTAGCCCATAATGCAGTTCCAGTAACAACGCTAAACGAAGCTAAAACGCTAGTTGCGGCTGCTCAAGGCACAAGGAACTGAGAGAGGGCACGATGTGGAGAAGGCGTCTCACTTGTGCGGTCTGCGGAAGGTGGGCTACTGCTGCTGCGCCTTTGATGAGCACCTTTCACTGGTGTAGGCGATGGAGGTAAGCTGCTTGGTCGGCTCCGTTTCGACCGTGCTTTCGGCGAAGGAGTTTGTTCCCTACCACGCAGCCCCTGTGGGGACTACCATCTTCAGTTAGCATGGTGAAGAATAGTACACAGACTATTGGAATTCATATTTTCAGGAATACAAAGCTGAGTACCTCCCAATCAAAGAAAGCATTCCCATGTGTCTATCCATATCTGCAGCATAAGAAATATCCTCCCTACCACACACCCCCTGCGGGGATAATCATCTTAAGTTAGCATGGTGAAGAACATTATATGACTTAGCAAAAACTATTGGAATTCATACTTTCAGGCAGTAAGATGAATACCTCCCAATCAAACAAACCATTCCCCATGGGTATGCCCATGTCTGCAGCATTTGAATTCTCATCTACACTCCACGGATGTACCATCTGAAAACGATTGAGCAAATATTCAGGCGTATAATAACGAGATGGTTAAAAAATGCTTAGACATGAAATGGTTAACAGAAGCGGCATGATCACAGCACCAACAGACTTCAGCCACGCTGCTTCCCTCTTGAGGATGGAGGACTTGGGCACCGTAGCCTGCACTCCGCCGCGCACCTTATCGTCAAAACTCGGAAGAGAAGCGAACGGGCCAATCGATTTGCACGTGCGAGAAAAACAACCTTGGAGCTGAAGGCGTCGTCGGGCAACACGGCGACGCTGTCGAGCACAACTTGGTCGACCCTACGGATGTGGAGCCTCCGGGGGTCGATGTCGGTGGTGACCTCGAACTCCGGCGCGGCGGTGACCACGTGCACGTCGTGGCCCGCGGCGACGAGGTGCCTCACCACCTGCAGGAGGAGAGAGGACAGAGGAGACAAGCAGGCAGTGTCACAAACGGAAATGAAGGTGGCGCGCGGGCACCACCGCAAGCGAGCAGTCGAGAGGGAGAGAGGAGCAGACCTCTAGGGCGCGGGTGGCGTGCCCGGAGCCGTAGCCGCCGGTGAGGTAGTAGGCGAGTACGAGGTTGGAGCCACAGCTGTCTCCGTCCCCGTCACGGCTCATCCTGTCTCCGCTCACCATGGATTGAGTGGGAGGGATGGCTGCGCAACGAATCTGCGCAATGTAGTAAGGAGAAATCGAAAAAGGCTGGGCGAGAAATTGAAGAGGCTTGGCCTTGGGGAAGGGGAAGACGGAGTAGGAATAAATTGGAGATTCTGTTCTAGTGTTCTGCTGCTGCCTGCTTTTCGTCTCACCTGTTACCACAAGTCGCCGTCGGGCAAGTAGGCGCAAGGGGGTTCGCGGGTTTGGGTTGGCTCGGTGCCGGCTTCTATGCGCCCGTGCGTTGCGCCCATTCGCCGCATACCTCAATTCCGAATTTGTGCCAAAACAAAACATAAATTCATTAGATAATTCATCACGCAGTAAATGGTGAGCTCAAGCGCTGGATACCGGACAGCGGAGATATGCGTGTCGCCACTCGCCAGCGTGAAAATTGGCAGAGGAAGCAATCGGTGTTGCCAAGCATGCCCATTGCCAAGTCTACAACAAAACGAAATTCATTGAGTTTCATTCCACCCTTTCCGGTGACCCTGACATCTGGACAGACGTGATCAGGTGACACAGAAGCAATTCTCCAAAACATGTACAGATCGTTGGCAACATGCATATCAACCAGGGGCAACGGGATGTTCCTTCACCACTAATCAAGACACGCCATGAGCAGGAAACAATTCATGCCAAGCAATATTATAATAGACACATGTGCGAGCCATCTCAGGAATACAGTGAAGGAATCAAGCTCAGGAGACAGAGGAGCTTGCAATCTACATATTGTCCACACCACATTATATAACATCCACGGCTAATACAAGGTTTAAGAGAAGACAGTAAACTGCCCAACGTCTAATATTCATAAAATGACGACCACAAGCTAGGATTGTCATTTCTCCTTCAAACATAGTATCATGACGGATTAAATAACAGGTACTTAGCAGTGAACTAAACATGCTGCAGCCTTGGGATTCGTCCTAAATCTGGTGGAACTCCTAGGCAGCTTCAACACAAAGTACCCTGAAAATAGAACAATTCCCAAATGGTTAGTAGATCAGATTATGATATCGATTTGAGTTGCATTACAGAAAATCTGAATAAAAAATTCCTAAACATTGCACCCCCTTCAGAAGGAACAATCCTGCAAATACAAAAACAGATGCAACTTCAATTACAAGCATCAAATGAGGACCACCAAGTAACTTAAATACAACTCAAACTCAAATACTACCCAGTTAAAGCTTCACAAGAATATGGATGAAGATACATGGACATGTAAATCCAGCCTGTCAATGCGTTTGCATATTAGATTCTTCCTTTGCAGAAAACAAACAGGAAAAACAAAAGAAAAAAATAAACAGAATACAAATCAACTAATAATACTTGATAATGCATGCTCAAATGGTAACAAGTGCCCAACTTGTTGACAACAGTCGAGCACAACAATTGTGTTAGCGATGCAAATATCTAGATAGCCATGATGTTGGGTCCAAAGAAAAATAAATGATACAGCTGGGCCAAAATTGCCATCACTCTTTTAAGTCCTCACAATAATAGTCACCACAAGGTCTAACAGCACACACAGCATGATAGCTCTCCATTGACAATGGACTATTACATGTGTTAATAAATTGATGGTACAAAACATGCACGCAGCTCATGCAAAAATGCTGAATGATGCGAGCTGAAGATGACTGAATGTGTGGATGACCTTAACACGTTACTTACTTTAACTATGCACTTAATTTGTATCTATAGGGAAGCAATAAACAGGACTACTAGTACTAACACAATAGCAGGCATTGTAATGATTTACTGCATGTAAATCATGCTAGTTTGGATTGACCCGAAATCAGCAGAGTACATGAACAATGGCAGATGTTGCACTCAGTCATGAAGCAACACACAAAAGTGATGTGCTAATGTCAAGATAAGAGGCAAGGTTTCCTCTAATGGCCTTGTTTTGTTTTCTGTTTCATTATAAGCTCAGTTTCCTGACATAATTGCCTCAGAAGAGCTGCTACAGGGTGAAGCCTAGGTTCTAGTGATGGGCAAAACTATACTATTTTATATACATGGCTTGTCAAATCTGAAGTGAGCTATTTATTCATGTGATGCACAAATATGTCTGGACCTGCAGCTTGTTGACTGATGAAATTAACTAATGCAAAATTGAACCTATGTTCTCTGATATTCTCAGAGATTCTAGTAGGAACAAGAGACACATAATCTCCTATGCACCACCATGCCATCTTCATAACTGAAGGCAGCTCAAAAGCTTGATCTCTGGTCATTAGCTCCACTGGTCGCAGCGACACTTAGCTGAAAAGCTTACTAGCTGCTTGGTACTAAATAAAAAAGGATAGTTTAGAAGGGAAGCACACCAGCATACAACGCAATGTCATCCACTAAAGAATAAGAAATCACTTAAAAGCATAGCAGCAAACTAAAACCATAACATGAGGTTGGTTACTAGAATTACAAAACTATTTATGAAAATATATTTGAGCTGCATGATGTAAAAATACAGAAAAAGAACTCAAAACAGATCTTTAATATAATTGTACAGAAATCTGGGAGCAAGCAACACTTACATTAATCAGACAAACATTGCAAGCTCTGGACGGCTGAAGATGTTATCACCATCGTCTTCCAAGGAAGGATAAGAAGCAACAAGTGCATCCTGTGCACCAATGTACAGAGAGTTGTATATCTTCCAATACACTTCACGTACTTTCCTTGCTGGATGGAAGAGACCTTGCAGGCAATAATTCAAAATCACAGCTGCACCAAGCGCGACCCTCATCCCCTCAATAGCCTCCATCACAGCATTTATAACGTGGGGAGAAGTCTCAAATATGTTGGGCCAAACATAGTTAAGCAGATGAACAAGAGCATCCTCACAACCCAAGCCAGCAACGCCTAGAGCCATGTGCTTAACAGCAGATGCAGCAGTCTGCCGGTGAACCAGATCTCTATCCATTAAAGCATCTTCAAGTAAGGGAGTGACAGCATATATGTAATCTTTGCCCATCTCACCAATATACTCAAAGAGGAAAGAGAGTGACTTCAGAACACCATTTTGGACATTAAGCTCTGGGACCCGGTACTCATTCATAAGGGCAGGCAAAACTGTGAAAGGTGAGCAAGTTTCAGCAACTATGGCAATTGCTACAGTTGTGCAAACACGATTCTGTCGCTCCTGCACCTTCAAGTTATTCAACAGGGTGGCCAACACGTCCTGTGGGCCTATAGCCTTTGCAATATAACCAAATGTGTTCACAGTGGCTCTCCTAATACCCTTCTTGTGAGCTTTCAACATTTCGAGCAGCTCAAAACAAATCCTCATCCACTCCCTTGCTGGCACGAATTCTGCTCCACGATCAGCAATCCTACCGACGAGATCAATGCAGTTCTCTTGGACCTTCTCATGCCTGTTCTTCAAGATGGGTGTCAGACGAGGAAGAAGATCCTTGATTGGAGGAGTCATTTTAGTCATACCAATGACATTGACAATAGCCTTCAGGGCTCCAAGAATTGAACCCAGCACCTCAGGATACTCCTCTCCTAAGTACTCATACAGCACAACACCCAAGTGACCCATAAGCTGCTCCTCCTGGCACTGCTTCATGACAATGGCAATCCTGGAGATCAGATCAGCAGCTTGCTGCCTAACTTTTGCACTCTTGTTGTTCAATCGCCACTTGATGGTACCACAAATCTGAGGAAGGTAAGGCTTAACTCTCTGCCCAAGTGCATTGACCACAGCTCCAAAACCATTAAGCATAACATTTGCATCATCACTAGTCTGCTCTTGGAAAGCATACAAGATACCGTCAATAAGCAGCTCCTCCAGACGAGCATCAATATCTGAAGCACCCAAGTTGGCCACCACCTTCTCAATTGTTTCCATCACCATTCTTCTGTAAGGCTCGCTCTCATCTTTCAGATCCTCAACAATCCTCCCAACGATATCAGCAACTCCAACCTTGTTTGCCATCTCCACTGTAGTTTCCACAAGCTGCTTATAGTTCCTCCGATCTAGAGCCATTCTCCTCACCCAGAAGTGCTTGAAGAAATCTGGAAGGATGTCATTCCGGATATAATCAGCCTCCACACCCTCTGTACTGACACACTGTTTCACAACCTTGAGGACAATCTTCTTCATTTCTTCATCTGGAGACTGGAACTCCCTAATGAGGACCTGCATCACCTCCTTTGTGTAGTAACTAGCATACAGAGCATCCATAAGAGGGATGATGAAACCAATGGCCTTCAGGAAGGCAGCAAGGACCTTCCCGCGGTGAGACCTGATACCCTTCCACAAAGGCTTCAATACAGTATCAAAACTTTCAATACCATATGGTGCAGCAGCCTCAGCAAGTGCAGCGAGAGAGAGGGCAGTAATTGTCCGGACTTTCTGGTTTTCATCGCTCAGACCATGCTCAATGATCTCAACTAGTGACTTGAGATGTGGCAAAACAGCACAGCCCATGAGAATAGCAATCTGCTGAACAATTTTGATACCAGTGTGCCTAGCCTGCCATGATTTCTTACTCTGACAGACAGCCTTCAAGAATGGCAAAAGCGCAGGGATACCCAAAGCAGAAGCCACCACACTGAACGCCCTAGCAGTGGTGTTTCTCACATACTCATCAATGTTATCAATGTCCGGTCGCATGGCAGCAATCATAGTAGCAAGTCCAGCTGCTTTGCTAAGATTTGAAATAATCTCCCTGCCTTCAACACGAGCATAGTAGTCCTCATCAATCAACAAAGGTTCAATAACCACAAGAATCTTGTGCACAAAAGGGCGGACCAACTCATCCAACTTATACAGTACCCTATCAATGACCTTCACCAGAAGATGCCTCTCCTGGTCCTCCAGTGTTGGCTGCATAAGCAAGGGCAGGATTTTGTTAAACAGTGGCCCAGCACCAAATTCCCGGGCTTTGTCTGTCAGTTGCCGAAGTGCTGTTTTGCGCTGTGGGGGCGTGCCATTCTTCACTTTGAGTAGCAGTTTCATGATTTTCCTCTCCTTCTGCTCCTCAGGCGATAGCTGCTCCTCCTCATCCTCATTCAGCAAAGTTCCAAAGTACTGGTAATCCTCTGGCTTCATGAGCGGTAATCCACCAGGCAGCTCCTTGGGCACATCAAAATGCTGCCCACGATTCTCCTCTGGAATAGCGTAAAGTGGTGTACCCAGAGGCGTTGGTGTCGCAAGGAGCTTCCTTGCTGGAGTCCTGATGGGCTGGTAGGACGCCGGAGGCTCAAGAATCTTGTACCCCTCCTGCGGGAACATGGCATCTAGCTCCTCGTCAGTGAGAGGCCTGTTCCTCTCCTCAATGTCCCGCTCCCACCGCATGAGCTGGTACTGCTCTGGAGTAATCGGTCCACGAGCAATCTGGCTAGGAGTTGGTGTGGCAAGGTTCTCTCCACCAAATGGCGTCGGACCAGGAGTATAACCAGCAGGTGTTGCAGCACCAAGACCACCAGGGGTTGCACTTCCCATACTCGCTGGCGTTTCATCCCACCTTGATCTCTGCTTCTTACCAGGGGTTGGCGTGACACCACCAGGCAGCTTCGGAGTCGCATCCCAAGCCCCAGAAGGGGTAACACCAGGGGTGGCACCACCAGCTGCAGGCGTCGCATCAGCATCAGCCATCCTCCCTGGAGTCGGCGTCTCATCCCATCTGTTCCTTCTCACCGAGGGTGTGGCGTCTCCAACACGTCCAGGGGTGGCATCCCAACGCCCAATCCCAGGAGTGGCATCAGGGGCATCCCAGTCCGAGGATGTCTTTGCCTTCTTAGCACCAGAAGCAGCATCACCATCAGGATCCTGTGACTGATCCCACCTGTTGCGCCGCTTCGTCGTGACAGCCGGCTGCTCAGCCGCAGCAGCCTTCCTCTCCTTCTCCTTCTCCTCCTCTTCCTTCTTCTTCTTGGCAATCTCCCTCAGCAGGTCCTCCTCCTTCTTTGCAAGCGCCGCGTCGCGCATGACGTCGGCATACGTCCGTACCGCGGGGTCCGGGGTGGCCTCCCCGGCGGCGAACGGGTCATGGCGCTCCGGCGAGATGATCTGGTTGAGGCGGCGGCGCCGGTAGTCGTCCTCGCGGTCGATGATGCGCTGGGACCTCTTGGGCAGCCCATCGTCGTCGTCGGCCGCCCGCGGGATGTCCGCGGCGGCGATGGCGTGGCCCGTGTACGCCGCGAGGCGGCGCGGCGCGGGGTTGGCCGCCTCCGTGTCGTCCTCCGCGGCGTCGTCCTCGGAGGCCGGGATGGAGGTGTCGTAGCCTGCGAAGCGGTTCGGGTCCGCGCCCCCGCCGCCGTAGAGGTCGGTGTCGAAGGTGACCGAGGACACGGCCATGGGCGCCCCGGCCGCCAGCGCCTCCTCCATCTTGCGCCGCTCCTCCTGCGTGCGCGCGAGATCCGCGTCGATCGAGTCCATGGCGGCGGCGGCGGCGCGGGCGTAATCTGGTGGTAGGGTTTGCTCTGGTGGACGATTCGAGATTTGGGGGAGGAGAAGGGGACGAATGAACGATGTCTAGCTAGCGGGAGAGGGCCCTTCACAAGTTCACATGTGGTGGACCGAAGAATCGTCGTGGCAAGATCTCATCCGTTGATTGGTCGTACCTGCGATCTGGACCGTTCATCTGTGGTTCAAGCAAACCGACTTCCGCAACCGATTTCCCCAAAGTCCAAACAAAGCCGCTTGTTGAAAAAAAAAAAAGAAAAGAAAATTCGGCCCAATCCAATCGATCCCCAATCCGTTCAGACCTCCCGGATCTCGCCGTCGCCGCCGCCCTCTCCGGCCGCCACCGCCGCTCTCCATCAAAAACAATCCACTCCTCGTCGCCTCGCGTCCGTCTCCCGGACCAGCGTGCTCCCTCCTTCTCGAACTCGTAATTCCCCTCCCCTCCTGCTTGTGCGGCACGGGCATCTCCGGCGCGATGGGGAAGTCCGAGTTCCTGACGCCGAAGGCGATCGCGAACCGGATCAAGGCGAAGGGGCTGCAGAAGCTGCGGTGGTACTGCCAGATGTGCCAGAAGCAGTGCCGCGACGAGAACGGCTTCAAGTGCCACTGCATGTCGGAGTCGCACCAGCGGCAGATGCAGGTGTTCGGCATGGCGCCCGACCGCGTCGTCGAGGGCTTCTCCGAGGAGTTCCTCGAGTCCTTCCTCTCCCTCGTCCGCCGCGCACACCGCCACTCCCGCGTCGCCGCTACCGTCGTCTACAACGAGTACATCGCCGACCGCCACCACGTCCACATGAACTCCACGCGCTGGGCCACGCTCACCGAGTTCGTCAAGTTCCTCGGCCGCGAGGGGTACTGCAAGGTCGAGGACACGCCCAAGGGGTGGTTCATGACCTACATCGACCGTGACTCGGAGAAGGCCGTCAAGGACCGCCTCAAGCGCAAGAGGATCAAGTCAGACATGGCTGAGGATGAGCGCCAGGAGCGCATGATTGCCCGCCAGATTGAGCGTGCGCACAGGTCCTTAGCCAAACCAGATGATGGTGATACCGCCGAGGGCGAGCCTGAGTCTGGCAGTGAAGAGGAGTATTCAGGTTCAGATGATGATGGGGAGGAGCGGGAGGATGACTCGAAGGAGGCAAACAAGGCAACAGGGAAGATTGCGATTGCGCTTCAGAAGGCTGTGCCAGGGCCCAAGGTTAATCCCTTTGAGGATAAGCCGAAGGTGAAATTTGGTTTCGACGAGGAGGAGAATGACTCGGGCACCCGAGACAAGGAGAAGGATGAGGTGGCCAAGAAGGGAAAGGATGTCAAGGCAGCAGAGGCAAGGAGGTCAGCATTGGATGAGCTGATGAAGGAGGAGGAGAAGGCCAAGGAGAGGAGCAATAGGAAGGACTACTGGCTGTGCCCTGGGATAGTGGTCAAGGTTATGAGCAAGTCATTGGCACAGAAGGGGTACTACAAGCAGAAAGGGGTGGTGAAGAAAGTTATTGATAAATATGTTGGGGAGATTGAGATGTTGGAGAGCAAGCATGTTCTCAGGGTCGACCAAGATGAGCTCGAGACCGTGATCCCTCAGATTGGTGGACTGGTGCGGATTGTGAATGGGGCTTATCGGGGGTCAAATGCCAGGTTGCTCTCAGTGGACACTGAGAAATTCTGTGCAAAAGTGCAGGTTGAGAAAGGCCTCTATGATGGGAAGGTTCTCAGGGCTGTCGAATACGAGGACATCTGCAAGATATCCTCATGATATACAAAGTGATTCATTCTATTTTCCTCGATCATCACTGAAAGCAAGCAAGAGCTATGGTAACTTTGCCAGTTAGATGCCTGACAGTGTTTGTGCTTGCTATTGCTTGTGATGGAATATCTTCTGTCGAGGCAGTTTTCAATATGATGATGTTTCTACTTCATTGTAACTGCTGAACGGCTATCTGTGGGAAAATGGTGTCATGTATGTTTGCTTGTTACTAGGCCATGATAACCATATTGACTATTGACAATTTTGTAATATTGGTTAACTTTATATTTCTGTTTCTAGTTAAACTTTTACCAGATGTTTTCTTGGTAGCTTGAGCAGTACTTGTCAATCAGTTCTTATGTTATCATATTTTGGATGCTAGTATTATGAAGGTATAGGAATCAACTTAAAGAATACCACCAAAAAGCTAATTGAGAATTATTAAAAGTATTTTTGTCAATGGTTTTTCCCTATGATCTATGTTTTACAACCATTTTGCGAGCATGCTTTGGAAATCTATTTGATGACAACTGTGGATTTTCTGCATCTATATTCTGAACTGAGCTTAAAGGAACTAGCAAAATGTTATATATATATATATATATATATATATATATATATATTTATTTATTTATTTAGAAAATTTATTGATGCAACATACATAGTCGTCACTTTTGCTTTATCCCATGTTTCACCTAGAAAAAGCTCCCCATTCTAGTAAAATGTAGCAAACTACCACTGAAACTAAACTACTATTACTCCCTGAAATTTGGAGTTCTCTTCAGCCTAATGATAGCATATAAGAATGCTAAAATAGTACCTTAAAAGCATCAATTTACATATACAGTTTTTGTTGAGTGGCTCTGCTTTGTTCTTTACTTCCAATTGAGCTCTGATTCCTCTGATACAAATTCAAATTCATTCAAGCCTTATTGAGTGTCCTGTCCTGTGCCTCATAGTGGAATTGCTTCGCTCAAACTTTTTTGTATCTGTATATTAGTCAGAGTTATTTTGCAAGGCATCTTTGTTTTTCAGTTTCTACTATCAAAACTTATAGTTTGCCATCTGCTGGAAATTGTAATTAGATTTTTTAGGCTAACCCTAGAAGGGTATCTATATAGCATGTTATACATGGGCGTCATGGGCTTAATACACACATATTTAACACCCTCCGCAGTCTGAACTACCGGCGCAGCAGAGTTACAGACTGGGCACGAAAAGAAACACACACGAGCCCCCCCAGACGCAACTAGCCACCGGTGATGTTGAGGTCGGAGCGAAACTCGGTGAAGGTCGAGGACGGAAAGCCCTGGGTGAAGATGTCGGCAAACTGGGAGGTGGTCGGGACGTGGAGGACCCTAACATCACCGATGGCGACTCGATCATGGACAAAGTGTAGATCGATCTCTACATGCTTGGTCCGCTGGTGCTGAACAGGGTTGGTGGAGAGGTACACCGCACTGACGTTGTCGCAGTAGACCAGCGTGCTTCGGGAGAGAGGGCTGTGGAGCTCGGCAAGGAGTTGTCGGAGCCAGGAGGCCTCAGTCACGCCGTTAGCAACAGCGCGGCACTCCGCCTCGGCACTGGAGCGCGAGACCACCGCCTGGCGCTTGGATGACCAAGACACCAGGTTCCGCCCAGAAAGACAGCGTAGCCGGAGGTGGAGCGCTGAGTGTCCGGACACCCGGCCCAGTCGGCGTTAGTGTAGATGACGAGCTTGGTGGAGGAAGACCGGTGGAGGAGCAGGCCGTAGTCGACAATGTCGTGGAGGTAGCGGAGGAGGCGCTTGAGAGCAGTGAGGTGGGGCTCTCGGAGATCATGCATGTGGAGACATATCTGCTGAACTGCATAGGTGATGTCCGGCCTAGTGAAGGTGAGGCACTGAAGTGCACCAGCAAGACTCCGGTATGCAGTGGGGTCTGTCACTGGGGTGCCCTCGGCCTCTGACAGCTTGCCCTGCGTGTCAACCGGAGTGGAGCAGGGCTTGTAGTTAGTCATCCTAGCTCGCTCTAGGATATCAAGAGTGTACTGCCGCTGGTGAAGAAGTAGCCCGGTGGGACGAGGCTCAACAGTGACCCCGAGGAAGTGGTGGAGCACACCAAGATCCTTCATAGCAAACTCCTGCTGAAGAGAGGTGATGATGCGGCGGAGTAGCGATAGACTGGAGGTTGTGAGGACAATATCATCAACATAGAGCAGCAGGTAGGCAGTTTCTGCTCCGTGGTGATAGATATACAGGGACGTATCTGACTTGGCCTCCACAAATCCCAGTGTCAACAGGAAAGCCTTGTCGATGGGCCTGCTTTAGGCCGTAGAAAGACTTGTTGAGCCGATAGACCATGTCGGGACGAGAAGAGTCAACAAACCCCGTCGGCTGGCTGCAGTAGACTGTCTCAGTGAGAGTACCGTGCAGAAAAGCATTCTTGACGTCCAGCTGATGCACGGGCCATGAGCGAGTGAGAGCCAGTGAGAGCACCGTGCGGACGGTGGCCGGCTTCACCACTAGGCTGAATGTCTCATCATAGTCGACTCCATGGCGCTGAGTGAAACCCCAGAGAACCCAGCGAGCCTTGTACCTATCAAGGGTACCATCAGCCCGCCGCTTGTATGTCCAGATCCACTTGCCGGTGACGACGTTGGAGACGGGCGGACGGGGCACCAGATCCTATGTCTGGTTGGCGAGGAGCGCCGCGTACTCCTCTTCCATCGCGCGGCGCCAGTGAGGGTCCGACAAGGCGTCGCAAACGAAAGAGAGTACAGGAGAGACCTGCGGGTCGCTGAGCATCGCCGCGAGAGCCCGGGACCGCAGGGTACCAACCACGTGTCGCGTCACCATAGGGTGAACATGACGCGAGTGTCGCTGAAGGAGCGGTGGGTGGTACACCGGCGGCACGACACGGGTAGTCGGGGGCCGCGGCGGTGGTGTAGGCGTCGCCGGCGGAGAAGAGGCCACCGGTGCTGTAGGTGTCACCGGTGGAGAAGAGGCCACCGGTGGTGACTGAGGCAGTGGTGCCGGCTGCGCACGGCATTGGTAGACATGCACCGGCTGGGCGAAACGCACAGGAGGTGCGGAAGCCGACGTCCCAGGACCGGCGTCGGGCATAGGGGCAGGGGCAGCACCGGAGGGCGACGCCTCCGGACCCGTGCAAGGCGCAGGGCCAGGGGCGTCACTGTCGGGCGGCGAGCTGGGGCACGGGCCCGGCGAAGGACACGGCGTAGCAGTAGCTACAGGATACAATGACAAAGGTGGCTGGACTACCGTGTCAGTGGAAAACAGAGAGAAGAGGTCAAGGTCAGGGGTGGAAGTGGGTGTGGTGGTGGTGGAGAAGGGGAAGACGGACTCATCAAACACCACACGGCGAGAGATGAGGACCCGACGAGAGGTGAGGTCAAAGCAACGGTAACCCTTGTGATCCGGGGAATGCCCGAGGAAGACACACAGAGTCAAACGGGGAGCCAGCTTATGGGGAGCGGTGGCAGTGGTGTTAGGGTAACACGCACACCTGAAGACACGAAGGTGCTCATATCGAGGAGGGGTACCGAAGAGAGCGTGGTGTGGCGTAGGAGCTGGGCAGGCTGCGGAAGGAAGGCGGTTAAGGAGATAGGTGGAGGTGTGCAGACTCTCAGCCCAGAAGCGAGCAGGAAGCGACGCCTGGAGCAGAAGGGTGCGCATGGTGTCGTTCGTGGTGCGAATCATGCGCTCAGCCTTGCCGTTCTGGGAGGAGGTATACGGGCAAGACATGCGCAACTGGACACCGTGAGAGAGGAAGAAGGCACGGGAGGTGTTGTTATCGAACTCACGGCCATTGTCACACTGGACGGCCTTGATGGTAAGGCCGAATTGAGTAGACACCCAGGCAAAAAAATGAAAAGTGCGGGAAATGCATCAGACTTTGCACGCAAGGGAAACGTCTATGAATAATGAGAGAAATCATCAACCACCACAAGATAATATTTATAGCCAAAAATGCAGATGACAGGAGATGTCCATAGATCGCAGTGTACAAGATCAAAAACATGAGGAGCATGTGAAGGATGAAAAGGAAGACGAACATGACGGCCCAGCTGGCAAGCATGACACAAGTGCTCATCGTGAGCCCGAGTACAACGAATGTCGGAACTCCGACTAAGCTGCATCAGAG
Organism: Bothriochloa decipiens; assembly: GCA_023333625.1. NCBI lineage: Eukaryota > Viridiplantae > Streptophyta > Magnoliopsida > Poales > Poaceae > Bothriochloa > Bothriochloa decipiens. The sequence goes on along the minus strand of CM041637.1, from coordinate 53,332,119 downwards.
CATCACGTCCAGGAGTAGTGTGGTAAGTGGCACCCGAGTCGGCAATCCAGTCTGGACCGACAGGCAGTGTCAGGGCCATGGTGTTGAAGGAGCAGGCCAAGGCCGCCGGGTCCCAATCGACAGGCCCGAGCGAGGCGCCGGGAGGTGTAGCCCACGGAGACGCGGAGTGAAACCCCGGAGGAGCACCAGCGAGCACGGCCGCCGACGGGCGAGGCTCACCGTCGGGAGCCTGGAAGGGCCACATAGAGATGCGCCCCCGACCACGGGTTGTGGAAAGTGGGCCAGGGTGCACCCCGTGGAGGCGCCGGTGCCAGGTTGCTCCCACGGCTAGGACCCGCACCATGTCCCCCTCCGCAGCGACGGCGGCCGCCACGGCCCCCTACCCCCGCTCGGCCCGGGGGGAGGAGGACCAAGAAGAGACGACGGAGGTGAAGCGGACGGACGCGGCGGAGGAGTAGTGACAAGGGCATCGAGGAAGACGAGGACCCCGGCGCGGACAGAGACCCCGGCTGGACGCCCTGAGTGAGCTCCTCCATGACAAGGTCGTCAACGACTTGTAGGAAGGTGGGGAAGGGCCGCTGCCGGGTGATCCATGTCCGTAGGTGGGCGTAGCGGTCACTGAGCCCGCAGAGGACGTTGAGGACCAGGATGCGGTCCTCCACGGGCCAGCCAAGGTCGCCGAGGAAGTCCGCCACGCCCTTCATCCGGCGGCAGAACTCGCCAATGGAGAGGTCACCCTGGACGAAGGTACGGAAGCTCGTATCGAGACGCAGAGCCCGGGCTTCAGCATTGCCCAGAAACTGGCCCTCGAGCGCAAGCCAGGCCTGGCGAGCGTCAGCAGAGTTGCGGACGAGGTCGTGGAGGTCGAGGGAGATTGTCCCGAGGATCCAGGAGAGCACGATGCTGTCAAGGCGCAACCACGAGGGGGTCTGAACCGCGACCGAGGTGTCGACGAGGACGTGGTCGTCGAGGGCGTAGCGGCGGAGGGTGAGGAGGACCAGGTCTCGCCAACGGGCGTAGGAGGGCGACTCAGGCTCGAGGGCGACCGGGACAAGGAGCCAGATGGTCTAGACACCCCCGGCCTGGTAGTGGAGCTGTGCCACGAGCGGATCAGGCGGATCGTGCTAGATGACCGCGGTGTGGGACACGCGGTGACCCGTCGAGCCGGAGGAGGTGGCCCCGACGTCGTGTGAGGCAGGGAGGACGAGGAGCTGCTCCGCCTCGGTGATTTGGCGGGCCAGTGCATTGGCTGCATTACGCTCGTGCTCCCAAGCGAGGGCGGCCACACGCACACGGGCCTGGCCTTCCGCGGCAGCAGCCCGGGCAGCGACGAGGGCGGCGGCGAGGGAGGAGTCGGGACCCGCTGCGTGGAGGTGGGAAGTGGCGTCGGAGGAGGCGGGGCGGGGAAGGGAGAGGCACCCAAGCCTACGCCAGGCACGCGCGGCAGGGCGTCAGCGACGGCGTCGTCCTGTGGCATGCCCAGCCCGGCAGCGGCGACGGCAGCCGCCACAGCGTCCGCATCCCCGACGCCCACGCTCAGGCCGCCAGCGGCCACGACCGCTGCGTCTGCATCCCCGGCGCCCGCGCCTGGGCCACCCGCGCCCGCCGCCAGGAGAGCAGCGGCGGCAACGCTGGGAGCGCCCGGGGCGGCTGCAGGAGGAGGACGGGCAACCTGCGCCCACGTGTAGTTGGGGAGACGGGGGAAGCAGTGGAAGTAGGTGGGAGAGGGAGGAGGAGGAGTGCCAGCCATGGCTGCAGCGGCGGCTGGCGGCTGGGGAGGAGGGGAGGGAGAAAAAGGAGAAACCTTAGCTCGATACCATGCTGGAAATTGTGATTAGATTTTTTGGGCTAACCCTAGAAGGGTACCTATATAGCATGTCATACATGGGCCTCATGGGCCTAATAAATACATGCTCCAACAGCATCTGTTTAGGCTGTTGAAGTGGCAGTAGAGTACTGTCATTGCATCAGCATTTTTGATATTTTATTATGGGAAGAATGGAATACAAACACAGCTATCTAACTCGAATTGTTGTAGAGTTTTATCTGCTTGAATGGAACAAAACGAGAAGTCTCCTTTGATAAGTATGACGTCCATACCATGTTAATCATTGAGCATACCTTGTCTTGGAGTTTAGTCTTCTGACCTAAAGTTTCCTGATTCGTTGGTTGCATAGATTTGATATGTTTGATTGCTGGAAATGACCATCGTTCCCTATAAAATAAAATAAAATAAGAGAAGAGGACGTTTTCATCTTCCTTATTGTGAGTATATATTTATGAAGTTATCTGACAGTCGAGCTACTCAGGGTTGTTTCAGATCTCATGTATAAAGTTGAATATTTGACAGAAAAGGCAGGTGCTATAAGGTTCTTGACCTTTACATATGCATGTTCTGTGACCCAATTGCCATTCTTATGTGCTACATACACCCAGTTTCTACTTGAAAGCTTTAAGCATCTATAGTCTATCTACTACTACTAAACACTGGAAATTTGTTTTTGTTCACGTTTGATGATCTCCCGAAACATAAGCATGACAATATGATTCTATTGCTATGCACATGCCATTTCCACCGTCCATGAAGCGATGGTGCCAGATCTGGCAAATGTGTCAGCTTGCTCCATTGCTGATGCCATGGCATTTGCAACTGAAACATCCTCAATTTTTTACGAAGGGAAAATGCACAGAATGGCGGATAATATAATAGTTTGAAGCATCAAACCATCTCATTATCTCGCAGCAGTCGATACAGGATCCATACGTCGAAATAAAGAGTACAATTAGGGGGAATTACATAAATAATTCACCGCCACACTGGCGGAATCATCAGAGTAGCAGCAGCCTCTGGAACTGCTGCGGAAGGCGAAAGTACAAAACATCTCCATAAGAAGCCTGAGCGTAGGAACGAGACGTCTACTCCTCCTCATCGTCATAGTCGTAGTCGGGTTCACCTGCCAAATAATTTTCAGTACGGTTTGTACTGGCCACATCTCCCACCCTATGCTTTGCTTTCGCTATGTATTATTTGGTGGGATGCAAAGGATATAATCAATACGACCTAATATGTGGCTGTAGTTTCCTATGCAAACAGTGACCAATATTATATAATATAATTCATCAAATTTTAACCCATCTCATCCACATATCCACCCTATTCCATCACCATCATACACATCTCACCCTCTCGCACTCAGTCGACAGGTCCAACTCCCTCTCGGAGCCTGTCTCAGCGGCTCACAGCCGGAAGGGTAACACCAGGGGGGAGAAATAGAAGGACTCCTCTCACTACTCCCGAGAAGCGTGGGTCTTAGGAAAGAGCCATACCAGTGGCTCGCGGACTATATATATAGATTCATAAACTCTGCAGAGCGTGTACTCCCGTAACCACAAGATCACTATCATCGGCGGTGCCCCGCCTAAGCTGATTCTGGCTGCTTTTTAACCGGTACGATGCCACCCTACCACTCAGTACTGGGACATCCCGGATAGGTACCACCGGCACACTGAGATTGTGAGATATAGTACCAGGCCTCCGAGGTCACTATGTTGTCTAAGGAGGGTGTGGGTCTCCACGCCCGTACCTCCCGACACTATCTGCTAACCACCTAGTAGTAGTGGCACCGTCCTAGCTAGTCAGACATCCGTCTCCCGCCCATACAAGAGCGAGTGGTGAGCACGTAAGTCCCAAGGTTCTGGTCCTCAAGAGATATCAGGTCCTAGGGGGATCAGACAGGATTATCTTCCCTTATGGACTACAACAGTCCGTGCTACAACAGCACCTCCTACCCGGGGCTTCGCTCCACGAAGGTTCTCACCCCCGGGATCTCCTTATGCCTCACAATGTGCCCGCCACAAGCACCTCACACGGGAATGCCCAGAACACATTCCCCGGCAAGACTCGCCCACATGGCTCGTTGTAGAATCCTGTCCGATCGACTGAACCCTCATCACACACCCAAGACGCACACAACACTCTCCCCGAGTAAAGTGGCACCACGTGCCTTAGCCATATAACCATGCTCTCCACCACGCATCATCATCACACAGATATAAGCGTAGTAGAAGTAAGGCATCATAAGTAATAAGCAAGCGTCTAGCCTATCAGCAGGTGTGCAGGAGTATGGTTGCGACAAGGTAAAGGCTCATCAGGCAGTGCTATCATGCAACCTATCATCAGGTGATATTCATAATTAGAGCACTAGAAACTAGATATTATGCCATGCGTAATAGGATCTACGAGGTTGGGTGGGGTGTGGCACCTGCGAAGTCGTCACCGAGCTCCTCCTCGTACTCATAGTCGTCCTCCTCAAGCTCCTCCTCCTCTGAAACGAGACATAATAGCCGCGTTAGCGGCTCTTATAGAGTCAACACAAAGAAGCCATAAAATTCAATAACTCCAAATGCACTCATACACAAGCCTATGACGTAGAGCTCATTTTTATGAAAATTTGGACACTTGGTTCATATTTTTTGGAGTCCGTATGAAGAAGTTATGAATTTCCGAAGTTTATTCTATTTTCTGAAAAAGAAAAAGGGCAGATTAACCTGGTGCTGACACGTGGCAGCTCCTGATTGGGCCACGTGGTGTGCGGGAACAGTGCAGCCGGGGCCGTGCTGACGTCAGCACTGACGCGGGTCTGGGGCTAGATGACGTCATGCTGACGTCAGCACTGACGGGGGACCCAGTCAGCGGCTGACAGGTGGGGCCCATGGATCCGGTCACTGACAGGTGGGGCCAGGTCAACGGTCCTAGACCGGGCCTCGACGGGCCTGGGTAGGGCTGGATCTGGGCCGGGTTGGGCCGGCCCGGCCCGGACACGTGTCGTCTCATAAGCTTGGCCACGTGGCGGGTTGGGCGTCCATCGGGCCGAGTCCACGACGCTCTGGCTCACGGACCCGGTTCATGGTGCTGTTGACACCGTTTTTTGACACGTGTCAATATGGACCGAAAACTGTGCTGATTAGCAAGGGAGTGGTTCTTCTCCAGCGTTGCTTCTGGTTGCCGATGGATGACTGCCGATAAAGGACATGTTGATCTCGTACATTGCCGATGAAGCCAGAGGGCTGTTGCCGATAGAGATTGAGGCATGGTTGTCGATGGAAAGCGGAGCTGAAGGACATGGAAAGCAGGTCTGAGTCGTTATTGATGGGTTGCCGATGGAATCTACAGAGATGAGGAGCGTGCCGGTAGAGGTTTCATCGTAAAGCAATGGATAAGAAAACTGGCGATATTTATGCCATTATTTTATTAGTTTATTTTTGAGTCCGACCTTGGTACGAGTCGTTATTTTTTATTCCTTAGAGATAAGACTTGTTTAGGTAATACTTTATCGTGTCTGTTTAGGACTCATAGTACCAGGGTATAAATATGTACCGAGAGACAATGTAAAAAAATAATCATCAATACAACAAACCTATTATTTTTATCTACTTTTCAAGGAATCTACTTTTCGGCGACTTCGTCACCAGTACTTTTTCATTTTCAACGAGTTCTTTCAAGAGTCGACGGGCTGTATCAACTTGATCTTCGGTGACCTTGCAGGTTCCGCTTTTACCGAGCAAGATTCAGGCTTTGACGTCCGGGCGTATCGCTGTCGTCTCGTCTGATCTGTTCAACAGTTATCGAGTATCATCTGAGCTTTGACGTCCGGGCGTATCGCTGTCGTCTCGTTCAGGTTTTATTCAAATCTATCATCCTTGTCGATTAACAGGTCAAATCGACTGGCACACTCCGGATATCGATTTTGGGTATTAGCCCGGTGTGTTTGCAGATATAATTTTGCATCAACAGGTGCGCTGGAGACTGGGTGGCCAGATGGCGCTACGCGGTTGGCTGGTTGGGTCCACGTGGTGGACCTGGTGCACATGGGCACGGGAAACCCTTCCCCTTTCCTTCGTCTCCCGCGTGCACGGTCGGTGCGGTTGAGGTCGCCGGCGGCGTGCGGGCGGGCAGCAGCTGCGAGCGGGGTCGGCCAGGCTGTGGCACGGCTAAGTGGGCACGAAGGCTAGACTGGCGCTGCGGCGGGGTTCATGCGGTCCCACGGGGTTTGGCCTTGCCGGCGCACGAGCTTCGGCGGTGGCCGGCGGCGAGGCCACGGCTGCCAGGCGTAGCAGAGTCTAAGGGGCTGCTTCGACTTGTGTAAGGAACTCGCGCGGTCAAGGCGAAGCTAACAGACCATATTAATTTGGCCTTGGCGCTTCTAGCAGGGCAGATGACAACGGTGACCCGGCGGCGACGATGGCGGTTCGCCGGTCAAATTCGCCAGCAACGCGTCATCCTCTCCTCCTTCTTCTCCCGTCTCGAGCAGCTCGGAGCTCGAAGTGCTCAAATACGCGGCGACAGGGCCTGGCGGGCACGCGTGACGACGGGCGTCACGACGGCGCTCCGTCGGCCGGGGTCCGGGCGAACCAGAGCCGGCAAAGGCGCCAGGCTCCCCTGTAGTTCTTGCCGGCCCACGAGAAGTTGCCAAAACGGCGCCTTAGACTAGCGCGGACTCGCCAGTCAAGTTGATGTGGAGAGAGAGAGCGGGTGTGCGGGAACGCGACCGCACTCTGGGCGGCAGCCATGACAGGGCAGGGGCGATGGCAGGAGAGCTCACCTGCGTGGCAACAGCTGAGGTGAGGCGGTGAGGGCTTGGTAGCGCCTTGACGAAGGTGAGGCAGAGCGGCTCCGTCCGCGGGTCGAGTGGCCGAGGCTTCCCTGCGGGTGCGAGTGGCGGCGGCGCTCCGTCTCGCTCCGCTGCTCCCCCTCTCGCCCCTCCCTTACTTCTTTCTCTAGCTGGACAGGCGTGAGGCAGCGCGGTGGGGTGTTCTCCTCGCGACGACTGGCACGAGAGACCCTAGAGGCCGGGACGGCCCCCTCTTATAGCCATGGCGACGGCGGCGGACGGCGCGGACGGAAGATGCCCATCGGGCGACCGGGCGCGCGAGCGGCTAGGTTTAGGGTTTGGCTGAGGCGCGGTGCAAGCGGGCGGGCGAGATGGACGGCTCGACGTGCGACCGGACGCGGGCGAACGGCGCGGAGCGGCCTTTGCTTTTTCTGGAAATCGGACACGACGCGCGGGCTCCTTGAAGTGGAAAAAGGAAACTTATGACAAGGCGGGCCCGCATGTCAGCGAGAGAAAGGGGGAGGCGCGGGCGCGAACAGCGGCAGCTGCGGCTTGCTGGGCCGCCTTGTTGGGCCGGCGGTCGGCGAGCGGGCGAGCGACGCGTGGGCGAGCGGGCAGACCTTGCTGGGCCGCAACGCAGGCCGGGCGAGCGGCGCGCGGGTGAAACGCGGCAGCGCGCGGGCGCAGGCCGAGCTGGGCCGCAAGCTCGGGCAGGCAGGCCGGCGTGCATGCGCGTGCGCGTGCGAGCGAGCGCGTGCGCCGGCGGGCGAGCGCACGGCTGGGCTGGGCGACTGGTTGGGCCAGCGCGGGGAGTCGGTAGCAGGCCGGCCTGGGCTGGAAGCTGCTTCGGGCCGGTTTCTCTTTTTCATTTTCCTTTTTATTTTTAAAACCTTTTCTATTTCTATTTCTTGCAAAGCAACTCATTTAGCCGCAACCCTAGGTTTAGTGAGGTTAGTGACCATGATATATACACCATGGTGGGTCCACTAGGGTCTCTAGGTCATGATGGCTCCATTTCCGGAGTTAGCAGGCATATATATATACATGCGATAAAAGGTTATTCGATTTTATTAACATCACATAAAATCGAATAAGAGGCGAATCAAGCGTTGGTCATTTAAATGCAATGCTCGGGCTAACGTCGGTGCTATTTGTGCATCTATTGGCGGGTTTCCTACATGACATCCACCATACACTGGTAAACTTTAGAAAAAAATTTGAAAGCCCGTATTTTCGGTGACCGGATTTCTAGGGTTGTTACAGCAACCATTTGCACTCTATTGTTCTGTTCTGTTCTGTTCTTCATATCTGCTTTTCCATCTCCTTAGCTGCTAGAATTTCAGAGTCCATGTGAGTGACTAATGTGTCAGGAAGAACGGAGCAACAGTTACTTCAGTTATGCAATGTGATGCAACAATGTGAGTTCACATTTTTCTGACCACCGGCAAAGGCACCTTCTATTTGTTTAAGATGCATCCTCAGTCCTGATAGTACTTTTTTTTTCGTTTAGTATGTGTTCCTCATTGAGCCAACACAGCTCTACTTCACAAACTTGAGGTGCATGAACCTCTGATATAGCAGTTGATGTATTGTACACACTACCTTAGGAGGAACTCTTGTCTGAATGTAGGCAGGGCTAGAAGGAAGAACCATGCTACATTCATATAATCGTTTCATAGGTTTTAAAAATTAACACTAATCTGACTTCGATTGTCTGAAAGAATTTATCATAGCCAATATTTTTTTTGGGTAGGGGATCAATGCCTACTTTAGGTATGCAATCATACCTCATTAATAAACTGAGTTTGATCAAGACCTTAAATCTACAAGTAGCAGTTTTTTTTGAACTGAAATCTACAAGTAGCAGTTATTTGAGATAGTTTTGTATTACCTGAAACATGATTATAATTGTTCTTAATATAGGACATCCCCGTCTCAAACTGAAACTCAGAACTAATGTATTCTTTTTCGTATGTGAAAGCGGTAGCAAGAGCTGTGCTTTCAGTTGTTGTATGGACTTGAGAGATATGAAGCATCCAAGGTTTGAGTGCTGATATTGACCCTATAACCCCCAAATAAAGAAAGAGGATATAAAGAATAGTAAATGATCGTAAGCAGAAAAAAGTATCATCTGTGAATGATTACATCAGAAGAAAAGAACTGAAGAGAAATAAACAATGTGAAACCGTGTATATACAATTATCTAAGCACCTTTTTTTTTTCATAGTCAAACACCAGAACTTTCGGAGTTAGTTTTGGATGCTACCTAAAGCTAAGACTAGAGGCGTCCTTCTCCAATCCATGAACTGTCAATTGGTTTGCATCAATGATGAGGTTGAAGCAAATTATGTGTGGTAGTTGTTCGGATAAGCAGAGTAGAGTTGGTGCTGATTGCAAACATGTGGGCCCGTTTCTCATCATTAGCAGAGTGGGGGAATCTTTCATCAGTTGGACCGCACTTGCATTCTTCAGAAGTTAGTCAGGTATTTGACATGACATGGAAAGATCAACTTATTTTTCAAAAAAAAAAGTACAATTTCTATTTCTGTTTATATAATTCAGGGAACCTTTTAAGCAATTTCACACTCAACTGACTGTTAGCTAATTGTTTTATTTGTTCAGGAAATACTTTTGATTTCTGAACTCCGCACAATGAGATTGATGTCACTAAGTTTTCCATGTTCTTCCATATAGGCACATTCCAAACTAATGCAGTATGATGTCACTGCTGAAAGCAGCTGTCGGCTTTAGAATGTACAGTTTACAAGTTTAACCAGACAGTACAATCAGAGCACTCTGATCAGCTGCTGTCACATGTGCTCATACCCTTTTGCTTTAGTTTATTATGTCAAGAATGACAACATAAAGAAAACCTGCCCTCAGACTTAAACAAAAGCACCGTATCAAGCCACTGATTAGTACATTCAAACTAACCCGATGAACACGCTAAGCCATGCTTAGACACTGACCCAACCTCCTATATATTGTCAGTAGTACCCAGCACAGGGAGCAGAAAGCAGAGGCAGAGATAGACAGCTACATCGACTGATAATGGGGGAGCAAGGCAGGTCAAGCAGCAACAAGATCAGAGACATTGTGAGGCTGCAACAACTTCTGAAGAAGTGGAAGCGGCTTGCACTCTCACCAAAAGCCGGCAAGAGCAGCAGCAACCATGGTGTTCCAAAGGGTTTCTTTGCGGTGTGCGTCGGCATGGAGATGAAGAGGTTTGTGATCCCCACGGAGTACCTAGGCCACTGGGCATTTGAGGAGCTCCTCAAGGAGGCAGAGGAGGAATTTGGGTTCCAGCATGAAGGGGCTCTGAGGATCCCCTGTGATGCGAAGGTGTTCGAGGGCATCCTGAGGCTGGTGGGCAGGAAGGAGGAAGCGGTTTGCTACTGTTCTTCACAGCCTGGGATCTTATGCAGATGATGAGTTTCTTTCTCGACATCTCCTAATTTTTTTCCCATTCTTGGTTCTTAGTGTTCCATGGAGAAGACAGGAGGAAGAGTCCACAAATTGACAGGATTTGCAAATTTATACCGTGAAGCGCGGGATTCACATTCTTTTCGTGTAAGATTTTTAAATGAAGGATTTGCTCCAAGCAGATTTAATAAATGTCCCCTTTTCTTAAGAATTCATTTCCCACCTTGTTCTTTGTACTTCAACTTTAACTTCCCTTTTGTAATTGTTCAGAAATTGAACAATATTATTGCACACTATTTTGAACCCAGAGTATATAATATGTGATTGTGCCTCAATGAAGTAAACACTACTTCTGAATTTTCAGTATGCATGGTCATATACACATAATTGATGCATCCTCCTCGCCACCTCTTTGCAATGATGAGGTGGCAACTGTCATGCCCTCCTTAGCTTATTTGCTCAATATCCAATTTAGTTCAATTTTGAAAGATAGAAAAGTTCAGTCCTGACTATCAAGAATTATATTGGGAAGTCAATGGTTTAACTTAAAGATTAGCTTAATTGTCTCAACACATTTACCCCCATATATTAGCTTAATCCCCCTCTATTAACAAATAAGAGCATCTCCAATAGTTTATCATATCCCTTTGCTATCTCAAATTTTTTAGCAAAATGGAAAAAAACCTTCTGCAACAGTATCCTATATCACTTGCCATCTTTTACCAAGTTGGCAAAAAGTGCTCGACTGCGCGCATAAATGCGCGCAGCCTCTCACTGCGCATCCGTCTCCTTGTGTCCGCCTGCTGTGCTTTTGCTGCCCGTTTGAAACTGAAAAGCTGCAGAGAAAAAAAAATAGAAGTGGGCCTCATTTTTTCATTTTGCCAGCTCCAAAATGCCAAACTCTGGGAGATAGTGTGTTTTTTTACATGACACATATTTTAGGAAGTTGCCAAATCACAATATTTGTCAAATAATTTTTTAGCAAACTCTTGGAGATGCTCTAATAACTAGCAAAGCTGCCTACAGTTTGCTAAAAAAATGATGCTACAGGTCTACAGCACATTCTTTACTCTTAGACTACGTTACTGAGACTCATCAAAGAGAGCTCCAGATCATAAGAAATACATGCCGTACAATTACACATGGCATGAGCACTAGATCACAAAAGCATGAAATCTTCTTCACATGTATTCCGACAGATGGGCACTTCTTGAGACCAAGTAATCCCCTCGGACAAAAGATATTTGCAATCTTTTTTTCAGTTCTGCCAGCTCAAAGAATACTATATCTTGTTGCAACTGGAAGAAACAGCAGATCTCTGCCATCCTGTTTTCTGAAACAAATCCGGACAGCACTTGGACAGATGATAAATGTAGGTTGCAACTGAAGACGAAGTGCCATTTGTGGAGAAAATACCAGTATGTTTTCTTTCAAGGGAAGATGATTTGAATAGAAATGAGTCACACTCAACTCAGGATCATCTGGCGACACGCTTGCATTCTCGGTTCCAGAACCATCGCTTAAGATAATCTGCAAACAGTGGCCATGATGGCAAATTGTGTGCTACTCATATATATCACAATTCATAAGCATGGCAAGTTTTCAAAATGCCATTAACTATTGTTGTTGATAATATCTACTAACTGTGTCACTGAAACTGAGTTATGCTGAAGAATATGCAACAACACACCTATATGGATGAAAGAAATTGCCTTAAATCATGACTGAAAATATTCATATTAACCACAAGAAAAACAAAAAATGAATTATTCATTTTCTTGTTTCATGCCAGTTTCAGAGCCCTTGCAGAACAAAGTAACAAACACTACTCCACAGATGGATTATCTACTGCTCCAAAGTTAATGCCTAAGAATCTTTGCATTGCACATCTCCATGGCCTGCAAATTCTGCACGCATGGCTGCCTGGCTTGCTACCAAGACCTGGCCTTGGGCAATTTGGGCTCCTCCGCCGCGGCGGCGGCTCTGCCGGTGCCGGACCGGGGTTGCCGGCGCGCCACGGCGGACTCGAGATCGAGCGCGGCGACGGTGGCCTGGAAGTCCTCCTCGCGGCACGGGATGCGGATGCCGGCGGCCTGCGCGAAGCCGAACTCCTCGGCGGCGCGCTCCATGAGGTCCCGGAACGCCGGCTGGCGGAGGTAGGCCGTGGGCACGACGAACCGCCGCGCCTCCGCGCCCACGTACACGGCGAAGTAGCCCCTGGGCACCGCCGGCAGCTCCTCGTCGTCGTCGAGCAGCGCGGCGCCCACCAGGCTGTCGTCCCCGCCGCGGAGCGCCCGCTGGTCCACCGCCTGCTGTTGCTTCGTCCTCTTCGTCCCCTGCAGCCTCCTCGCCGGCGGCCGGAAGTAGCCCTTGATCGCCATCATCGCTGACGCCGATCCAAGAACGAGGCCGCCTGCTCTGCTCCTGATCTTGTCGTTCAGCTGCACCAGCTGCTGTCTAGCTCCGAGAAGAGATCGATCAGATGGGAAATGGTGGCGTGATCTGTTCAGCGCCATGCCGCACACTGGCCTGCCACCTGGTGGATGATGATCGAAACGGAGAGGAGAGGAGAGGAGAGGATGAGCAGAGCCTTGGATTTCGGAGTGTTGTTTGCAGCATGCGTATATCATGCAGGTTAGTTGGGCGCGCGCTTTCTTATGTGGAGTTTTTTTATTTTTTATTTTTAGAGGATGTGCCTGGATTATTAGCTGTATCCTTGGTCCTTGCGCTAGTGACTAAACAATACTGTACTACTATAGTACTTAGTCGTACGTAGGAATAATGTAATCTACAATGTGCTAAGTTTACAATGCTGCGTACTCCTATACAAAGTGCAATGATTTTCCATTTGGGGTGCTTCTGTTGCTACTCCTTTTTTTTGGGGACAAGGGAGAGTGTCAATCTTTCTAAAAAAATTAGGGAGAGTGTCAATTAGCCAGCAGTTTATCCTGTTTTACATTAATCCTTCTGCCTTGTCCTTGTTATCCCCCTTGTTTTGGATTAACTGTATCTCTTTTTCCAAACGTTAATTGAAAGGCAGAGGCACTACCATTTTATGTTAAAATCATATAAGACAATGCAACAAGAAAATGAAGTTGTTTTTTTACGTCTAAAACATGAATTATAGCGCCTTATTGCATTGTTTGCTATTCCACAATAGAAACTAACAGATCATGTATCATAAGATATCATAACATAAATGGCCGTTTAGTTTGAATAACAGCTAATTAATAAGTGATCTACTATTTACTATTTAAGATAGCACTGATATAACTTTATTTTTTATATAATGTCTAGAGGCCTCCTCCCCTGTACTAACAAGCCACTCAGCTAGATAAAACAAGAGCAAAAGAAAGTCATCGCTCGAGTATTGCATATATTGGTATTGACTAGGTCGTCGCATAAAAACTATCGAACATAGTTGTAGCAACGTAACGTCGATGACAGGGTGGCCGGGAAACATATACATAGGGCGAGGAAAGGACATTGTTTAGTTTTTCCGGATACGGTACGGCCGCCGATCGCGCATTGTACGGATGACACTAGGATTACGTGGCCGTCCGCCGCCGGCCAGCATCCGACTTCCGTCCTGTATGGGTCTTGACCCAGCTTAATTAACTTTAATAACCAGCAAATCCTGCAGGTTTGATCCTTCCAGCTCAGACTACTTTGCAAGTATCGATGGATCTTCATCTTCTCAGGGTTGCGAGCACGACGTGCCGTCCATGCAAGTGTTACATTGGGCCACGACTCGGTCACTCACCAATGGGGTGCGTGGGCGTGGTGGCTGCAGCATTTTTTTCTCTACCCCATTTCCTTTGATTTGGAATCCTTCAATCAAACGAGTTTTTGATTTGAACCTCCGAAGGAAGGAAAATCATTCCAATACTCGTATCGTCAAAGATTTTTGAAAGTATCGCATCGTCAAAGATGGCATGATCTGAGAACAACTCAGCATGTAATGCTCTTGTTTTGTTCGTATAAGGTCGAGGCAGACACCATATTCTTTAGTCCTTTTTTTTTTAACTTTTCTCTTTTTTCTTGATGATGAATGCACACAAATACAGTCGTACAGAAGCAAAATGGCAACTTTGGCCTGTCAAGTGCCAACCACTGTTACGTATACTGCATACATTCCGGTTCATTACACGGCGGGGTTTTCTGCAGGATGCGGAAATCAGCAGCCAGCAGCCTTGAGGAAGTTGTTGTAGGGGCTGGACGCTGGCAGCCTCAGGAACGGCTGCTGGACGTCGCCAGCACCCATGCTCTGCAGGAGGAACGGGTTTGTGTTCTGAAAACAAACCGGCAACAGTCAGACTCATCATCTCACCCATCTGCAATTCCCCATCCCATCTCATCCCCCGGATATCTTTTTTCCCGATTTAGTGATTTACCAATACTAAGCATCCGTGGAAATGTAAATTAGGCTCTCGAAACTAAGCTGATCCACGTACCTGCTTGTTGGAGGTACGGGTTGCTTCATCGCGGTTAACCTGATTGTCAGGCATGACGATGGCCGCTTGCTTGTTTTGCTTGAAGCTCATGAGCAGGGACATCTTTTGGTGCTTTCCCATCGAAAGGGCCTCGCAGTGGCTAGTCATCTCCTGGAATGGGATGTCTCCGGCAGTCGATTGCGCTCTGGTCTGACATGACGCGTCATTGGCGACCTGTAATGTGCACACAGATGGCGGTATGAACAAACAAAGAGAGAGGAGTGGAACAATGACGACTGTGCCTCTGAGGAAAAAAAAAAAGAACATACTGTTTCTAGAAGTTCATCAATACTGAGAAGATTTGTTGTGGGCACAGGAATAGCTGTAGCCGTCAGTGTAGTTGTATTGTTGTCGTTCCTCAGATCGCTAAGTTCAGCCTGCTCAAAATTTCCATGTACCTTTAGGACAGAGAAGAAAGTGAGGCAGATATATAGGTGATATACGCATATACCTCTTGATAGTCGGTGTCATCATCAGAGCTTGGCCGTGCAATCTTGCCAGGTGATTCAAGAAAGTGAGCACTAGTTGGGCACATGTCATCAGGGGAGAAATCACGTAGCAGTTGACTCCTTATATTCTCTAACTCCAACTGCAAAAGTTATGGGGAAAGTTCATTATCCGCACATTCCATGGTATTCAGTTTAGGCAAATATAAGAAATGCTTATGGAGAATGGATGGAAAATTACATCTGATAAATCTGTTATGGAGTTCATAATGGCAAAGACCATGGATTCTCGAGAGCAACTATTTGTTAGTTCCACTGCTGAAAGAGACTTCAAGGCATTCTGATTGTCCCCAGGTGAGCCATAGAATGTTGATGGATCTTCTGTATAGTCCTTCACAACCTGAAGTTTGTTCTCATGTACCAAATGAAGGAATGGATCCATCTATAACAGTTGCGGTGCATAAAGCTTAGAACTTTCATTGATTAAAAAAAACATATGGAAGCAAAAAAAATGACATGAAGAACGATAATGCATTATTAATTTATAACATAAACATGCACACTGTATGCTTTCAGTTTGCATCTAGAAAAAAGTAATTGGTGCAACCGAAAAGTAATTGGTGAACAAGGTTGTGTTCATTTGATGAAAAGAACATTCACTTTTCGGCACTATTCTGCTAATCACATGCAGAAGTGCAGTGGATAAATTAACCTATCTGTACCTTATATATAAGCTTGTCAGATTAAATTGCACAACTCCTTATCTATTAGCTTCAGTCATTAAATCCATCATTTCTCAGGAGTATTTAAGAGGATAGAACATTCATTACATTATCAAGCAAAAGCATAAATAAATCAAGTCAACCAGTTTCTCAGTCTGCTTCTCACCCTATCAACACCCTCCTTCCTATGACATCATTCTGAATCATGTCTATCACTGTCTAACATCACATATACGGATATGTAGAACATACACTCACTGCACATATAATATACCGAACTCTACCAAAAACAAGGAGGCTTGATTGAAGAGACAGAGGAGTGGAATTCGATCGGACATACCGTTCTATCATTGAGCATTGATTTACAAATTGGGAGAAGAGTTGCCACATTGAAAGCTCTTGAGGCAAAAACAATCATAGATGTAGCCAGAGTAAATAAGGACCGGCGGCGAGATGGTGGCAATGAATCTAAACAAATGGTTAGGTACTTATCAGAAACCAAACTAACATATACTTTAGTTAATTCTAGGCAAATGATAAATTGCTTCACCTGTTCCTCCAAGTGAATGGCTCATTAGAGAAAATGCAATCTGAAAACTGGGAGCAAGAGTCTCGAAAATTGATGTCTGGAGCAAAAAGGAAAACAAAAACAAATAGAATAATGTTCTCAGTGATGACCATTCCAAAAGAGCATCAATCAACTGAGGATTAAAAGATGTGGTCACTACAAAAAGGGTGTGTGTGTGGAGGGGGAGCAATACAATAGGCACAAGACAAATGGCAGCTATAAAAATTAAGTACCTTTGATCCCAAAAACAATAGAAGCAAACTATATGTATGAGCAATAGCTTCATAGTTTTGAGGAGTATTTTTTGGAGAAAGCGCTTGACGCCAAATAGATGAGAGCAGAAGAGTGGCCTGCTGACTGCTTAGCCTTAACACAGTCATTTCCTGAAAGTGTCCAAAAGTTAGATAAAAGATGTGAATAGCAGAGAAATTTTGTTCAATTGTTACTAGCCTGTAAATTTCTGAGCACAAGGTTCAACATGTTGGGATTTTTTTTTCTTTGGAGGGGAACGAATAGGTTGCTCATAGCAGAACATACCGTTTTGTTGACTGATTCCGTCAAGGGACTTTGACCTTCCTTTAATGAAGAATAAGAATATCTCCGAGACACTGAAGAAACTCTGAGGTTTTGTCTCAAGCTTTGCGAACCTTGCAAATCATTGGGAGTAGCGGTTTCATCATCAATACCATGCAAAATTCTGTTCATGCTTCCTTCATGTAAATATTCTCTAAAGGAGTTTTTGTCCCTTCTCAGCTTATCAAACAAAGCAGCTCAGAAGATGAGAAGACAGATACAGCCCTCGAGAGTGTTCTCTGGACATCATGCTTTCTACACTGATCTAGGGATTTCAAATTGGGAAAGGGAGAAACAGAAGATGGCACAAGGACAACAGAAAATATGCGATGTGCACCAACACGTGTTTCATGATCAGGATGAACCATCGCTAACAGCAACTGATGAAAAAGTGCATCTGGAAATACCTGACAAGTATGACACAGGATAAACAGTTGAAATATCACTAAGAATTACAGCTAAAAATGAATTCAAAGTCTGTGCTCCAACAACATACCTTGTTCTGATATGACAAATTTGGTATTGAAGCGATTATTTGAGCTGTGCGGTAAACAGCTGAGGTAGTTGCTATAGCAACAAGAGGAGTGCGTAATATGTTCTCTAGCATCACAGACATCATGTCAAGAACTGGTCCGGCATCACCTACCTGATCAACAACACCAACTAAGTTGTGATCTCATATGAACTATATAACTCTATAAGGGAAGAAATTGACCTTCTTTGACAGCTGGATTATGCATTCATCAAAAGCCTTACGGAGTTTGTCATTCCACTTTACCACCTCCAAATCTTTGCTGCCGAGCTAAATGCAGTGTCTTTTTCATATGCATTACAAGGTCACTTATAGCAACCATGGTTGCTGCTGAAGCCTGAGCTCTTGATTGTTCTGCAAGAGCAGCTATCACTTCCACAATGCTGAGTTGCATCTCAGGTTGTTCCAGTATGGCCTTGTGTTCAAGATGTTTTACTAGTACTGATATCATCAAATTAATGTTTGTCCCTGCGAAAGACATTTCTAGCTAAATAAATAAAGTAGTCATGTTAATGACAAAGGTTTACTTAATGCAAATATAGCACCTGAGTTTTCCATGAACATTTGCATGTCCAATAGAACACAAAGGGCAATACTATTCTTGGATGACCATGAATTAGTATTATCGAAGTGGCGAAATAGGGACTCCATAACACGGCGGAAAGTGGTTGCCTCCCTGGACAGTGGCCATGTTATGCACACAGACTCTTGACCAAAAATAAGGATCCTTGGCATCGTCCCTACAAGACAGGAGTCAGCTAAGAACTAAAAAACAAGACGAAATGACAAACTTGAGTTCAAAGAATGTTATATTACATAAGCAGTTGAGTTCCTCCATAGTCACTGACTATACTCTCCCAAGAAGGTATCACAGAAAATATAAATGCAGATGGAGAGGCATGGCCCTTGGTTTCAAGGACCTCTTCCACCCACTGACAACCTGGATTTTCAGTAGCGCTATTGTCACTTTGTACCTTTCGAGGCTCATAGCTTTCCAATACCACTTGAACAACCTGACAATTATAGTGAAAATCAAGTATACAAGTTGAATAGCACAATATTATCGCCAAAAATATCCGCTCATAGCAAAAAGGTATATCATTCAGTAAACATATAGAAGCAAAAGTTCTATTATAGGTGTAGGAATTGTATCACAGCTTGAAATCAGTTGAGCAGATCTGCATAACTAAGCAACATTCCTAGGTTGTATAGGGTGATATTCTGCCTGTCATACATGAACAAACATCTAATCTAACAATAAGAAAATAATGGCGATCTTGCTGGAAATTGTGATTGGATTATTTGGGTTAACCCTAGAGGGGTAGCTATATAGCATGTCATACATGGGCCTCATGGGCCTAATACACACATACTCCAACACCCCCCCTGTAGTCTGAACAACCGGCGTAGCGGAGTTACAGACTGGACACGAAAAGAGGCACACACACTAGCCCCCCCACATACGCAATAGCCACCGGTGATGTTGAGGCTGGAGCGAAACTCGGTGAAGGTCGAGGACAGGAGGCCCTTGGTGAAGATGTCGGTAAATTGGGAGGTGGTCGGGGCGTGTAGGACCCGAACATCGCCGATGGCGACTCAATCACGGACAAAGTGTAGATCGATCTCCACATGCTTGGTCTGCTGGTGCTGAACAGGGTTGGTGGAGAGGTACACCGCACTAACGTTGTCGCGGTAGACCAGCGTGCTCCGGGAGAGAGGGCTGTGGAGCTCGGCAAGGAGCTGTCGGAGCCAGGAGGCCTCAGCCACGCCGTTAGCAACAGCGCGGCACTCCGCCTCGGCACTGGAGCGCGAGACCACCGGCTGGCGCTTGGACGACTAGGACACCAGGTTTCCGCCCAGAAAGACAGCGTAGCCGGAGGTGGAGCGCCGAGTGTCCAGACACCCAGCCCAGTTAGCGTCAGTGTAGACGACGAGCTCGATGGAGGAAGACCGGTGGAGGAGCAGGCCGTAGTGGACAGTGCGGCAGAGGTAGCGGAGGAGGCGCTTGAGAGCAGTGAGATGGGGCTCTCGGGGATCATGCATGTGGAGACATATCTGCTGAACTGCATAGGTGATGTCCGGCCTGGTGAAGGTGAGGTACTAAAGTGCACCGGCAAGACTCCGGTATGCAGTGGGGTCTGTCAGTAGGGTGCCCACGGCCTCTGACAGCTTGCCCTGTGTGTCAACCGGAATGGAGCAGGGCTTGTAGTTAGTCATCCCAGCTCGCTCCAGAATATCAAGAGTGTACTGCCGCTGATGAAGAAGTAGCCTGGTGGGACGAGGCTCAACAGTGACCCCGAGGAAGTGGTGGAGCACACCAAGATCCTTCATAGCAAACTCCTGCTGAAGAGAGGTGATGATGCGGCTGAGTGGTGACTGACTAGAGGCTGTGAGGAAAATATCATCAACATAGAGCAGCAGGTAGGAAGTCTTAGCTCCGTGGTGATAGATAAAGAGGGACGTATCTGACTTAGCCTCCACAAATCCTAGTGTCAACACGAAAGCAGCAAACCGAGAGTACCACGCCCGAGGGGCCTGCTTGAGGCCGTAGAGAGACTTGTTGAGCCGGCAGACCATGTCGGGACGAGAAGAGTCAAGAAACCCCACCGGCTGGCTGCACTAGACTATCTCAGTGAGAATACCGTGCAGAAAAGCATTCTTGACGTCCAGCTGATGCACGGGCCATGAGCAAGTGAGAGCACCATGCGGACGGTGGCCGGCTTCACCACTGGGCCGAATGTCTCATCATAGTCGACTCCAGGGCGATGAGTGAAACCCCGGAGAACCCAGCGAGCCTTGTACCTATCAAGGGTACCATCAGCCCGCCGCTTGTGTGTCCAGATCCACTTGCCGGTGACGACGTTGGAGCCGGGCGGACGGGGTACCAGATCCCATGTCTGGTTGGCGAGGAGCGCCGCGTACTCCTCTTCCATCGCGCGGCGCCAGTGGGGTCCGACAAGGCGTCGCGAACGGAAGAGGGTACAGGAGAGACCTGCGGGTCGCCGAGCATCACCGCGAGAGCCTGGGACTGCAGGGTACCAGCCGCGTGTCGCGTCACCATAGGGTGAACATGACGCGTGTGTCGGTGAAGGAGCGGTGGGTGGTACACCGATGGCACGACACGGGCAGCCGGGGGCCGCGGCGGTGGTGTAGGCGTCGCCGGTGGAGAATAGGTCACCGGTGGTGATTGAGGTAGCAGAGCTGGCCGCGCACGGCGCTGGTAGACGTGCACCGGCTGAGCGAACCGCACAGGAGGTGTGGAAGCCGACATACCCGGACCCGCGTCGGGTGTAGGGGCAGGGGCAGCATCGGAGGGCGACGCCTCCGGACCCGTGCAGGGCGCAGGGTCAGTGGCGTCACTGGCGGGTGGTGAGCTGGGCACGGGCCCGGCGAAGGGCACGGTGTAGCAGGACCTGCAGGATACAACGGCAAAGGTGGCTGGACCACCGTGTCAGTGGAAAACAGAGAGATGAGGTCAAGGTTAGGGGTGGAAGTGGGTGTGGTGGTGGTGGAGAAGGGGAAGACGGACTCATCAAACACCACATGGCAAGAGATGAGGACCTGACGAGGAATAGTAACCCTTATGATCCGGGGAATACCTGAGGAAGACATACAGAGTCGAGCGGGGAGCCAGCTTGTGGGGAGCGGTGGCAGTGGTGTTAGGATAACACGCACACCCGAAGACATGAAGGTGCTCATTCTGCGGAGGGGTACCGAAGAGAGCGTGGTGTGGCGTAGGAGCTGGGCAGGCAGTGGAAGGAAGGTGGTTAAGGAGATAGGTGGAGGTGTGCAGACTCTCAGCCCAGAAGCGAGCAGGAAGCGAGGCCTCGAGCAGGAGGGTGCGCATGGTGTCATTCGTGGTGCGAATCATGTGCTCAGCCTTGCCATTCTGGGAGGAGGTATACGGGCAAGACATGTGCAACAGGACACCGTGAGAGAGGAAGAAGGCACGAGAGGTGGTGTTATCGAACTCACGGCCATTGTCACACTGGACGGCCTTGATGGTGAGGCCGAACTGAGTAGACACCCAGGCGAAAAAGTGGAGAAGTGCGGGAAATGCATCAGACTTTGCACGCAAGGGAAACGTCCACGAATAATGAGAGAAATCATCAACCACCACAAGATAGTATTTATAGCCAGAAATGCTGATGACAGGAGATGTCCATAGATCGCAATGTACAAGATCAAAAACATGAGTAGCATGTGAAGAAAAAGGATGAAAAGGAAGACAAACATGACGGCCCAGCTGGCACGTGAAACGACCTTGATTTCCGCGAAGGGAAATCCACAGTGTCGGAGTGTAATATGACCATTTAAATCACATTACCCGATAACAGTTGAATCCATAATCCATACATCGAACAAAAGAGTGCAAATAGAGGGAGTTACAATAACTTATTACATCGCCACAGGGCGGAATCAGAGTTCATGCAGCATAACAAATAAAGCTTGAGGTGCGGAAGCTATCTTCATCTCTCCAACTTGAGCGTAGGCACGAAACCCTCAATCGCTGTACTCCCCAGATGAGTACTCACTCCTTGAACCTGAAACCAAATTTTCAGTACGATTTGTACTGGCCACACTCCCACCCTATGCATTGCTTTGTGGAAGTGGGTGCAAAAAATAAGGGTATCTCAAAAGGAACCTATAAAGGCTGGGTTTTCCTATGCAATGTTCAAGTATATAAAACAAAAGTATAATAAACAAGTTTTAAACACAAACCCATTCCCTTCATCTATCTCCATCCATAACTGTAGCATCATCTCATCTCATCTCATCTCCAACACCCTCTCAGACTCTGGTCGACAAGCCAACTCCCTCTTGGCTTGCCTCAGCGGCCCGCAGCCCTCAAACTGGCTCACGGCCGGAAAACACACTAAGAGGAAGGTAGAACACTCCACTCACTAGTCCGGTGCATGCGAAACATAGGAAAGGTCCATAGCCGAAGATTCGGCATATGTATCGATCGATCAACCATACACTCTGCAGAGGTTTCACTAATCCACCAGATAACCATCATCGATGCACGCGCGCACCTAGGCAGATTCCGGGCGCCTACTGCCATAGGCGATGCCACTCTACCATCCAGCACTGGATCACTGGAACTGTGAAGAGAGCATGTATCCGCTCCCGAAGAGGATGCCATGCCATGTACCCACTCCCGAAGGGGGTGCCATGATCGTCTCGGTAGGGTGTTAGCTCCATCCCATGCATATACCTTCCTATCACTTCTCGCCTAGCAGTAGTGGCATCGACCTATCCAGCGGTTCGGCCGTCTCCCCTCCATGGAGAGCGAGTGGAAAGTAAGAGATTCCTAGGTCCGGATACCAGCGCAACAGTTCCTAGATTTGACCAAACCGGGATATCTTCGTCAGGGTTTATCTTTAACGTGCTACCACGGCACCTTCATCCCGGGCTCCACCTTTCCGAGGATCACACCCAAGGACCACCATCACATCTCAGTTAGCCCGCCACAGGCTCCTCTCATGGGAATGTCCAGAACCATTCCCTGGCAAGACTTGCTCCAAAAGCTCGTCGTAGATCCCGGCTCGATCGACTCAACCCTCACCCTACTCCCTGCCGTAAGCTCCACCCCAAACCCGGATATAACATCATTAGCTCACATACTCATCTAAAACATCAACTCACACATCCAGCCTGGCACCCTCCAGGCCTTCCCCGGGTTCATCACGTCGCATCAAAATGTAAGCGAGTGAAGTATAGAAATTATAAGTATAGCAGATAAGCAGGTGGCTATCATAACAGTGGATAAGCAGGTGATAGTTTGCAACAAGGTAGGGCTCATCAAATAAATACTCTATCATGCAGTCCTAGCACAGGCATAGCATTATAGCAACATGAATTTAAAGCACTAGCCATACTATAATTGCCATGCGTAATGGGATCTACGAGGTTGGGTGGTGTGTGGCACCTTCACTGACGTAGCTGTCGGACTCCTCCTGGTAGTCACTGTCGTCAAACTTGTCCTCGCTCGAGCCTGTAACGAGATTTAACGGTCGCAGAAGCGACCCCTATAGATTAGCACAAAGAACGAATGCAAAATAGAAGATCCAAATACACTCAAACATAGCCTAGATAGATAGGGCTCGATTTATAGAAAATTTGGATATGTGGATCATAATTTTCTGAGCTCGTATGAATTAGATATGAATTTTCAAAGATTTAACCATTTTCTGAAAAGAACAAGGGCTCGAGGGGTTACGGTCTCAAGGTTACGCTCTCGAGGGGTATACTCTCGAGGGGTATGCTCTCGAGGGTACTGTCTCGAGGGTTAGAACTCGAGGGGTACTGTCGCGAGGATACTGTCTCGAGAACACGATCGCGAGGTTGCGGTCTCGAGGGTACTGTCTCGAGGGTTAGATCTCGAGGGGTACGCTCGAAGCGGAGAGACTGCTCTTCTCCCACAGCGGAGCTCGGGCGGTGAGCGCGGGGTCGAGCGACGAGCGCAGGGTCGAGCGGCGAGTGCCGGCGAACGCGCGCAGGCCGGGTCGACGGGGCTTCTCGGGCCTGTCTCCTCCTTTTCTTTTTCCTTTTCTTTTTCTTTTTCATTTTCAAATATATTTATATATATACTTATATATATACGGTGTGCTTATTTTGTGTTACAGAATAGTGAGCATACATGGCCCAAATACTTCTAGGGTATTATTCCTTTAATATTTATTTGTCAAAATAAATATTATGTTTTCATTTTTATTATCCAACTCATAAACCAAATAGAAATCCAACTCACTCTTTTAATGCAACATGATGATTAAACAAATGAAACATTAAAATGTAACAAGCGAACATAGAGCATTGTTATGAGATGTTATTTAACTTGCAACATATGAATGCCATGCATGACATGCTAGGGTTGATGCATATGTAAGGGGTAGATGATGACATGTCGCACCACATCACTCAGGGTTTTGTCGAAAAATTTTGTAGTTCGAATTTTTGGGTTGTTACAGCATGCATGACCCAAGTGCTCATCGTGAGCCCAAGTACAACGAATGTCGGAACTACGACTAAGCTGCATCAGAGCATCACGTCCAGGATAGCCGAGGCGACAGTGCCAAGTGGTGGAGGAAGTGGTGGCGGCGAAAGCAGCTGACAAAGTGGACGGTGAAGAAGGCGAAGCAGACTCCGGAAATCGAAGGGTGTAAAGGGGCCCCGTGCTGTCACATCGGAGAAGAGGACGCTGAGAAGCCAAATCCTTCACAGTAAGACCAGAAGAGTCAAATTCAATAGAACAGGAATTGTCAGCTGTAAATCGATGAATAAAAAGGTTGTGAACCATAGAAGGTGCAATAAGAACATCAGGAAGACGAAAGGAGCCATGAGCGCCGGCGGCACTCACGGACGTGACAGGAAGACACGAACCATTGGCGACTATGATGGATGAAGGGTGAGAGGAAGAAGGTGGTTGAAGGGAGGAGAGTATACCAGGGTCGGGAGTAGTGTGTTAAGTGGCACCCGAGTCGGCGATCCAGTCTGGACCGACAGGCGGTGTCAGGCTCATGGTGCTGAAGGAGCAGGCCAAGGCCGCCGGGTCCCAACCGACAGGCCCGGGCGAGGCGCCGGGAGGTGTAGCCCATGGAGACGCGGAGTGAAATCCCGGAGGAGCACCAGCGAGCATGGCCGCCGGCGAGCGAGGCTCACTGCCTCGTGTCTGGAAGGGCCACATAGAGATGCGCCCCAACCACGGGTTGTGGAAAGAGGGCTAGGGTGCACCCCTTGGAGGCACCGGCGCCGGGTTGCTCCCATGGCCAGGACCTGCACCACGGCCCCCTCCGCGGCGACGGCGGCCGCCACGGCCCCCCCACCCCCGCTCGGCCCGGGGGGAGGAGGACAAAGAAGAGACGACAGCGGCGTAGCGGACGGACGCGGCGGAGGAGTCACGGCAAGGGCAGTCGAGGCAGACGAGGACCCCGGCGTGGAGAGAGACCCCGGCTGGAGGCCCTGAGTGAGCTCCTCCATGACAAGGTCATCACGGAACTCCAGCCGCGGAGGACGTTGAGGACCAGGATGCGGTCCTCCATGGGCTAGCAAAGGTCGCCAAGGGAGTCCGCCATGCCCTTCATCCGGCGGCAGAACTCGCCAACGGAGAGGTCACCCTGGACGAAAGTACAGAAGCTCACATCGAGACGCAGAGCCCGGGCTTCGGCATTGCCCAGAAACTGGCCCTCGAGCGCAAGCCAGGCACGGCGAGCGTCAGAAGAGTTGCGGACGAGGTCGTGGAGGTCGAGGGAGATCGTCCCGAGGATCCAGGAGAGCACGATGCCGTCAAGGCGCAGCCACGAGGGGTCTGGACCGCGACCGAGGCATCGACGAGAATGTGGTTGTCGAGGGCGTAGTGGTGGAAGTGAGGAGGACCAGGTCCCGCCAACGGGCGTAGGAGAGCGACTCAGGCTCGAGGACGACCGGGATGAGGAGCCGGATGTTCTGGACACCCCCGGCCTAGTAGTGGAGCTGCGCCACGAGCGGATCGGCCGGATTGTGCCAGATGACCGCGATGTGGGAGACGCGGTGACCCGTCGAGCTGGAGGAGATGGTCTCGAGTCGTGTGAGGCAGGGAGGACAAGGAGCTGCTCCGCCTCGGTGATCTGGAGGGCCAGTGCATCGGCCGCATCACGCTCGCGCTGCCAAGCGAGGGCGGCCACACGCACACGGGCCTGGCCTTCCGCAGCAGCAGCCCGGGCAGCGACAAGGGCGGCGGCGAGGGCGGAGTCTGCGTGGAGGTGGGAATGGGGCGGCAGAGGAGGTGGGGCGGGGAAGGGAGAGGCACCCGCGCCGGCGCCAGGCACGCGCTGCATGGCGTTTGCGACGGTGTGCACATCCCTGCCGCCCACCCACGCCCGCCACGCCCGAGCCGGCGTCCGCGCCCGCCACCAGGAGAGCAGCGGCGGTGGCGCTGGGAGCGCCCGGGGCGGCTGCGGGAGGAGGACGGGCAACCTGCGCCCACATGTAGCTGGGGAGAGGGGGAAGCAGTGGAAGTAGGCGAGAGAGGGAGGAGGAGGAGGAGCGCCAGCCATGGCTGCAGCGGCGGTGGCGGGCCGGTCAACGGCGGCTGGCGACTGGCGGCTAGGGAGGTGGGGAGGGAGAAAAAAAAACCCTAGCTCTGATACCATGTTGGAAATTGTGATTGGATTATTTGGGCTAACCCTAGAGGGGTAGCTATATAACATGTCATACATGGGCCTCATGGGCCTAATACACATATACTCCAACAGATCTCTGTCTGAAGTTTCAAGGACAGATAAGTAAAACAGAGAAACTACAAAAAAATAGTGCAAGATACTTACGTTATCAAACTCTGATGAGATATGAGAGAGCTCAGCCACAAACCAGATCTGTTCAGCATATAAAATAAACAGTATGTTAGTTCTGGAACATAGTTTGGGTTATACTTTGCATTGCTTTTTGGTTAATAACTATATGTATTGTCATAAGAATACAAAAGAAAACCAAAAGTGGACCAATCTTTGGAAAGACACAAAATTACTCAACATGTCCCATTATTGTAATAAGAATGCAAAAGGAACCAAAAGTGTAGCGTTAAAAAAATCAAGGATGTAAACCGCTAGAGATTTTTATTGGGGTTCTTGGCCAGTTTTAGCAGAAGTGCAGCACTGTAAAGAAAGAATGGAACCCCAGGTATATACCATGAACAATTGCTAAGCCCATGACTATAAACAGTGCTTCAAGAACTGCACCTAATCGTGAAGAGATTAATCAGAATAAGTTTGATTGGGCTCTACTAAAACACTGAAAGAAATTTTGCCAAATCATAGGTCCACTAACAACTTCTTTATGTTTTTTTAATCTGAGCTGAAACAGCATCTAATATTACTTGAGGAGAACATGGTAGCATAGTGAATAGATACAATGACAACTTGTTCATCATGCTGTGCAGGAGACATACCATAGCAGAAAAGATTGCAGGACTGCTGCACGGAATGCATTAGCTTTCTCTTCATCCCTTACTATTTGAGAAAATTTGCAGAATCTTGGAATAAGCTCTTCCAAATTGAACTGATATGAACCATCCACCTGGAACCGACTCATAATTCAGTGACTGATTGAGACTGAAATAGCATCCTGAGTATAGACAGGTATCCACTGTTCGCTACACAAATTGAATACCTGAGTGACAGTGAAATCAAACAAGGTTTCACAGCCAATGATGCACATGTCATCCTGCCTTGATTGATCCAAAAGTGTTTGTATGATGCTTAATAAGCTATTTGCCAGTAACGGCCTGCACTGAGAAAATTCACTTTCAGATGTACAACCGTTTGAAATGAACATACATCATGCGAATATAGAAGTTACATACAGAATCCAAACATCAATCAATATATGTTCATTTCTACGATTAGATGTATCTGCTGCATTGTAAAATGAATGTGAAATACAAGACTCACATCTGTTCTTTACAAGAGACCAATAGCCTGCGGTATATTAGCACAACAACTTTCACAAAGCCATACTGTTCATTTCTCAACTCCTTGTAACACCTCTTCTCCAAGTAATCCGTGATCTGCAGAGACACCAATACGCAAGAGAAAACAAGTGAACTGGAAGCAACAGATTAGATGCAATTTTTAGGACACCTGAGGTGAGGAGCACACCCCACCTTTGGCACACGATGAGGATTTCTAGCAACATACTCGCATAGCTTCCCAATCCTCCTCTCATTTGGTCCGTCTTCCTGCGGCATATATATGTTGATGAAATTATGTCTGTTTTCAGATAGAATCAACAGCTGCCACATGTAGTATGGTCGATAACCATTCGTGAAAACTACAGCCCATTTAATGTAACCAAGCGGTGTGAACAAACATAAAGAGGGACATCATATATGCCACTGACCCATTGTCATCTCCTTTTTGGGGAGAGCTAATGAACACTCGAAGGATTCCAATGATGGAAACAGAAGCATAGTCAAATTGGTGCTCTAGACAGCTCGTATTAGGTAATGCGCGACTCGCCAGTGTCAATTGCATTGGTTCAATTTCTAAGGTGAGACCAAGGCCCCACGAAAATGCAGCTGAATAGCTGGAGAACCATGGAAGCGGACGTGCGGAAGAAGGTGGGAGTCGTCAACCTGCTTCGCGGGGAAGATGTCGGCGAGGATCTTCTTGTAGCGCTTGACGGGCTGCCTGGAGCGGGGACGCAGCGAAGGGCAGAGGTAGCAGAGCCCACCGCACGCCGGCAGCACCTTCCTCGACACCACCCTCGAGACCGCGCCGTCGAGCCCCATTCCCCGCCGCGGCCTCGACCCTCCAGCCCGCCGGGAACCCCCACCGCCTTCCTCCCGCCCCGACCAACCTGCATCGTGGAGGCGCACGGAATGACGGGACAATCCTCGTTGCATGGATCGGAGCACCCGATCGGAATGGATCAGACAACGCGGCCACGCGGGGGCCATGACAAGGCGTTTGCGTTTACCTGCGCTAGCTCGCGGGCGCAGTGGTGCGTGAGTAGGAGTGTGGACGGCGGGGGGCCGCCCGCCGATCTCCGCCGCCGCTTCCGACCTCGCTTGCCTGCCTCCCCGTCGTCGCGCCCACGACGGCGGAAGAGAGGGCGGGTGGCCGCGGCGGACGAAGGGGGTGGGAGGCGACGCGCGCGCACGAGCACGAGCGGGTTTGGTTCAGTTTGGCGTGTGGAATCGAACCAATCGGATCGAACCGAATTTCGAGGAGGGCGTGCCGCGTGCGAACCAGGTGGTCCCACCTGTCAGTCGTGCGAATAAGCCTACGCTGCAGCCTCCTAGCATTGTCCCTGTTTTCTTTTTTTTTCTTTTTTTTTGTCACGTCGGCAGTACAACAAATCGAGCAGGCTCCAACTGGCGTAATCCCGTTGCTTCGTTTGTTTTATTTTCCTATAATAACAGACGTCACTATTCACAAGCTGCATTATACCCTGTTTGGATCCATTGAGGAAACTTGCTAACAAAACATAGAATTTGTACATATAATAAGAAAAAACAAATTTTGTTTTATATAAGGAGATGGATAGGTATTACAATATACATCTTCATGCTAGATTTACAACCTCACAACATCCAACACTGCATACATGTGATACACGCTTGCATCCAATTTTCGTTCAGTTTTCACCATGTTATACTATAGTATACTATGCTCGTATGGACTCATTTCTCTTCTTTGCACAAAGGCCACGACGATACTCACCGAGAGCCCAGATAGGAAACAAGTTGGGGTAGTTGGGGTAGTTGAAGAAAAGGGAGCAATTGTAGCATCCAACGTGCTCCTATCATGGAAATGCAAGTGCAGTCAACAAAACCACTATGGCCTTTGATAATCAAACACCCCAGCACAAAAATGATGCTCAAATATGGTAGTTAAAACTTAAAATTTCCAATGCCTACAAGAATAATGCATTGCAATCCAGAAAAAAAATAGCTCGCTATTTTTGCGCTATAGCTCCATTATAGCTGACCAAACAATGTGACGCGAAGCTATTACTCTTTTTTATGCTATTAGCACTATTGTCGCTATAGCGCGCTATTTCGCCGC
Source organism: Bothriochloa decipiens (assembly GCA_023333625.1). Lineage (NCBI taxonomy): Eukaryota > Viridiplantae > Streptophyta > Magnoliopsida > Poales > Poaceae > Bothriochloa > Bothriochloa decipiens. Next base: position 53,302,203 of record CM041637.1, on the reverse strand, counting down.
TAAATAGAAATAGTGCCATAGCTCCGCTATTGTTGCGCTATCACTTGTTCCCTGGGTGGCCCATAAAAAACCCGGATAGGTTGATTTGAGGTCACGAATGTTATTTTCTATGTATTAGAAATGTTTTTTGTCATCACATGTTGTTTCCTATGTAGTAAAATAGAAGTAACTTATGATTATCAATTAATCATAAAAATATGGTTAGTCAGTGTTTGGCTGTTGTCTGAATGTATTTAAATAGCGCGCTATAGCTCTACTATAGCGCTGCTATAGCGTGTTAAGCTATCTGGCGCTATGGCATATAGCTGCCGCTATAACGTGAAAATAGCTGCGCTATAGCTATACATGGCTGCCAAGATAGGCTGCCGCTATTTTTTATATCTCGCCATTTAAAACATGGATTGCAATTATGCATGTGTGAAATACCCAAATATGTTCTCTCGAGAGTCCACCACCAACGAACTTGAGTTTAGACATAATATAATGCCTTTAATATCATGTTTATGGCACATTGTCAGAGGCGGTGTGCCTCATGTGGACAGCATTTGAAAATCATTTACAAAAGCGGCCCATTTCTATAGTGCTATAGGGGTTTTTTTTTGCGATGGTGTTCTATAAGGTCCAGCTTTGAAAATAAAACGAAGTCTCCGTAAATCAATTTTACAATAGTGGGTTTGAGTATGAGTAACTTTGTAACCTAATGCTTCAAATGACAAAGAAAACCCTCTATTCTCGTGCTAATTCAATTGCAGTCCTGTGATCTATCAATTATAGCAGATCCACAGGGATATTTTCAATTCAAAAAAATGTAAAATTAATTCTATCGTGCAATTACATATTCTACTAGTCACCCATTATACATATCGTTTGTTCACATATCAATATGTGACAAAAATGGGTGCCCCATTACACTACATTCCATCAATTTGCAGTAGTTAAGAAAATTACAAGTTCACTAGTCAATATAATGTATTACTATCAACAAAAATGGAATCTTACTTGTTGTGGAAACTCTCCTGTCTCCAACTGCATATTGATCAATTCTTTTGCAGCGCGATGTAACGGTGTTGGATCCCGCTCAATCTTGTATTAGAAAACAATATGTCAGTATAATACTCAGTAGATTGATAATTCTTGACAACATGTAAAATAAAAAAATTAATACTATGTACCTGTCCAGCATAAATCAAAACAAGCATTGCCCAAGCAGTATTCACAGCACGAGAACGGTCACCTTTGATATTTACATAAACCTGTTTAGAATTACAAGGGGGAGGAGGGAGGGAAAAGATAAGTTCAAAGATGAATGCACATACTTATGAGACCACATATGACTTGCTAGGGAATTGAGACTAATGGCTTTGTGTTGTTGTATGTAGCTGTATTACTGGAGCAACTCATATTGAGAGAAAATCAAGTGAGCATAGTTAGAACAAAAAGATTCAACATATACATAGTAATAAATCAATAAATAATGATTTGAAACCATGCTAAATAAATAGATTCACCATATAAAGTATCATATGTGTCAATTTGTTACTAGTATCTTCAACAAGGACTCAACAAACAAAATGGTATCAATTATCACAAGTAGGCAAATTGGACTAAAATGATCTAGAGAACAAGGAAACAAAATACATATGATTACCTGAGTTTCAATAGAGACATGGCTTTCTCCCCATCCACCGGTACTAAGCTGCTTTGACAATATAAAATGGCATGCTTTCCGTATGGAAGAGCTATCCTTGTACGTTCTTCCAGAAGCAACTAAACCTTTTATTGAAAAGAAGGCCCCATAGGTGAAACATATACCCCAAGTGCCTAACCTACAAAACAACTAATTGTGTTATAAATTAGTGGCATACAAATTCTCTAATTAAATGATACATTAGGACAAACCATGAGCCGTCTTCGTGTTGTCTGCTCTCAATAAATGTTGCTGCATTTTTTATACATGTTTCTATCTCTTTTATGCGGTAACCAGGATATAATTCTTGGAACAGTATCAGAGCTTGGAGCACTGAGGAAGTGCATTCTGGGTGACTGTCATTTCATAATGCAACAAGAATTTATTTCATTATTTGAAGTGGAAATTTGTAAGTAGGATCTGCTGCTAAACAATATGTGACATTTGCATGCATCACTTATGGGTAATCTGTAACACTCTGGTGTTAAGCATGCATAATCACTTGCATTCTTAAGCATAAGCATCATTATGCATAGCATTGATGAAAAGAGCAATTGTTATTTTATATGGATGTTTGAATTATTCAAATTATGGTTGCTTTTCACATGACTTGGATAAGTGGTATGAGTGTTTGGTGTTTGATGACCTCTAAGGTAACCTATACATGATTAGGACACCAAATGAACCTAGGTTTATGTTCATGGTTTTGGTTAATTAAACTTTGTTGTCATGGTTGACCAAGGTGGACCATGAAAGTAGTTTTGTTTGACTGATTTGAAAGTGGTAGCTAGAGTGCTTGCATGTGTGTGCACCCTAAATAAAGTTTGTAGAGAATTTCATAAGGAACAAAAGTTGTTATTACCACTTTTCATGAAAATGCTTGGAAGATGTTCAAAAATGTTGAAAAAGTACATATTTGGGGGCTGTTTTTCTATTTTTAGGGATTTAAGGGGTATTTTCTTTGGATTTTTGTATTTCAAAATCTATGCAGAATCTGGCCATACTTTGTATAGATGAAATGTTCTACTCTTCTAGAGCTACATTTTCTTCAATATAAGTTTTGGCTAACTCGGCTTGGTTTGGGAGTTATAGGAAAGAAAAGTTTGTATTAGAGATCATGGAAATAACATTTCAGTGATGGTTGGTCAAAGTCGTCAGGGAAATGGCCGGCCACCGCCCATGTCGCCCGGCCCGCGCACTCCGCGTGGCACACGTCCACCGGCGGTCCGGGGCGGCCGCGACCGTCCCGACCGCGTTAAAGCGACCGCGGCCGCTCCCTCCTTCTGTCTCCCCCTCTCACTCTCTGCTCTCCCCGCTGCTTTCTCCCGCTCCGCGAGCTCGCCGTCGCCGCCGCCGAGCCACCTCCGCCGCTCATTTTCTTCTCCGAGCACGCCACCAGACTCGCCTCGTCTTGCTCGTGCTCGTGCGCCCCCTATCAGCCGTCCTCGCCAAGGGTAAGACCCCCAATCGCAAGCTTCTTCCCCGCGGCCGGCGAGCCGGTGACCGCCGCCGCCGTGTCCCGGTCGATTCGACCGACATTTTCTCTCTCTGACTCGAGCTATAGCTGCGCTTTGACTTGTAGAAGCTGTAACCGTAGTCAATGGAGCCAGTTAGGGTTTATCCTCGCCGGAATTTCGGCTGCGCCGCCGACGGGAAGCCATCGTCCGCCTGCGCACTTGGCCGAAGCCGCCTCGGCCTTGCTCCGCCCTCAATAGAACCCTAGATCGACTCGCCTAGACCCGCTCGTGCTTCCCCTCTGCTCAATTTGGCCGGAGAACCCTGGCAACGGCCGGCGAAGCCGCGCCGACGCCGGCGACCTAACCCCTCTCTGTGCAAGGACCTCGCCCTAGAATACGACAAAAGTCGAGGTTCTTCGTGCATAACTGCCAGACACAGAGAACTTTTTTATCGGGCTTAGTGGATTTCCGGTAAACTCAGGGTCTCTGGTGCAAAAGTGTTTTTCCTTTTTCTTTTTCAGAACTGATTCCAGATTTTGTTTAAAACTTTGAAAATTCATAACTTCTTCATTTTTCATCCAAATGAGTTGGTTCAACTTGCAGTATTTTTCTTATGAGAAGATCTATGCACAAAAAATATGAAATGTGGATTCTGTGATACTTTTCTCTATAGATTTATTTATCTCTATTAATTGCTTTTATCTTAGAAAATGCATAAGTAATTCTCTGTTGCTCAGAAAAATGTGAGACCAAGTTTGTTAGTCTTCTTATGTCATGCTCTATCTGTGAAAAATGTTGTGAGGCTATGTCCTGTGGAAAGTTTGCTTTTAGTTATGGTGCCTATTTCCATTAGGTGATAAATAATTCATAATAAATTATATATAAGGAATTTGTGCATGAAACTTTTTGGAGAGTGTTTTTATGCTAATCTAGAGCTGATGATATTCTGAGATCTGTTGTTTGACATATTTTTATGTATAAAGTATTTTATGTCCAGTGAATTGTGCTGCCTTGTCATTTTTGTGTAGGATAAATTACTTACTGTTTTGACCTAAAATTTTTATGGTAGTCTTTATTGGGTATGCTTAAGCTTCTGTAATTTTACAGAATTTTCTGAGTAGTCTAAAGTCATATTGTAGTTATACCCTGATTTCTTTTAATAAGTAATAATGCTCTAAAGCTATCAATTCATGTGTGTAAAAATGTTTTTTATGATATTTGTAATGTGTGTGATCTGTTATTGGTTTTAGTTCAGTAGAGGATAGTATGTAAAACAATGGTCATATTGAATTTATGCCTCACATTTAGCTGGAAGGATAAGTCGTTCCGACCGCGAAGCCTAATTTTGATTTGGGCCGGGAGTCGACCTGCTGTACGCATCGTATTGGTGAAGATGGGGGACCACGGGTTATGCGGAGAGTAAGTCCGAGGTCAGGGTCGCCCTGAATAAGGCAGCCGGGCGGTTCCTGGATACGATGGTACCTGTTGATCCCGCGCTTTTCCCGAATTGAATGTCGGTGATCTGTAGCTCACCGTGGCTGGTGAGTGTGGTTTGTGTGAGGAATACCCGCCAGCTGGTTAGTAATCGATTATAATCTTCATCGTTCCTGGACAGTGAACACTTGACTTGAGCAACGGCATCGTAGTAAGAACTTGAACAAGAGATGGGATGGTTGAGCTATTGAGATTGAAGGATACTCAACCGAAATTGGTTACTTTTCCTGTTAAATAATTATTACCATGCTTGTTTAGTACAGGTGCTAATGTAGCATGATAAGGATAATCAGATTAAAATACATTGCTAGAAGGTTCTTATTAATTGTTTCTTTAATACCAGCTTTTTCGCAATTAGATGAGTCAGCTATCCTACTTATACAGCCTTGCATACTCCTTGGAGTCAATTTATTTTTAGTTTATGACGGGTAAGTCTAGTTGAGTACATTTCTGTACTTAGGGTTTTATTTCCCATGTTTTTACAGATGGTGAGATGTTTTATGGCTATTGTCAGAACTGCTTCTATCCCGCCTTGGGAGATGACTAGACCTTGGGCATGGTCACTCTTCTCTACTTAATGCTTTTGTTGGATGTTGATCAAAAACCTGACACTATATTTGAACTAAGTGTGTGTGGATTTAAACTAAACCGCTTTCGCTTTATTTTGAATTTGAACTTGGTTTGTAATAACTTATTCCGAACTCCGATGGTTTTACTATGTGCGAACTATGTACGTTGTGAATGGTGAACGCTAAACTCATTACGATCTTGGTCGTGCTGGAAATGTTTTGAAATCCTTCATGATTTCACGGACTACCGGGTTTATTAGGTCTCAATCATATAGTTTGCCGTCCTAATGGTGAATTATGTGCTTGTGCTCTAATAAATTGGTCGGTTCTGTCACATAATCGACAACCATGTTTCGAACACTCTCACAAGGGTTTAGAATCTAGTTAATTAACAAAAAAAGTGTCAATATTATGCATCAAAATAAAAAAATTTAAGGTTATTGAGTACGAACATCTTCCTAATGGGAAGCAGCAAGAACATATAAGAGCTCCAGCCTATAGAAACTTGCCTCTATCCAAGAAGAAGCTCTTCTACACTCGTATGTAGAAAACGTACCATCTTTGTTCTACAACATAGAATGATTATCCATTTGAAATTATCTCCACAACTTAAAACAATGCTGACACAAACATATTTTAAGACAAAAGCAAGCATGACATTGTTACAGCAAAACTTTGAGGTTTATCGGTTGAAATTTGAAAGGTGAGTCAAACTTGTGGAAATTGTATAGAAAGGCGTTAGATTCATAGCCACATGCAGAAACTTGGTTCCTTAGGAGAATTATTCATGTACACAATACACTTCATCATACCATCCCCATAGGCTTAGCGTAACAGATTTATTTTGTATCAGCCAGCACAAAGTGTGGCATTTCTAATTTCCATGGCATACAGTAGCACAACTGATAGCAAGGTTTGTGTTTCAAATTTTCTAAGGTATCAAACAAATGATGACATTACATCAATGAATTTTAGAGAACTCGTACCATAAAAGATAGAAGGAAATTGACAGCATCATGCAACCTCTCTCTTTCTATTGGATCGCCAACAAGGTTGTTTTTGTGTGAGATCTTTGACAGCAACAGTATAGCCTGGAAATAAAGTCGTGCTAAGTTGCTTTAGAATAGAGAAAATAAAAAGGCATGGGAATGAACAACATATCAAGCAGAACATTTTATTAATTACTGGTTACACACTCTATGTTAACTTTAGCATTATATGGTACTTTTCGGTCAAAAAACATTATATGGTACTTAATGACCTTAGTTTTGTTTCTTAATATAATGGCAGGCAACTCATCTCCTTGTTCAAGGAAATGAAAGTAGTTTGTAGTTTTACTCATCTATGTTGAGACAAAAGAAACCTTAACAAGATGTAATAACCTTAAGTGCTTCTCCTGTAGTGTCAGATACAGGCCACCCATTGTCTGCAGATGAAAGTGTCCATGAACCCTTTGATCTATGGAGATGCCATTTACTTTGGTCACCAGGATGGTTCTTCGGAACCTTCATGTACACAAATGCATGTTGTGTTCCATTATTGCTCGCAATGGTCAATTTAAAACTTGCCATGATTTGAAGATAAACACAACAAACCTGTGAATTTTTCATGAACTCATAGGCTATCTGAATAGTAGGACAGAACTCGTTGACAAGATCTGTAGCGCAAAATGCTTGAATTACCAATGATGTTTCCCAGGTCTGGCAACCATCATATACCTATCATAGTAACACACAGCCATGCTTACAACATAGAGTTATATCATATGAGGAATTTTTTATGCATATTCAGTATATCCATCATATACTTGCCATCGTTCCAAGACACTTATACTGCAATACTAAACGATTACCTACTACTCAAAAAAACAACTATTATACACCAATGCTCTAATGTCTAGTAACTGGTACATAGTGGTACAAATAAGAAAATTATTTACACTACCATTATGGAACCATATCATTCTAAGTGGTGTAGCTTATTAAGCACATAGTTCCTATATGTGCAATAAACATCGTTGAAAGCATAAATCTTTTGTTGGTTTATTCCTTCGCAAAGATGCAATAATGACAGAAGTAATTAGATAAAGGAAAAGACTACAAGCTTAACTTATGATTAGATCTCAACAGAGTACCAATAGTGAGAGTATCACACTAGCATGTTATACATGCTATCAAGTACCATAAGTGCATAGAAAGGTGAAAAGTTATACCTGTGCCTTCATGCCATCTTCTGAAAGCCACAAGAAATCAGGTATCCTTGCAAGATGATGTATGAATGCATCTGAATTTGGATCTTCTACCCAGCAACAAACCATGTTTAGAGCCTAAATAATATAGTAACCAATATTAACAGACCAATCAGAAGTTCATGATCTTTGACAAGAACCACTAAACAGTGCATATACCAAATCATAAAGCACAAGGCTTAATAATAAGAACACAACAACAGAACAGAAGCATGACCAACTAAAGTGTCAGTAACGAGACATCATCAATTTCTGTGGACATTTACCTTGTTCACAGAACATATGCATAGGTTGTTGGTACTAGGACCTAGCACCGACCACCACCGACCACCTGAGAAGGTGCCGACCAGTGGCACTGACGACCAGCAGCGTTGGCTGCCGACTAGGTTCGAGGCGAGCAGCACCTGCTCGACCTCCCCCTCGACTCTTCTCGAGGTCCTCGAGTGGAGAAGAGCTGAGCACAGCAAACGCACACACACTCTACTCACGGCTTCAGTTCCTGAAACCCAAGCCTCCAAGAATGTTTTGGCCTGCTGAACTACCTCTTCCATTGCCATGGATCGAATATATATACATGCCGGTGTCTCAGCAGACACAGCCAGTCAGTGGGTACCAACCACCTACCTCTACAGTACAAGGCTTTAACCAGCCCCAACTACTCCTAGACATGACTAGACCAGCCCACTACCTGCTGGCGTACCTCTACCTTTACAGGGGATGGCCTAAAGCCATGCTGATGCAGTGCGCAGGGCATGGGCAGCGTGTGCTGTCCTTTTTCCTGCCCCTCGACCGCCTGTAGGGAGAAAATCGAGGGGGAGCAGCAGATTAAGTCTAACATTCTTCCCCTAATCCTGCTGCTAACCCTTAACCTCAACCATGCCAATCCTCTGCCTCGGTTCCTGAGATGTCCGAGTGACTTGGCATGCCGCGGTGGCTGCCGTGATGTACTCCGCCTCAAAGGTCGACATCGCCACCGTCTTCTGCTTCAGCGACTGCCAGGCGATTGGCGCCGCTGAGTACGCCCAAGGTACTCCGCCGCCCATCCACGTCGCCCGCCTTGTCCGCGTCGCCGAACACCGTGAGCCCTTGCTCACCTTCATCGGACTTGAACAGCGCCTCGCTGAAAGCCGTCAGCCGCTCCCCGCCGCGCTTGGGGAAGACGACTATGTGATCAAGTGTCCCCTTGATGTAGTGCCGCAGCCTCTTCACCGCCGTCCAACTGTCCTGCCACGGATCCTCCGTGACCTGCTGTCCGATCGACACCTTGATCTGCTCCTCCATCGTCGTCGGCATGGACTTGCAGTCCGCCATGCCAGCCCGCTCCAGCAGCCTCTGCTGCCCCAGCGTGATGAAGTCCCTCCCCTGCTTCACCTCAATGCCGAGGTAGCAGGAGAGCGTGCCGAGATCGCTCGTCTCGAAACGAGCTGCTATCTCGTGCTTGAACGCGGCGATGTCCACCGCCCGCGCCCCCGTGTCGTCGTACACCCCGACGATGTCCGGTTCCTTTCCCCGTCGTCGGGTGTACAAGGCGTGCTCCTCCAGCATCACCTTCCGCTACTCCGCGTCGCGCTCCGCAACTGCCAACGTGGCTGGCTTCTCCACTAGTGTTCCTCGAGGCGTGGTCATTCCAAGCGCAGAATCTCCGTCAGTCGAAGCCACCACGACTGCAATCGAGGCCCTCCGCCCTGCGTTCGAGGGCCCTCCCGCGGTCGAGGCCCTCCGGCCCGCACTTGATCCCCCAGTCCCGCGGACAGGGCTGCCCGACCCGCGGTCGAAGCCTGCCGTGGTGCGGTCGCGGTCGAGGCTTCCCTTCTCGTGGTCGAGGCCGCCCGACGCGCGGCCGTGGCCTCCCGACTCGCGGTCGGGACTCCACCTCCCTGTCGCGCGGTCAAAGCTCCACCTCCCTGTCACACGGTCCAGGCTCTGCCTCCCGCGGCCACGCCCCCTTGCCCCGTGTTCGAGGCCTCCTGCCTATGCTCGAGGTCTCCCGGCCCGCTGTGGAGGTCGCCTGACTCTTGGTCGAGCCGCTCCCGCCCGCGGTCTAGGCCTCCTGTCCCGGGGTCGGAACCTCCGGCCTCGGGGTCGAAGCATCCCGTCCCGGGATCGAGGCGCTCCGTCTCACAGTCGAGGTTCTTCGTCCTGCGGTCGAGGCCACCGCGAGCCTCCATCGCGGCCCCACAGATGCGAGAGCCCCCCGGCCCTCGGACAAAGCCGCGCGATCCTCGGTCGCGGCTCCGCGTTCCGCGATTGTGGCCTCCCGGCCCGCGATCGCGGCCTCCCGCCTGCGGTCGAGGCGGCTCACGGCTCCTCGGCCCTCGAGGCCGCTCCGTACTTGGGCCGAGACCGTGCGACCCTCCACGCCGCTCCGTCCCTCGATCGAGGCCCAACGTCCCTCGAGCGCGGACTCGCAAAACTCGGTCGTGGTCGCAGCCCCATGACCCTCAAGGCCGCTCCGGCCTGCGGACGGAGCCCCGCGTCCCTCGAGGCCATCCCGCCCTGCGGACGAGGCCTAGCCACCCCTCGAGGTCGAGGCGTCCTCTCGGGGTGGGGTCGGACGAGGCGGAGCACGGCAAGGGTGGGGGTCCCTGCCCCGGGAGGACTGTGTGGCTCCTCCACCCCAGCCACCACAGAGTCCCCTGCTTCCCCCGCCGCGAACTCCACCGCCACAGCTTCCCCGGCCGCCATTGTTCCCCTGGCCTCGCTGCCACCGAAACCGGAGCAAAGAGCAGGCGAGCCTTCCGCGGCTGGGCTTGGCTCCTCCGCCTCTGCAGCTGCGGGCTCGTTCCCCGCCACCAGCTCCTCCGTGGCCTCGCCGCCACTGAGAACAAAGGAGTGAGCAGGCGAGCCTTCCGCGTCTGGGCTTGGCGGCTCCTCCGCCTCTGCAGCCGCAGGCTCTTCCCCCTCCCCTGGCCTGTCCCATGCCGCCTCGTCGGAGACGACTTCCCGGGACACCACCACCTGCTCCCGCACGTCGACTGCGCCAAGATGGGCCCGCGCGCGGCTCATCGAGATGGACAGCCTGCGGCGCAGTCCCCTGCTCCGCCCCTGCCTTCTCTGCTTCGTCGTCCTCCAGCGCACAGCACACCCCCATCAATAGCGCGTGCTCGTCGTCGTTGTCGTCCTGAGCTAGGTGGGCCTCCTCCTTCTCCGGCTTCTTCTCCGGGCACTCCCGCGCCCAATGCCCCACCTTCCGGCAACGCTGGCACGCGTTCGGGTCGGTGTTGCAGCTTGTCGCCACGGTCACCACCGCGGCCAGAGGAGCCTTCCCCGGACCGCCGCTGCTTCATGCGCGCAGTCCACTCCTCCGTCAGCAGCAGCTTGCTACTGTCCTCCCGCTCCGGTGCCGCCAAACCACGACCCTCCATCGCCCGCAGCCGCCCCGCCACATCCTCGAGCGTCAACGTGGACAAGTCCAGCATCGTCTCGATGGACAGGGCAAGCTGGGCGTACTTGGAAGGCACCACGCATAGGAGCTTGCTGACGAGATCCTCGTCCTCCAGCGGCTTGCCGAAGGTGGCCAGCTGAGCGGCGAGCGACTGGAGCCGCAGGGCGAAGTCCGCCACCGACTCCCCGGACTTGAACCGGATGTCGTTGAACTCCCGGCGTAACTGCTGAACCTTGGCCCGCTTGGCTCGATCCGAGCCGATGCGGAACCACTCCAGCATCTCCCACGCCTCCTTCGTCGTCTTCTTGGCCCTGAGCGCCTCGTGGAACTCGCTCGGAGTGGACGCCATGAGCGCCTCCATGACGCCCACCTCTACATCCTCTCCGGCGTCGCCAGTCTCCACGGCCGCCCACCACTTCCGGGCGCGCAGCTTCCACTTCATCTGCACGGCCCACTCGCCGTAGTTGGTGCGGGTGAGCATCGGCCAGGAGTTGCTCTCGCCGTACTCCCTCACCACGCGCACCTCTACCGGCTGCGCCATCGTCTGGAGCTGCCTCTCCGCATCTCCACCGTTGCCCGGCAAAGCTCCAGTGGGATCCGCCATCGCCAGCTGCTAAGCTTGAACGATGTGTACGGCTCCGATACCACGTGTTGGTGCTAGGACCTAGCACCGACCACCGCCGACCACCTGAGAAGGTGCCGACCAGTGGCACTGACGACCGGCAGCGTTGGCTGCCGACCAGGTTCGAGGCGAGCAGCACCTGCTCGACCTCCCCCTCGACTCCTCTCGAGGCCCTCGAGTGGAGAAGAGCTGAGCACAGCAAACGCACACACACTCTACTCACAGCTTCAGTTCCTGAAACCCGAGCCTCCAAGAATGTTTTGGCCTGCTGAACTACCTCTTCCATTGCCATGCACGCCAGTGTCTCAGCAGACATAGCCAGTCGGTGGGTACACCAACCACCTACCTCTACAGTACAAGGCTTTAACCAGCCCCAACTACTCCTAGACATGACTAGACCAGCCCACTACCTGCTGGCGTACCTCTACCTTTACAGGGGATGGCCTAAAGCCATGTTGATGCAGTGCGCAGGGCATGGGCAGCGTGTGCTGTCCTTTTTCCTGCCCCTCGACCGCCTGTAGGGAGAAAATCGAGGGGGAGCAGCAGATTAAGTCTAACACAGGTACTGTGTGTTCTCATCTTCATAATGGATATGCTCCATGAGGATTCCTAAAGCTCTCTCCCTCAGCTTGTTGAGAGGCCAACTGCTCAACACTGGTTCTACACACCTGTAAAGTGAAGTCCAAACAACATTCTGCAACATTGTAAAGTGAGGTCCTCCTGAAATGCCAAAAATAAAAAATAAAAATAGGCTTACGAAAAGAGATCTTATTAGTATTAGATCATCATATTATTACGAGTTGAGCAATCTAAGGTTCTCTTACGGTCTGATGGTACAACAAATATAAACATGAAACCCTAACACCCCCCTCCTCCCACCCTCTGTTTGTAAGCTTTCTTATGCCTAGTGGCTCTATTGTTTAGAAGTTAGACCCAGCACACCACCCACACTATAGTAGTTGTCTATTGCAGACCACCTCTCTCCTGGAATGAGCCTAGTGACACTGGACAACTATCCAATCCAGAAGTACATACAAGTTACAGATCTAGGGCTAATCTAGATACCCATCTAATACTATCTTGACAATTGACGTCGAGTTGGGTGAGCTAGGATAATCCAACAAAGACCACAAATTTCTAGAGATGATAATGAACTAACAAGAAGGGATGTGGCAAACCTTTGCGCATTTATTACGAGCATTGCTCCAGTCAATCTTGTCGTATGGAGTGTCATATATCTCCTCTCTTAGTGCCAATATAGTTGGTGTAATCGGTCCGACAAATTTCTTGCCATAAAGATAAGCCATTGGCAGATATACCATACGGGTAAAGCACCAGAATTTCCCTAAAAAGGACAGAGCCATTGGCAGATATAGCAAACTTATTTCAATAGATCCACTTGTATCCAATGTATAAAGTACTGGAAATTGGAATGACACCATTTTTCACAGAAGTAATCTATATACCTGGATGAAATGGAAGAAACTGAGGAGCGAGCCATAGTTCAGGGAAAATTGGATTATTTCCTGACCAATCAAACAATCCAAGTACCTTCAATTGATATGAAAGAAAAGGAAGTGTCAATGACACTTAAACAATAAGATGTTATAAAAGAGAAACAGCTTGTGTTTTTTTCCAAATAAGAATCCTAATATGTATATAAAACCACTACACATTTACGGGTCGCAAATTAAGAATACCGAAAGCCATATCTTTCCCCACTGGAGAATCAAGGTTGCACCACCATGGGATAGAATCCAAGCCCGCCCTTTAGCCAACGCATCATTGTTTCCATATAGCTCCTCGCCGAGAAGCCTTAGGGTGATGTAGTTTGAACATGTGCCAAACATGGTGCTTGAACCCAGGAGAAGTGTGTTCCATCCACCATCTTCGTTCTACGCATTGTTTATTTGACGAATAAAAATATTCTTAAATAACGACCTTATAATCCAAAGTGAACAGTTTGGTGCAAATTGACGGCCTTATCCCCACCAAGGCGTTAGTGAGAGAGATAATCCAAGAGAGAAGTATGACATGCCTGATGCTTGTAGATGTAGCGGCATATCTCATGGCGGTGTTCAGGTGATATGACAGCATTCAGTGATCCAGTGACATACAAGGAAAATATCTGCAAGTGAACATCAGAACATGCAAGTATGTTTTACCCATATTATGAAAACATGGTGCTTGTGCAGAAACAATGCGCACCAAACCAGGCATGATGAACATGACCCCACTGAAATCACCAGGCCAGTGCCCATCGCTCGATTGCAGTGAAAAGAACTGATCCATGGCCCTCCTCAAGGAGCTCAGTACAATTTCTTCAGTGACGTGCTCATCCTCTTCAAGCTTGATGCATGGCAGATCACATTGGTATCTGTTCTGCTTTGCGCACTGCAATGGAAAAAAAAAAGATTTCTGATGATGATTAGCTAGCTGCTAAAACTTTTGACGTAATTTAAGCATATTTTTTTCTAATAATAGAATGAGTACCAATAATTACGAAATAAACAAAGAGAAAACCGCAAGAGTTGGCACGAATACTTCGGTGCTTCAACTTCCTCGCTACGCACAAGCACACAATCAGCTAATCACACGCGGAATCTCTCAGCTCTCACTTCCACGGCCGCCCTTGCCAGCGCTTTCTCCTCCACCTCTGCAACCCGCAAGGCTAAATCCACCGCCGTTGGCCGAAGCCCACCTTAGACCGCAGGGGTGGTGCAGCTGGTGCCACAGAAGCTGGCTCCAGCCCAGTTAGAGGCCGCAGGCTACCAAGCACAGCCCCAAGGGAAGAAAGGACTTTCCTATTCTACCCATGCACCGGACGATCCTTTTTGGTGCATAATGGTCCAATTAGGGCCTGTTTGGAATGGTGCTTCTGCCCAGCACAGCCGGCTGACCAGGCTCTGGCCAGCTCGAGCACAGCTCCCATGGTACAACCTCCTGTGTTTGTTTCCTAAACCAAAATTAGCCTAGCCCAATAGAGATTGTGTTTGTTTTCCTTTACAGATGAATATAGAATCTGGAGAAGTTATCACCTCCTCTTCTCTCTTCTCTTCTTATTGGCATTTCATCAAACACTCTACTGGCGTAGCAAGCAACTCCACCAGCACGAGCGTAGGCGCGCTTGAACACGACGGGCGCGTGTCCCTCGCAGCGCAGCTCGCGCGCGGCGACCAGCCCCGCGGCTACCGCGCTGATGAAGACGATGCGGACGCACCCCACGTCGTGCGCCTCCAAGCTGGAGGTCATGACCAGGGGACGTCCCTCGCGGACTTGCTGCGCCGGCTGGGCCGTCCGATGAGGGCCGGGAGCGCCCCACCGCCGCTGTGGCGTGACAGGCGCTCCTCGGGCTCGCGGTGCGCTCTGCGTCGTCCATCAGTCCATGCAGGCGGCCTGAAGCCGTCGAACCTGCTCATCGGCGCCGGCGGCGAGGTCCAGACGCCGACTACACCCCTGCACGCCCTGCGTCGGCACGGCGATGTACATGTCCCCGGAGCTCACTCGTGCCCGCACCAACTTTGTCTCCTGCGGCGGCGGCCTTGGCTTCCAGCGGCGAGCGCGTATGGCGTGCGGGAGGTGAAGAACGCGAAAATTGGCCAGGAGGTGACGGAAGGCAAACACTGCTCAACGAGCCGGGCTGCCAAAAAAAAACGGAGTCTGATCTCGTTTCTCCAGGGCCTGGTCCAAAGTGTTTGGGCTTGGCTGGACCTTTCGGCCAGAGAAACAAACAGCCCAGTGTACCATGGTTATTTGAATTCTTTCACAATAATTTTTCTGAAATTTTCTAAAATAATTTTACGTATAAAAGGCTATCCGATTGAACTAAACTAAGCATCTTTTTTCTATCGTAAGCATCTTTTTTCTGTCGCAAGGGAAATAGGCCAACCAAATGAACCACAGATCGAGTCATGTAGTCGCGTTCTCCGGTTTGCCTGTAATAAGTTTTGTTACACACCTAG
Source organism: Bothriochloa decipiens (assembly GCA_023333625.1). Taxonomy (NCBI): domain Eukaryota; kingdom Viridiplantae; phylum Streptophyta; class Magnoliopsida; order Poales; family Poaceae; genus Bothriochloa; species Bothriochloa decipiens. The sequence goes on along the minus strand of CM041637.1, from coordinate 53,286,779 downwards.
AATATGCACACACACATTATGTCTAGATCCATAATGAATGCTATGTGTTTTTAGAAAAGCGAGAGTTACTTACAACTGAGAACGAAGGAAGTATATATACCAGGACATGAGTGTATATGTCTACCTGCATGCGCATCAGGAGGTCAGCGGACTCCCTCTCGAAGCGATGGTCAGTAAACTCCTGACGTACCCTCTCCACCTCGGCACGCTCCTCCGGCGTGCCAAGGTCGGGGTCGAACTCCCACACTGCTCGCCCCAAGAACTTGTTTGTCGACCGCAGCCACGGATCACCGCCCTCGCCCACCTTCAGCCTCCACATGATCGTAAGTGCACCTGCTTCAATGCATGGCGACTAGCTTGTGAGCTAACTTTAATAGCAGTAATTAATTCTGAACAGTGCAAGGAGATAATTCTTCATTACTCTGTTGTATGCGCTAGCTAGCAACTAGCAGGAGAACTGAAGCAGAAGCAGTCCCCCGCCGCCGCCTCCGGCCTCCCGCCGGCCGGCCGCCGCCGTGTAGCAGTTACCTTATAATTAGGTAAGCTAGGAGGAGGAGCTTGCGATTCTGCGGAGTGCGGGGAGGTTCCGACCAGTACGATATATAGGAGCACGGTGTTACTACAACTAGCTCTCGGTGTCGTCGTCAAATTACCGTGTAGTAGTTAACAGTAGTACTACCTGGCTGTTTTGTTTGATTTATTTTGACTAGCAACTAGGAAATGATCGCTGCTCGCTGGTTGTCGTCGTACATGGGTGATCGAACACGGTGGACTTTACCCAGTAAGATTATCCGCGCTCATGTATCTCTAAATTTCTCCTCTAAAAAGAATATTTTGTCCTGGTCATCGATATTCTCTTCTCTATATCAATTTCTTCCATGCTCATACATCATTTATAGCATCCTTTATCCATTGCGGGGCCTACTTCTCAGCATTTTTTTATTTTTTCCTATCCTCTCCCCGGTCACTCTCTCGCCTCCCTCCTCTCTCTCTCTCTCACTCCCAGCTTCCTCCTCTCCCCACGCGCCGGGAGGAAGCCCTCGCCTGCACCGGTGAGGCCGCCCGCCGGGGAGGAGCCGCCTGCCGGGGATGAGCCGCGCATGGTGGAGATGGCCGCCCGCGCCCGCCAGGGGAGGAGCCTCCACTGGGGAAAGATGCCCACACCGCCGCCGTAGAAGCCCCACGCAGATGGCCGGCGAGCTGCTACGCGCGGCGCTGATGGAGTAGGAGAAGGGCATGGGCCAGCCATGGCCGCGGAGAGGGAGAGCTGCCAGCCGACGCCGACGACCCCAACGAGATCCTCCTCCCAGACGAGTGAGCCGGGAAGACCGCCATGGCCGTCCCCCGTGCGCTGCAGGCGGGCATCGGGACAGGGGGAACAGAGGTGGAGGGAACCGGAGGTGGGAGGGGAGGGAAAGGTGGAGAACGAGGGAGGGGCCGCCGGCGCTGAGGCGGCGGCCGACAGCGGCGGCGATGGAGGTAGGCGCAACGCCAGGCTCCAGGGCGCTCGGCCGGCGGCGGGGGTCGCCCGCGTGGCTCGCTGGCGGGGCTCGCCCGCACGCCCGGCAGCGGAGCTCGCCCGCGGGGACCGAGCTCGGCCAACCTAGGCGCGTCCACGGAGGTCGACGCGGCTCGAATCGGCCCCAACGAGGTCGCGGAGGGCGAGGCGGGCCCTCCACCGGCGGGCTCAGGGCTCACGGTGGCGCCTCCCTCACCGGAGCTCCTCTGCTCGCGCGGGGATGGCGGCCATGGAGATCCGCCGGCCATAGAGCTCTGGCGGCCGCGGGCGCGGGGACGGCTGCCGCGGAGCTCCTCTGCTCCCTCCGGCTGGCGCGTCGGCCGGTCCACTCGGGCAGGGCGAGCTCGTGGCGGCGGTCCTCGCCTCCTCCCTCTCCGGCGGGCGCGGTCAGCGCGGTGGCCGGCACTGCGGTGGAGCTCCGGCGCCCCTGCTCCTGTGCCCATTAAGATCCCCAGCGCGCATCCGGTGCGGCGCAACTCCTCCTCTCCTCCACGTCCGGGCCTTCCTCTCCGATGCGGGGCCGGCGGCTGGACCTCCTCCTCCTCCTCCCCTTTTCCCTGTCCTGGCGCGAGCGAGGCCGGTGGAGCTCACGCGCGGGCGCAAGGATGAGTGCGGGCCCGCGCGGTGCGTACCGGCGGACGCCATACGCCCTAGACAGGGACCGGATTGGGGGACGTCCGGTGCTTTACCGGAGCCGACCCAGGACCCCGCTGCAGGCCTTTTTCCGGTATCACGGTCCTGGAGGATGCGGTACCGGAAGCCGCTGCGGTTGGTCGAGCAGGCAGGGAAACATGGGGTGATAGGCAGCTGCATGGTTCCATTTCTGTACATGCTTGTGCCGCGCGTGGACAACTGTGTGCAGAAACTATATACTTGCAGACCCGGAAAACTGAGGCATTAAACGAGGGTGCAGTGCAGGCCACACAGCCACTTAAAGTCCTTTCCATTTTTTTTCTTGTATCTGGGTTCCCTAGTTTATTTTTCCTTTTTGTCTAATAACCTTGTAATTTGTACTATATCCCTCTTTTTTCAATAAATTTTCTGCAGGGACTTCAGTCCCTTCTTTCCAAAAAAAATTCCTCTATTTCAAACTATAAATCGCTTTGATTTTCATAATTTATTTATTTTGTTATATATCTAGATATATTTTTAAAACTAGATAAATGGCATAATGAATGTACTAAAAAATTCAAAGCGGGGAAGTATATGTCTACTCCACTTAATTAATTACACTCACACTGTTTCAAATCATGAGTAATTGAGGGTTTGACTCACATACATAGTATACGATATGTCTAGATGCGCGTAATAAAATTGTGTATTTAGAAAAGTCAAAACAAGATATAAATAATTAGAACGACAGTGAAATTGAATACTTGAGGGACAGTGAAATCAACACAAGGACAGGCTGGAGGGTTCGCTTGGTCGTTTCTGGCTGGCTGGTTCTGGCTGCTGCTGATTTTTTGTGAGAGAAAAATACTGTTGAATGGCTGGCTGGTTTGGCTGATAAGTTCAAACGAACAGGCTGGAGGTTTTATCATGACAGCAAATGATATGTATGTACGTCATCCATCTGCCATATTTTTTTTTGATTGATCAAAAAAGTGTTCGAACGTATGATGCTTTTTTTCTTTTGACAACTGAACGTATGATGCTTAGGTTGCTTGCAAACAAGGACTAGTTTCAGATTGACAAACATTTGAATGAACTTATTACAACCGGCAAATAGAAGTTCTATTCCAAATCAAAAAAACATGAGGCTGTTCAATTTTTAGGATATGATGGATCTGATGATGCGTTGTAAAATGAATGTGGAAGACAACAAAACTTTGCATATATATGTCTTTAGAGCACACAAGAGACGTTGTACACTCCACGCTCCAAAACTTCATTTGGTAATCCACACTCCATAAAGATTCCACCTATAGATTAATATATCTCACTCTCTATGTCTCTTTCTTGACTTTTGAGAATTTTATTTATCGAGATACTTTTAAGTTCAAATATTATATAAAAATTCAACTAATATGACAATGTCATGAAGCAACATGTAACAAACTCCAAATGAAGCCACACCCAAGTTAACATAGAAGAATGACAAAAACCCGCAAAGAGTTGACTGCAAAGAAGAACCATGCTTGGACAGTCTAGCTTGATTGAACCGTTAGAAAGAATCAGTCATAATTGACTTTTGATTCCCAAGTGTGTAGGTTCATGAGGACTCGTTGGAAAGCTTATCAAGTGTGTAGATTGAAGCTCGAATGGTTTCAACTGATTTAGACATGATTTGACTAGATTTGGAAAGCTTATCAAGTGTAGGTTCAAGAGTCTTTATTTTGATGTTCAACTTCACATGCAAAATTATAACATATTACAATGTTTCGTTGTGTATGTTGCACATGGGTTGAAAGCTTCTCAAGTTAACTTCGCAACACAACCAATGACGTGTCAATTTGGATTTTCAAGATGCAGTTATTAACAAAACAGTGAAGATTGCACAGAAGACTGGCGACCATGCGAGAACTGTTCATGAACTCATTTTGGAGGCCCTTTTTTACGAATATATTTTCATTTTTATTTTGTGTTTATCCCTATTGAGGGTTGTTGTTCATATTATAAATATTCTGTTATTGTATAGCAAGCGCATACTTTTGATAATCGAAATATAGAATCTCTTTGTTCAGCTATGTGTTAACAAATCTTAAGAATTATCTATATGACTATATCCCTTCGCTCTTCTGATTTCCTTCGTAGGATTAATGAAGTGGCGGCTTTATCAGCTCCCAATTGGTGCTCCTACTCCTTTCGAGGATCTCCTCAATGATTGTAGGTTGGGTTGGTTAGTTCTTCTTTAAAGTTAAGACTGTGGTTGGACGAATTCTCGGTTAGGTTGCTGATTGATAACATTGGTTGGCGGCTTCAAGTTTATTTATCAGGGTGCATTAGTTATCATTACTTGCAGCAAGTTATCTTAGCTTCTTCGAGACTGGTTACATAGTGATTGATCATATGTCGTAAAGATTGGAACACCGTGACGTATCATCAACTTTGAAGAATTTTAATTTACAATCTATAAAAGATTTTTGAGTTAAATCCAACTAAAATGGGTTCTCTATTATTTATCCTCTATTGGCAAAAAATAGACATCAATTTTAGAGCTTGCTACAATCACCTTCTGAATTTATAAAGGATATGTTAGTATATACTTCAGTGTCAAATTAACTCTCAATCAGGCAGTGAATCATGCGCAGAAACAGATACGGAGTATTGTACGTACTATATTGGCAATATTGCCAGAAAACGGACTTGCCGACACGGAAAACTGCGGCGACACAAACACCGAGTCACCGACCGCCGTTTTGGGCGGAGACGTCTCAAGCGCAAGATCCCGGACGGCCATGATCGTCGCGGCCCCAGGATTCGGTCAGGGAAGGGCTGCTCGCCTGCTCGCTTTTTTCTGCAGAGAGGAGAGAGGTGTCGAGTTCGGAAGGCATGCAATCCAATGCTGGCCGAGGTCGCCCTGACTTCGTGCACTCCAACCTCCCGACGTGAGGCACGTGGCGCAGACCCCTTGTGGTGATGTGGCATCACCTGGAAGTCGGGCGCTGACTTTCAAGAAGTGGGCCGCTGAGGACCGCTTGTAGTGCGGTTGGCAAGGACGTCAGGTGCGCGTTTGAGCCTGTCTACGTTCGAGTCCTGGCTTCCGCAGGTACTCACGTGCCGTCACGTGCGAAGCCCGGTAGGCTTTGATATCTGTCAGCCATGTGTAATCTTTTCGTATAGATATAGATCAGCTTGCACGTTAGATGTGAGTGCGTGAGTGAGTTTACGTATGATGATAGGGTGTATGAGTTTAAATACATAACTTGTACTTAAAGAATTGAGATATATAAAAAAAATGGACCGCTCTTTGACGGGTCGTCGCTCTTTATGCTTGGCCGGCGGTGGAGTGGAGGTCGAGTTGGCGGGACCATATTCTCCACGGATGATTGCGCGACGGCGTAGTCTACACGTGTGGTCGCCTCACCGGTTCCTATTGCTCCGAGTGCGATGAGAACAGCCAGCGCCTGTGACGACATATAGCTCGGCGTCGTCGACAAATTAGTATAGCCAGGACCATTATTTATTTTACATTATAATTTGACGAGCAACTAGGACTACACAGTGTATATACTGCCTGCTGGTCTCGCTTTACAAACAGAGCGCGTGTGATCCTCGTGTCGTAGGATGCAGTCCAAATAACACGCTGTTTGTGTAGCTAGTGAGCAGGCCGTGAATCATATGGGGCGCTGCACTGCAAGTTCCATTTCTGTACATGCTGCGCGTGGACTTTACTGTAGATAAACAGAAACCGACCCGCGGCTGTCTCGTTACAAAACGCGCTTAAATCTAGACCCAAACGAATATATTAACCGACGAACGCGAAAACATAATCACCATAGAAGAAAATACGCAAAGAAAAACGATACCGAGGTATGATGTTTTTAACGAGGTTCAGCAATATGCTTAATTCTCGAGGCAATGACTATGGGCGCTCCTCCCCATAAACAGCAGCTAAACCGGCATCCGGGCGATCCCGCGGCCTCGCCGCCACCCAAACCAGCCGCTAAGTCGTCTCATGGTTACGACAGGGGTGGCCTCATATTTATGGCTCCCTAGGACATAGAGTCCGACTACAACTCTATCCTAGTCCCCTAATACAAATCAAGTCCAACGTAACCAACTTGTACACATATTCGACACATATCTAACAAACTCTACCTTAGCGAATATGCACGCCACCTTGAAGCCGTCCATGCGTGAACCTCCGTGTACCCGGACTTGAGCCTTCTCCTTCGTCACTCACATAGAACGACCTGATGAGGCTGATCGCACAGCCGCATCACCGTCAGGATAGAACATCACCACATTTGCATTGCCATCCATGACTCCACCTTTAACAACGCTTCCTTTCAGCTTGTATTGGTGTGCACTTGACTTCTCACCAATCATGATCGTCTTGTCTCCATACATGACTCTCAAGGTCTTCTTATTAGGTACCGCCTGATACAACCAGCCTTCTTCATGCAATAAACTAAGCGAAATCAGATTCCTTGTCAGCCGCAGCACATGCTTCACACCCTTAAGCAGCTTCTCTTTACCATCACACAATTTGAACTTGATATTGCCCACTCCTACAACAAGATAGCCTGAACCATCTCCTAAGTAAGCAAAACCATTATCCTTCTCGGTGTATGATGAGAAAAACTCCTTCTTCGATGTTGCATGAAATGAGCTAGCTGAATCCAACAACCACGCTTCACAAGACTGTTCACTTGATATTGTGAGAAGATCACAATCGCTATCCGAGTCATCTTTCCTGTTCGCAATCACAACACTTACGGTTCCTACATCCTTCTTCAGCCCTGGACAGTCCCTCTTCACATGTCCCAAAACGCCACACTTATAGCACCGCGGACCCTTCTTCTTGTTGCCTCTCTTATCTTCCACACCACGATCACCCTTGACTACGAGAGCATCACCAGAAGACTCATCCTTTGTATTATTCTTCCTCCTTTGATCATGAGCAAGCAATGCAGCAACAATGTCCTCCACCTTGATGTCCTCCTTCCTGTATGTCAACGTAGTAACCAAGTGTTCATAAGACCTCGGCAACGAACAAAGAAGAATCACAACCCTGTCTTCATCATCAATCTTCACGTCGACCTTTACAAGATCAGCAACCAATTGATTGAAGACATTGATGTGCTCGGTAAGATCTGGCCCCTCCTGCATCTTCAAGCCAAACAACTTCTGCTTCAGGTACAGCTTCTGAGTCACCGTCTTGGACATGAACTGACTGGGCAACTTGTCCTAAATTTTCTTCGCTGAAGTTTCTTCCATGACATGGTACATGATTGGATCAGAGAGACACAACCTGATGGTTGCACACGCCTGTGCCTCCATCTCCTCCCACTTTTCATCATCTACCTTCTCCGGCTTAATCCCGCTGAGCACCTTCGTGATACTCTATTGAGCCAACAGATCCTTCACTCTCGTTTGCCACAGCCCGAAGTTCCCGCTGCCATCAAACTTCACCACCTCAAATTTGAATGCCATCGACGCCATCTGCCTGTTGCCACAGATCGTCGAAAAACCACGTACTAGATGTACGCCCGTGTGCTCGCTCCACGCGCACCAAGCACGTCACCCACGCGCTTGTTCCTTGCTGCAGCACACACGTCACCGCAGCACACGCCTCCTGCACGTGCTGTGATCTGCCGTATGTTGCCGCTGCTGCCGTACACCGCCTGTGCACAGCCACGCCGCTTGCAAGTCTCCGTCGACCGTCCTGCCGCTCGCACACGATGAAGTCAACCCGCTTGAGCGTCGTCCGCAGATCACACCACAACTCCGCAAATCCAGCTACCAAACTTGCAATTGTTTTTTTTGATCTGCAATATACCGTGAACTTTTCTGTATTTATGAAGACCAGAAAATCAACGAAGTCCAAGTCAGACTCCTCCTGCGGTACGTCCTGCCCGTCTGCAGATACTCGGCGATGAGTCCAAACCGGACTCCTGCCGTCCAGAAACTAGGCAACGAGTGCAAATAGTCCAAATCGAACTATACCTGTCGATCCTTCCTTTTCCAATTCTGTACTATCCGAGAGATACCCCGTCTGCTCTTTTCCTTACTTCCGTGGCACAAACGCACAATTTTCCATCGTGGCCATAGTGGGCCCATAGGTGGCCGGTTCTTCAACAAACACCAAATCCTAAAAGTATTGATCAAAACGAAATAGGAATAAATAATCCTAAGGAATAAATAATCCTAACCACGTTCAACCATCTCCAGACTCCTGATTCGGTACATATTGTTGTCGACCGTACGCCGACCTATTGCAGCACTTCCTGTCCACAGCACGGCATCATCATCTGAACTCCGTTTCCAAATCGATCAAAAATAGAATGTCTATCTGCTTGATCGCAGAGAAAACCACCAGATCTTGTCGCACAGGATCCTACACGTTGCCATCGATCTGAGCCACCTAATCTCCCAACAGAAACTTCTCCAAAAAATACGCAAGTCCACCATGGCTTACGCCATCATCGTTGCTGCTACACGAGAGCCCTGCAACGACCACCCCGATCAAGATCGACCACCCGTCGATCTGACCGTGAGTCAAGCGGCCATCTTCGTCCACAACGTCTTTCAGCCGCATCGTCGAACCTGGCCGTCACGTCTGACCGACCCCATCGAACAGCAGCCACCAGCCGCCATCAACCCGATCTCCATGTCTGAAACGATCCCTGTTGATTGCAGCCCATTGGACGGTTCGAGCCACCCGCTCGAATTTTCTAACTCCACCGATCGAGTCGTCAATCGCCGTCATGCTCCATCTTGCGCCATGTCCTGTCCCCGGACACACCCGTGCGAGCCTCGCGCTGTGTAGAACATGTCCATCGCACCTCCTGCGATCTTCTTCTATAAAACTGGCTCCGATACCACTTGTTACAAAACACGGTTAAATCCAAACCCGAACGGATCTATTAACCGACGAACGCGGAAGCATAATCACCATAGAAGAAAATACGCAAACAAGAATGACACCGAGGCATGATGTTTTTTAACGAGGTTCAGCAATATGCTTAATCCTCGGGGCAATGACTACGGGCGCTCCTCCCCATAAACAGCAGCTACACCGGCATCTGGGCGATCCCGCGGCCTCGCCGCCACCCAAACCAGCCGCTAAGTCGTCTCATGATTACAACAGGGGTGGCCTCATATTTATGGCCCCCTAGGACATAGAGTCCGACTACAACTCTATCCTAGTCCCCTAATACAACTCAAGTCCAACATAACCAACTTGTACACATATTCGACACATATCTAACACTGTCGTCGTCTACTCCTAGGTGACAATGCAATAAACGTGTGTTAGTAATAATAATTGTAACACAGGACACATACTGTACTCAATAAGAGATTCGTTCTGGCTGTTGTTGTTTGCAATCTAGCTAGTCTAAAGGGATGCGTTCCGGCCTGAGCGCTATTGTTGTTTGCAATCTAGTAGCATTTAGCTACGAGATATGATCGAAACAACAGAGCAAGCTGGCGTTACCTGGAAGGACGAGGAGAGGAGAGGAGATGTCTCCGACCGTCTGGCGTAGAGCAAGAAGAGCGGCGCGGAGTTGGCCTTGGCTGGAGGTGTGTAGAGACGGACGACGGAGGGGGAGGAAGGGGGAGAGGCGGTGGGCCGGCCGGAGAAGCAGGCGGTGGACGGTGGGGCGCGCGCTAAAAGGGTAGAGGAGGAGATGCCTTTCGACGGCATGAAGGGCCGGGCTTGGGGAGCATGCAAAGGTGGGAGATGTGCGCGGTGGTCGAGGCGCAGGAGTCAACGCAGCCGCGACACGGAGGAGGAGGACGGAGGCCGGCGTGCGGCGAAAGAGAGGTCGATCGGGCTCCAAGCTTCTTGTGATGTTCTCCGACAAGCATCACGTGGAACTTTGGATGTCGGGCTCTTCGGCTTGTGGGCCGAATCTTGGAGATACGGTTCTGCTTGGAGGGTGTCGAGCGACTTTCAAGAAGTGGGCCGTCCATCTTGGCGGATCGCTCTGCACTTGGCCCAGAAAGTCATATTGGTGGGCGTGGGCCTCCGTGGGGCGCGGTGTATGGATTAGCTCCCTGGCGGACGGCGTGGCCGACTCTCGTGTGTTCGCCGGTTCCTATTTCTCCGAGTGCGATGAGAACAGCTGATGCTATCCGAATCCGATGGCAACAGATTCAGTTTTGTGCCTGCAAGGTGGAGCTTCCTTTTTTTGCTTCTGAAGATGATGGTTGCATTATTGGTGCATTTAATTAAAGGCTGTGAACGCTGTAAGAACTGAACAATACTATGCTTCTTGCTCAAACTGATGATGTATTTGTGTACATACATATATGTTTGAGGTCGAATTGAACTCTATGCAGAGAAACACCAAAAGTATCTCTTGCATTACTAGTGATACGTCCACTTCCTTTCATACCTACTAGAAAACCGGCGCAGCTTTGCTGCGCCCCTACTGGAGCCCCTGCTGGAATAAAGCCTGTGGATGTCCACCGATATCATTTTTGAGCCCGGATATGAGGTGGGAGTCACTGGAGCGAGAGACTCGTCTATATGGTTCGTAGTTTACATAAATTCTGAATGAATCAGGCGGTAGAGCTCTAATAAATACTGAATTAGAAATGTCAGAGGCAAATGATAGGTTGTATAATATATTTTATTTCAACTCATCATTGCCGTGTATGCAAAGGGATTTATAGACCAAGGAACAGATTTATAGACCAAGAAACAGGTTTATAGACCAAGGAACAGCAACCGTTAATTAACTAATTACCAATGTTAAGTGAGGTGACTCATCACCACAAATTTGAACAATTTATTAGAAGAAAAGTAGTAGTATACAGGCTGATGGCTTAAATGAATCTCTGTACTATAAGTCGTACTATAAAACAGCAAAAACGTCTTGAAGAGGATAAATTTCAGCAAAACATAAGCTTTTACGCCTGATGATCCTTGTCCCTGCGGTCTTGAAGAGGATAAATTTCAGCAAAACATAAGCTTTTACGCCTGATGATCCTTGTCCCTGCGGTGGGTGTATTGTTTGGCTTGGACGCTAGGATGTCCTTTGCCACCTTCCTTGGCTATGGAGCGTCTGCAGAATGGTTAGGCTTCCAGCAATGCTGCCGCCGATGTTGTTCCCAATCGACGGAGAGGCCAGTTTGGGGTCAGCTTGTTGTGAGCCAGTCTCAGAGCCACGCCCTGATTGCTTTGCCTTCATAGGTGAAGCCGTCTGTCGTGATGTGGGAATCTTCCATCACGCCCTACAGAATTCACCACCCAGGAAACAGAACTTTTAAACCTTCTTCGTGTGTCAGACTCAAAAGTCATCTAATGTTTTACAATAGTAAAGCAACTGTCTCTGCCCGTTATTTCACTCACAAGCTTGAATGGGCACAAAAGGTGCAATGGCGCTGGAGCATTGTCTGATGAAGACACCCGGATCTTCTGGCACAACTCCTCAGCTTCAGTTAATGCGGCGTCTTGCTCGTCCTGCAGCTCCAATATATCAGCTTCAAGTATCTCGAGGATGCACTTGCTGGCTGCCAGCTCCTCTTCCTAAGCCTTTCTAGCATGATTCAATTCAGTTATTTGCTGCTTCAGCTCCTGTGCATCATCCAGCTCGCTGTTAACCGCTTCGAGCTGTCCTCGTATTTCTTGAACCTTCTGTCTCTCCCGCAGGAGAAGCTTCTGGGCTGCTTGCTTGCCACTTCTTTATCTCACGTTGATCCAGTATCTGCAGAGTAGTTTGTGTTTGAAGTTTGAACACGCATTGTAGTCTCAATTGTTAATTCTCGAAACAAATATTTACCTTCTGCATAACACACAATAGATAAATTTTGACTACAAGATGATCCCCAATGACAAGAGCCCGTTCAGTAAGTGATGGCAGCGTTGCAAAAGTATTTCTGCCTCCTTGCCTAATTGACAGGTGGGGTTAACAAATTTACTTCAGTGATAACAAACTCCTAAAAAGCCCATAAAATGACTGTCTGTGGCAGAACCTCCTAAATCATATGGCCCACACGCATGATTATTGTCTAAACAGACTCCAAATAACCATGACTGTGTTCCATACGACTTAAAAAGTCTGTCGGGTAAATCCCGAATCATCCACGATTCTCCGAGCAGGATCAATCATTGTAGAGAGACATTGCAGTATTACAACAGTTTCATATAAATGAAATACCACGGAGTAAAACAGCGGAAGACTTACAATAACATACATTTACAAACTCTGAGTTTCAAAATATTTACAATGATAGGTTTAAGTTATACAAACCATAATAGTAGTGGAGTAGCAGTAGATTGTAATATTACACAAAAGCTCTGCCCAAGAGCTTAACATCTTTATTCGTCGTCGCTTTCCTCGACGACTGTCATGCAGCAGGATGCATAACACTCCTGCCCATGCAGCTCACCTGCAACAGGGGTTCAACAAACCCTGAGTACAACAGTACTCAACAAGACTGACCCGACGAAAGAGAAGGGTAGAGACTCAAGAGATGCAGGCTAGAGGGACAAGGTAAGGCTTGTAAGAGATAAGCAATTTTTGCAGAAAAGCTTTACAAAAAGAGAAGTTGCTGGGACTATCTCCCGTTATCAACCAACTTCATTATTGAACCTTAATTTTTGTTCGAGTTGTTACTACGATGATGATCAGTGATCGAGTCTTCTTCTTCGAGAAGCAACGGCGATTCGAATCCATTTTCATACCCAGCTGAGACCTAGGTGACTGAGCATACCGAAGACTTTAACTCCGAAGCACCCCAGGTGCACCGATATACCGGGATAACAACCTCAGCCGTATATCACCACATGATACATGTGAGCTCTGCGGCCCAGCGTACCGAGATACATGGGAACTTAAACCCCACAGTAAAACACACTATGACAGCAGATGGGATTCTCTGACCCCACGCTAGGTCACTCCATGGCATACACGGCTCCAACCATCCGTATACCACTTCATGCATGTGGATTTCTAAATTTCTCGATTATCGACAGGTCACCATCGGACGGGACCTAGGGCATCAACAGACGAGAACACTACAGAGGGACTCCATTCCCAGTGCAAGTTCGCCGTCCGGACTCGATTTATTACTATTATCAAGATTACAACAATAACGCCAATCTCATCTTTTTCATTTGGACAATTAAATAAATAAGCAGGGCTAAGCATTACTACTCATCTTTCAAGTAGGTAACAAGGATTAAGGAAATAAGACAGGTAATGCAAATTTGTGGGTTTTCACTCAACTCCTATCACTTAATGCATCATATCAGAGCTGAAGCGGTAAAACTTTTATAAATAGAATAGGGTTTAAATGTATCCGGGGCTTGCCTTGATGTTCGGGGTAGATGGTCTCGAACTCTGGATCAACTCCCGATTCTTGAATTTGCTCGTCCTTCGAATCTGAGTGATAATGTTAACTCTCCGTTAACGGAAACTATTCGATAATTAATATGCTTTACATGATGGAATAGTAAACATGATGCTCGATGAGTGCATGATTAGGTTAAGGGGTTGATAAATTATTTAACAGCATTAAATAAAGACATAAAAATTGAAGTTATCAAATTAAGCCCAAAATTTTATTTTAGAAAGCTCTTAGCCTAATTAGATGGCAAAACAAATTTCAGAATTAAAAGCCAATTATTTTAATTATTAAAAATCACTGAAGGTCCATTTTTCAATTAAAAGGGCTAATTTTAACATATGGAAAAAGTACTCAAATTTGGCATTTCTTTTTTTTTTGTAGACAACATCATAAAGAATATTCACAAAAATTTTCAGAATTTTTGGAGCTATATATGAATTATTATGAATTTTCAAAGAAAATAGCATTTAAATCATTTTCTGAAAATAGAAAAAGAAAATCGGCACAGTAACCCCGCGCTGACCGACGGCCGCGCGGCGGTTGACCGCCGATTTCTCGCCGTCGGTGAGGTCTCCGGCGACATGGGTTGGTCCATCAGACTCAGCACAACACGTGGAGTCCAACGAGCTAGCTAACGACGCTCGAGGGCTCGCAGGCTAAAGCATGCCGGGCTAACTCA
>CM041637.1:53223031-53248970 GCA_023333625.1 Bothriochloa decipiens | reverse complement strand
GGGCCGCCATGCCCTCGCCGGGAGCGCGCGGGCCTCGCCGGCGGGCGCTCGCCGGCGGCGCGGACGGGTGGCGGCGGCGCGCGGTGAGGGAGGGCGTGCGGCGCGCAGGGAGGGTGCTGGCCGGTGTCCCGCAGCCGCCCGCGCTGTGCGTGTGTGGATAAGGCACAACGCGCGGGGTGGGTGCTGGCGTGTGGATAAGGCAGGGGCGGGTGGGGTAGAGTGGCGTGCTGGCTGGGCCGGGCTGGGCCTTTTTGTTTTTTTAATATCTTTGCCGAGTGCTTCAGCTGGCACTCGGCAAAGAGAGGCCTTTGCCGAGTGCCAGATGAGACACTCGGCAAAGATTTAATTCTTTTTAATCTTGATTCTAAACTTTTTCTGTGGTCTTTCTAAATTATATTGAATCATATTTTCGAATTTAAAACTTTTTTAACTTTTTATATATTTTTTTAATGAATTTTGTTTTCTTTAATTTTCTCGAAAAAGTAAATTTGAACTGCGGGTGCATGAAATAATAAAATATAGCCATTCAAAAAAATTATATTCATGTAAGAGAGTGTATTTTAAGGCCGTATCCAGGAACTCACCCAAAAATTTTAACTCTTTGTTCATAAAACATGACCATCCAATTGCGGCAGAAGTGTTTTTTAATTATATAAAATGCAAACGAAGTCCGAAAATCACGAAATTTGTCGAGGTGTCATGTTATCGCATGAAGAGCCTCTGATAAAAAATTTAGAATGTTTCTGATAAAAAATATCAAGGATACACCTCTGGTTATACTCCCTCCGTCTCTAATTATAATTCAATTTGATTTTTTTGCATGTATTTTGGTATGTACCTAGATAAATAATATGTCTAAATACATAGTAAAATACATGCACTAAAAAAGTCAAAGTGAATTATAATTTAAGACGGAGAGAGTATATTTGTATTTATTACTTTAGGAAATGTGAGGCTAAACTATATAAATTAAACTTCTGTATTTAACAGCCTCGTTCATCAACTAGTTATATTTATTAACTGCCTTTGCCTCTTTGGCCTTCAGCTGCTATACATTACCTATAGGAAAAGACTCGGAATGAGATCGTCTGAAGTCGGCCTCGATGAGTGCTGCTTGCAGTCACTCGATCGCTGCCGTTCATCCGACCGAGCAGCTGAGCCTAGGCAATACCTCCTTCGTTCGTGCATGACACGGCCTCTAAAGAGGAAAAAGCAACCGGTGGAGTTCCTCTTTTTTTTTTTTGGGCGCGACAGCTGGCTGTTTTGGCACGGACGCGTCTTGTTTTGGTGCGGGGGCTGAAGCCGGGACGACGGAGGCGAGACGGCGATCGTCTACTCACTGCTCGTGCTATGCTGCTGTTGATACAATCAATTGATGGAGTACACTGCACTCCTGGATCTTTCTCTCTACTAAGGGTGCGTTTGTTTCAGCTTCAGAATCAGATGAATCAGTTGAATCAGGTGATGAATAGTGAGAGAGGAATAGTGAATAATCAGTAGAATCAGCAGCGGGTGAAGCTGAAACAAACGGAGCCTAAGAGTTTTCGTTGTTCTAATCGAGTCATCGTTGGCATTCCTAGGGATTGTTTGTCCGCATGAAAAGGAAACCTAAAAAGATGTGCTCTCCCACAATAGACGTCATTCTCGCTTCTCGAAAAGTTAAACTTTTCAACTCTGACCAATTATATATTAAAGAATATTAATACTTATAATACATAATTAGTTCATCGTTGAATATATTTTCATAATAAACTTGTTTATAGATATAAATATTACATATTTTTTTAAGACTTAATCAAAGTTAAAAAAGTTTGATCAACATGCATCCTATATCATCTATTTTTGGATGGAGAGAGTAGGTGTGTAGTCATGATTGCTTATTTCCTTCAGGTAAGTACAGAGTCTCCATATCAGTTGCTCAATTTAGCACCAAATCTTTTTTTTTGATAGGGAGAGTTTAAATTCTGATTTGTTACCTCAAGTTGGTATGAAGTTCACTACCATAGAAGAGGCCTAGATATTTTGGGTTACCATTGAAGGTCAAAAAAGCTTTGTGGTTAGAAAAAATATGCAAACAAAAAGAAATCTGATGAAAAAGTTAGATCCTGCAAATATGTTTATGAATGAAGGTCATAGAGTGCAAGATAAAAGAGATCATCTCACAAAGTGTCCAAGAGCTGAAACACGAACTGATTGTCAAGTTTGCATAGGTCTCATACTAGACCGAGAGAAGGGAAACTAAGTAACTGATTTGATTTTGGAACACAATCACACCCTTCAATTGCCACAAACCTCACACTTGATGCTGTCTCAAAGGAAAATTTCAGAGTTATTAGGTGTTGAAAGAGATGGCTGATGATGCAGGAATTAGGCCCAAAGCTGCACATAAGTTGACTTCTATCCAAGTTGATGGCTTACTTAATCTTAGTTACACTCTTGGCAAGGTAGGAAGTATGCTTACGTATTTTTAGAAAAGAAATTGCTGAGAACTCGTCTTTCTAACATGCTTTTTGTAGCATGTCTTTCCAATATGCTTTGCAAATGGATCGGCATGAACAAATAGCAAATATTTTCTGGACGGATGCTAAAACACTCACTGACTATGCATATTTTGGTGATGTTGTCAGTTTTAATACTACTTTTGGAACAAACAAGGGAAGTATGCCTTTTGGTGTATTTGTTGGGTTCAATCATTTTTGAGAAACCGTGGTTTTTGGTGTTGTTCTCATGTATGATGAGACATTTGAGTCTTTTAAGTGGCTATTTGAGACTTTCATGAAAACACATAATCGCAAAGAACCCAAAACAATCTATTTTTATCAAGATGCCAGTTATCCGAGGTGTACCTTATTAGTAAATTAAACAACACAGTTGACATGCTTAGCAGGCAAGTTGAAGAAGAAATGTTCCCACAAATGTTGCTCCCCCCATTGATTTGGTGAATACATCAACCCTAAAGAGAAAAGAGGTGAAAACAAAAACCTCGAAGCGCAAAAGAAATTGGCTTGGCAAGAAGCGCAAGGTAGCACATAAGGGAGGCAATAAAAAGGGAAAAGGTTCAAAGGTATGTAATAACACAAAATATAATTAATTATCAGTTGTGTTCAGTTGAAATATGTTCAGTCTTTTTTATTTGAAGGAACAAAAACCGGAAAAATGCAAGAGAACAGCAGAACAACAGTCGATGCTGGCATAACAGTTCAAAATATTTCTTCGTACTTCTTTGCCCAAGGAAGGAATGTTTGAACCATACATGGCCATCAATACCTTCTCTCAACTATTCACGGTAATATTTCAAAGTAATAGACCAGTCACGAAAAGATCATGTAAAGAGGTGCCTCAGAGTCAAAGGAAGAAAGATCATGTAAAGAGGCGCCTCAGGTCAAGGAAGAAAGATCATGTAAAGAGGTACCATGTGCTCTTGGTGAGCCCAGTTTTGCATTAACCAGTCACGACGTCGGATGTAGGTTAGAGTGGTCAGATAGGCTTTTAAATTGGCCATGCTGGCAGGGTTTTTTTTTTTGTCGTGCCCGAAATGGTGCCAGGTTTTGGTAATCTGCTGAACAGGTATTCAGGTTAGTATATCATGCATTGTACTACATCACTTTGTTGATCCGCGTGATAAGATCTGAAAGCAGATAGCAAATCCGCGTGATGTAGAGAAACAGGGCATAGATCGAACCCACCCAGAATGTAGAGTAACAGGGCAGATTGCCAGGTTGGCGCGCTTCGTGCTGCAAGCGAAATGGTAGATTGTACTCATGGTGTTGTAGATCGCAAGTCAAGCAGAGACGATATTGTTGTGGCCAGGTCGGAACGATGCTCGTAATACATTTCAGAGTGTGTAGATAGATCGCACGCAGGCAACAGCAGAAGGCCGACATATGCACTATAAGTGCTTGGCATGCATAATGGTAGAGGTGGCTGGGCCGTGCCCGGCCCTTTCGTGCCTTGTGCCATTTCGGGCGTGCCCTCTAGGCACGTGAGACATGTCAGCCGTGCCGATATGCCACACTAAAACTTTTTTTATCAAGCACGGCCCGTGGTACGCCGACACGTTTTCAGGTCATGTTGTTCTAAGCATAGTCTTTAAAATATCTTTGTTAGTTTTCTTTTCCGCTTGTGATTATGAAATATATATAGCTTGTGGGCACTATTTTAATGAAAGTTTTGATGACTTCTATAATATATTTAAGAATTAGACGAGAGATAATATAGTAAATTCTAGAAAATTGCATTGTAGAGTTGTCGAAATGTGTCTATGTACTATTTTCATGTCACGCCTCCCAAGCATGGCCCAAAATACGGGTTGGGCCATGTAGCCCGCCGTGCCAAGATCCTAGACATAGAACGGCCCAAAATATTTCGTGTCGTGACAAATGACCGTGCCATGAACCACTATCAAATGGCACGGTCCAAGTCCCAGCATTGCATAATAGTAATGGACAGCCAACCAGATACATGCAAACCACGTATCGATATCGCTGATGGCATGCAACGAGTCCATGCCAGAGAGAAGAGAACTGGAAACAGTGCGGCAACACGCGCCACTGCATTCAATAGGTTGTCAAATAAGCATTTTTGATGACATGATAATGTATTTAAGAAGAGAGTAAAGAAATGAGTGTCATGGAGATGAAACTCTTTCGGCACGATTACCAACTTAGCTCTGAGTCATAGAATTAAATGTCTATGAAGCCGTAAAATGGAACTTTACATTGAGAGTAGATGTTTTATCCGGTTTTATTTCATTCTATATGATATGTTAGTCTTGCAAACATGACGAAATGAAATTCTCCACTAAGAGTGGCCTTAGCAGGTAGGAGCAGGGATACTAAGCACATGGATGCAACATATACTTGGTTGAATGAAGTCGATCTCGGAACCCAAAGATCGAATGGCGACCACGTCACCGGCGACGAGCGAGACCAACCACGCTGCGGCGCCGTACTTCTCAACTTGCTTGCGCTTCATCAGCAACCTGTGGAGAGGGCTCGCTCTGTGTTGAAGCGGTAATAATAGAGAAACTGTGTTCACATTAGCTAGCGAGTGAGCAACAAATCAATATATATGGTCTTGTTTAGGAGGGCTTAGTTTCAGTAGAGCAACTATCTAGATGAAGCTGTACTGTTTTAAAATGTTGTTTGGTAAAATAGCTTCACCAATAGCTTTATGTATACATATAAGAGAAAAATAAAGAAAAAATCCAGAGAAAGATACTATTTTCAGCTCCCTCATGTTCTATTGTTTTGTGAGAGAGGAAAAAATAACTTAATAAGTGAAATTATTTTGAAAAAAGTTATTTGGTAAAAAAAATAGCTGTCAACAACTTTATGGAGCTGTTGGAGCCCTCCGAACAAGCCCCTAATGTATTTAGGTAGCTAGCTATGTACTGATCGATATCCACGGCCGATCGCCCATGCATGGTTCACCGCGCGCAATTAGCAGCAGATCATGTACGTGCTCATATATAGAGGAAATTTGGGTTAAGTTTTTGCGATCACCACTTCATCCCTCTCACATTCTGTTGTGTCACATAGTGGTAAAAATGTTGCCATTCACCCTTCTGGAGTGGCAATGGATTAGATATCCCCGTCATTTCAGTAACGTAAAGATAACACACTTCCCGCGATGGTAATATGGGAAGGATACATTCGGGAGGTAGTTCGATTTTTTCTCGTCGAGGCGTTTACCGGACGGGACGGGAGCAACATGAGATGAGCGGCCGGCCGTCCCGACACGCATGAGATGATCGAGCGCGCGGTGCCGTGCGTGTACCGCGCGGGCGAGCTAGCCCGGGAGTGAGTGATCGACTTGGCCGGCGTACACCGAATGCATCTTCGAGTCGACTCGCGCGGTGCACTTCTGGCTGGCTGGCTGGCTCCGTTCGCTCGCTGACACCATCTATAAAAGGATGGACGACGGCAGGCAGCACCGTCCGGCTCCGGCCCATATCTATGACTTCGATCCATCGCTTCTTCCACAACACAAACACTCCCGTACGTAACCAGAGAGCGAGCAAGACTAGTAGAGTGCTAGCTAGCAGGCCGATCGATCGCTAGCTAGCTAGCTCCACCGAGACGACGACCATGGTGGTGATGACGAAGCAGCATCACCTCGCCGCGCCACTAGCAGGAATGGTGGCGTTGTTGCTAGCGCTGTCGGCTCACCTGGAGCCGGCCGCTGCCGGCGGCGTCAAATTCACCACCGCCGACCTTGACTCCGAGGCGTCGCTGTGGGCACTCTACGAGAGGTGGGGCGCGCGCTACAATGTAGCGCGCGACCCCGCCGAGAAGCTTCACCGATTCAAGACCTTCAAGGAGACCGCGCTTCGAGTCGCGTCTCGTGCCGGAGGCAGCAAGACGAAGCCGGGACTGAAGGGCTTCGCCGATTTGAGCCTCGACGAGTTCAACCGCCACTACAAGTGTCGGAGGACGACGACGCGGGATAGGCACAAGCGCAACCTCAACCTCAACCTCACTGCTCCTCCACCCTTGAAAAGGCGCGGCGGCGACTTACCCCTCCCAGCCTTCTGGGACTGGCGTGAGAAGACCTGCGGTGACCAGCCGTGTCTCGGTCCCGTCAAATCCCAGGGGAGGTGTGGCTCGTGCTGGGCCTTTGCGGCGACAGGCGCCATCGAGAGCCACCACGCTATCGTGGGGGCGTGAAACAAGGTGAGGCCGTTGCAGCTGTCGCAGCAAGAGCTGGTCGACTGCAACGCAGCGAGCGAGTCCTGCGCGGGCGGCTTCACCGTCAGCGCTTTCTACTACATCATCAAAAACGGGGTGGCGTCGTCGGCCTCATACCCATACAGGGGGGTGAACGGCACGTGCAAAGCCAGGGCTACACCGCGCGAAGAAGACCTCGTCATGCGAGGGTTTGAGGAGAC
This sequence comes from Bothriochloa decipiens, assembly GCA_023333625.1. Lineage (NCBI taxonomy): Eukaryota > Viridiplantae > Streptophyta > Magnoliopsida > Poales > Poaceae > Bothriochloa > Bothriochloa decipiens. Next base: position 53,242,081 of record CM041637.1, on the reverse strand, counting down.
CCAACCCGATGACGAGTATCAACTTCTTTCGGCTGTCACGTTCGGCCCCGTCGCCGTCTCCATCGCCGTCGGCGACAAACACTGATCTTCGAGACTATGAAGGGGGCTTCTACGGCAAGAAGTGCGGGACTGAGAACGACCACGACGTGCTACTGGTCGGCTACGACGACAACTCCTACATCCTGAAAAACTCCTACGGCGCTGACTGGGGCGAGGAGGGCTACCTCATCCTGCCTCGCCCAGATACGCACTGCGGCATCCTCAGGGAGGCCGGCTACTACCCCAACATCGGCATCTGATTAATTAGTGATTACTATATTATCTGTCTAGTAGTACTACTAAGATTTCGTCAGGGCCAGCGGTTCCTAATTAATAAATAACATGCACATACCTAATTTGTGTTGGTGTAATCCTGAAGCTGCACATGGATTGGTTCAATTCAGAAGTTAGCTGCAGCAGAAGCGGGAAGCGGGAACTGGTTCAGCCAAGTTTGAATTGGGACACGGCGGGAGCGGGTCTGCCGCGGTGACCGCGTTCAGTGCACGTTCTGTGTGAGTCAGTTGCATGCTTGCAACTTGTATCGCGTGTGTGAGTCGTGTTTTGGCTTCAGAGCGAGTTGTGTTAGCTACTATTATTAGTAGTGGGTGTGTCGAGGTGTGGGTTAACACTTCCACCAGTTTGTAATTCATTTTAAGTTGTGAGAAATAGAAGGTGAAAAAGGGCACCGTCTCCTGGTCGTCAGCCGGGCGGTTACCAAGTGTTCATTGCGTTCTTTTGCTCTGATTCTTTTGATTCTTGTGACTTTCGATTGCTTAGGCTTAGGTTACCAAGTGTGTTTGTGATCCTGATTTTCCCCTATAATTTGTGTGACTCAGCAGTTTGTTCGTGGTTAATTTACATACATGCTCCCTCGTACCTGAATTTAATGTTTAGGGCGTCCCCAACAATATAGCAAGTATGCTAGTTATTTGGGACATCGTCGATGTTTTATCACCGGTAGCCCACCATCGGGATACCCAGCCGGGTGTTTTGTTCGGAGGAGTTTGGTAGACTGCGGAACTCGGCGGTTGCGGCAACAAGCTTGATGAGATAAACGATTTTATACTGGTTCGGGCCCTCGACTTGCGTCGAGTAAAAACTTTTACGTCTAGTCGGCGTGAGCCTGTTGCGTTGTATTGATGAGTATGAGGGATCGGGTTGCTGTGTAGTTTGCGTTGTTTACAAGGGGTACCCGCAGCGGCCTTATACGGGGTGAGGCTGGCTGCGGGCTCTGTGATTCCTAGTCGGATTCTAGGAACGAGTCCTAAACTAAGAGTTTCACGCTCTTTCCTATTCCAATCCGTCTAGAATATGGTAGTTCTCACGTCGTGTTACTCCGTGTTGTACTCGAATCGAGCAGCGGGTTCTTCGATCCTCCGTCCGTATTCCGTCTTCTTGGGGAACCTTTGGTGCCCCCATCGACAGACATGTTTGGTTTGTGTGCTAGTGTAGCCTGGCTAGCAAAACATGACCAAGCTAGACTTGGCCTGTATGGAGCAAGCCAACACCCGATTGTTTGGTTACCTGGCTAAGTCTAGTTCATGTTTGGTTTGCCTGCATTGTTTTGATATAGTCACCATTTCTTCAACCTGGTAAGTCTACATCCTTTCATGAATTTCTTTGAACACTTGATGAGCGTCGACGCCTGGAAGGGGTGCTCGCGGCGGTGCTGCCACCCCCGCTTCCAATGGCGCGCGCGGCCGGCCCGCTCCCCGCCGGAGCTCCTCGACGCGCCTAGAAGGGGTGCCCGCGGCGGCGCGGTCGCCCTAGCTCCCGACAGCGCGCGCGAATGGCCCGCTCCTGATCTGTGTGGCTGCAAGCACTGGCGGGGGGGGGAGGAGGAGTAGGGGCACCGGCGGGGGGGCGAGGAGGAGGAGCATCAGCGGGGGTGAGAAGGGGAGGCGATTAGAAACGACGCGGAGGCTGGCGCAAGCCTGGCCAGGGGGAACGCCCGATTCGACCGTTCGAGTTTGGCCTGGCTAACTCGGTACGGATGGCTTAGTTAAGCCAAGCTAGATCCCCTGGCCAGACATCTAAACAACGAAAAATTGACCCCAAACTAGCCTGACTGGACTTAGCCAAGAACCAAACACGTCCTTGGCATCCACGTCATCTTTACAGATAGCCAACATTCCTCCGGTGGTTATACGTTTCCCAAAGTACAAAGATCCCGGTGTCAGCTTTTATTTAACCTTTCGGTCACCCGCTCATATACTGTTTCAAAATGTTGTTTGAAGTTCTTATTTTTAGAAATTTAGAATTTGAATTGATAAATGAAGTGACATAAAATATGACCAAAACAATAGCTGTAAGAATACAATAAATTGATGCATAAATTTAGAAACTTTAGAAAAAAAATCATGCTCCATCGCGGTGCGCCAAAGCTCAAAGCATAGATGAAAATTTTGTTCATAAATGTAACCATTTTTTCTAATAATTAAACAAATAATGCTCCATCGCGGTGCGCCAAAGCTCAAAGCCCGGCCGGCTTAGTGCCTTAGGCCCGGCCCGTTTAGTGTCGAGGCCCGCAGCCCACCCACCAGTGATCGTACCGTACAGGCGTACACACACCCTCGTCGTTTCCTCAAAAAAACGAAAAAATCCCCACCCTCGTCGTCGTCGTCGGCGTTGGCGGCGACAGCAACAGGATGGGGCGGGGTTCCACTGTTGCTTTCTTGGCGGCGGCGGCGGCGGCGGCGCTTCTGCTGGTGTCGCTGCCGATACTGCTGGTGTTGCCGCCGGACGCGGACACGTACGAGCAGGAGAACCGCCGGATGTTCGTGGAGTGGAAGGCCAGCCACAAGAAGAGGAGTGCCTATAAATCCGCCGGCGAAGAGGAGTGCCGGTACGCGGTGTTCAAGGAGACCCGCTGCCGCGTCGCCTGGGCCAGGGCCGCCCGCGGGGATACCTCATCTGGCCTCAACGGTTTCGCCGCCACCACCATCGAGGAGTTCAACCGCATGCTCATGTTCCGGAGGGACGGAGAATACGAGCAGCAGACCCGCCGGGTGTTCGTGGGGGTGGAAAGACAAGTACGGCAAGATCTACAGAGACGCCGGTGAGGAGGAATGCCGGTATATGTTGTTCAAGGGCAACCGCCGCATCGTCGTCCGGCTCAACGCCGACGCCACCGCCGGGCAACATCACGCGTACGGCATCAATCAATTCGGCGACCTCACCAGCGAGGAGGTCCGCGAAAGCTGCTACCCGGAGATGGTGGACCAAGAGCTGAGCGCCAGGTGCCAAGCCGCCGCCCCCGACCCGGACCCCAGCCATGGGAGGCGGATTTGGTACCAGGTCTTGGAAACATCTTAAGTCTGAATCTCGTGTGGATGTTTCTTAATCCTATTGGTACCAGTGTAATCATATATATAATAATCCTCATTCGCTACTATTTACCTTTTTATATAGGTTTGCCGGTGCATTGCTACTGAAGCAGAGGTAGCGCCGTTCCTGGAGATGAAGCACACATAATGATCTGAACGTCACTTGTGTGTGTTGCTGGAGAATGTTAGAATAAAGATGATGCTAATGTAATGTGGTAAATTTGAAATGAAAATGTATATATGCATTTCCAGCTATGATTAAGATTGTTGTTTCTCATGGGTGGGGGTGTTTTCGGCTATTTGCTATGTCAAACTGGCGGGCCTCCTAGGACAACCGTTCCATGGTGATGTCTCTTGAAAAGGCTTCTCCTGCAATTGTAAAAACAAGACATTGATCTTAACAGTGGGAGGCTTGAGTGGTCATATTAAACCAATCTATGATCATCGGGAACAAGGCAATGCATTTACACTCGGCTACTTTCATCTTTATCTTTGAATCGACTACCATGCGATTGGTTGGGAGCACCTAGTTCTATGGAATTGCTTCTTTTCCTGTTGTCGTTCCTAAACATTCTTCAATTTTTGTCTTGATTATATAGTGTTATTTTTTACAGGATGTTTAATTGTGAATTTTTGCATATTATCATGATACATGAATTCTGTAGTTTAATAGCAGTAGTGATTAATAGTCATTCTCCACTTATGAATTTTTGTTCCTCTCTGTCAAACAGGGGATTGTATCCTTTTGGGGAGCACATTTCTTATACTAACCAGTCATTCACTACTCATGAAATCAAACATTTGTGGAGGAAACATCGCTGTTAGAGATCTGAATATCAGAGTGAACATTTTTGAAAATCCAGCTGAGACGAATGTTCTGTGTAGTCACCAGAATAGCTGGAAAGATCCAAGTACTACAGTTACAGTCTAGAATAAGTTTCATGTTTTATAGTATTTCTCTTGGCATGACCTGCATATATTATTGAATAAGTTTCCTAATTTACTCCAGAGGCACACTAGATGATGAAGATATCTGTCACATCTTGCACTTACACATGGCTTGGGGTTTAGAGAACAAGTTCTATAATGCTATTTTTTTTAAGCCTTGGGTGACCAGTAACCATTCATTTCTGTTAGTGTGCGCTTCTTATGTAACTAATCATTTGCTTTATTGCATTTATTTTTTCTTGTTTGTTCAGTTTTTTACACACTAGTGCAGTTGGTGTACTTTCTTTTCTCGAGTCATTAGTTTTCATACAAAAGCTACGTGTAAAAAGCATGCTGAATGGTGCTACTTATTCCCAATTCTAGGTTTGATGGCGCAACAGATGCAGTTGGGATTCAGTTTTTTTCTGGAGAATGTTCATCCTAGAATGAAGGCTGCTGTATCGGCTCTTTTTGGATCACCAGACTCATTGTATGCCAGGCCTAATAATTTATACATTTGGTGAACTTATGCGAGCCTATCATCTCTCGATTCAGCAAAGTCCAAGAAGCAGTTGACTGGGCTTTGAAGGGTGGAAATCCAGATATTGTTTTGCACACGCCGCGTGCATGATGGCAAATAGGTATGGCACACTATTTGTGGACGATGCTTCTGTAAATTGAAGTGAACTATATAGATTTCCCCGTCAGTTCAAAAAGGAAAAGTGCAGTAGAATATTAACATCATGCAATTTCACCTGCCTACTTAGCTCGTTCATCAGAAGTCACTGAAAATGCTTCTTTGTAGCTGAAATTGTCAATGTAACCTAAGATAGCTTCACATAGTTCTTTTATTGTGTAAACTATACGAACGAATAGATATCGTTTTCTAGACTGCTGAGCCAAGTACTGTACTTGAACTTGTGTGACTATTTCTAAAACTAAAAGCTGATATTTAACAGAGGTCTTGCCATTCCATGTACGCGCAGCACCCAGAATGCAGTGGCCATGAGCAGTAGCAGCAAACACGTCAGGTGGTGATCAGTGAAGAATGAAGTAGCTGTGTCTCCTGAGCAGTAGCCACAAGCACGTCAGGTGGTGATTAGTGAAGAATGAAGTAGCTGTGTCTCCTGTTCCGTGTACTTCCTCCCGTCCCATTGAAAATGTGTTTTAGACTTCTTGTTTCACTATTCATCTTATTTAAAAATATATAAATATCATTTATCTTATTATGTCTTATTTTATTATTAAAAACACTTTATTTTATTTATTTTATTATTTGCTTAAAATTTTGAATAAGATGAGCAGTCAAACAAGAAGGCCTGTCAAGTCTAAAACAACACTTTCAATGACAGGGAAGGAGCATGTATGAGTTCAACCTGGATGAGTCAAACGGATGGGTATAGATAGTGGCCTTTGGTCCGTTGGCAAAAGCTTGGATGGAGCCCTTTTTTCTATTATTATCCCAGGGGATGATGTTTACCCGTGGTCAGCGCCATGTAAAGTTCTTCCACGAGAGCCGTTTTCTCTCTTTAAATTCGTGAACGAACACGCAATTGTGTATAATTATGTAAAATTTCATCTATGGCTGTCAATGTACTCTGTCTGTGTGTGTTCTTTTTTTTCTGAGGTGATCTCCAGCAGCTCAGTATATATGCGACATGCCGCGCGCATGTGCAAATTAGTTCAGCTAGCACCTTATTTGCTGTTCTTTTACATGCAGAAACACAAATGCATCCTCTTCCTTTCCCTTTTCCCATCGCATCTTCTTTAACTATAGTAGCGTAAAGGCCCCTTTTTCTACGTTATGTTGACTGCTGCGGCTAATGAACTTGTACCGATGCACAGGTGATGTGTGAGCATAACAAAATGGACAATTTTTTTTCAAGAGAGGTCTACGTATCTGTAACTCTTATAAAACTAAATTTTACTAGATGATTTCTCTCTTAATGGAAGGTGTCCATATCATTCCCATTAAATAACCTCACTAAATCTTCTCTCTTCATGTAAAGCGTCCACATCATTCCCTACTAAATCCATGTCATCCCTTATTAATTACAAAAAAATATCCATGACATCTCTATTATGTGATATACTTTAAATATTTAATCTATTAACATGCAAGTCATTTAAATATGCTATTTGTGTCATCACCTATTCCTCTATAATATAATCAAATATTCCGTTAGCTTATTACTGATTTTTTTACCAGACCTGATACAATAAAATAACATAAGTCAAATTCATATAGATGTATACACAATACACAAAATACAATATAGTAATGTTATACATATAAGAGATATATTTTTAAGAAAATCCCGCGGCAATGCACGGGGTATACTCCTAGTTTCATTAAGAGGAAAAGCAAAATGGTCACCAATTCTGAATTTCTAAAGTCTGCCAACTAGACTTTATGATTTTATTAGAATAATATTTTATTCAAATTTATTGATTATCAAACGCGTGTTATTAGGAATCACGAAATGAGCATCACAATCCCACAAATGGTGATCGTTCTCGGCGAAATGAAACGGCACAGTGTGTGGGGGCATATGCCCCTAAGGGCACATTTAACTTTCTCGTCGTGGCCTGCCTAGGGATAGTTGGTCACCGCAGGTCATCATACGCCAATCAACAGAGATAAGGAAGAGCAAATCGCGTCGTCAGAAATTTTCATTCAACAGAGACTGGACCGAGGCATGGCCGATCACTGTTGGTTTTCGTACGCCAGTCGATGAATTAGGAGGGTAGTCATCAGGCCTTTTCACTCAGGAGGGAAATCACCACCACGCCTTTTCACTGGCGGAGCAATAGTAAGGTTGCAGTTGTGCCTTTTCACTAGCGGAGGAGCAGTAAGGCTGCAGTTGCTGCGCTCCACGCCTCCACCAACGTTGTTGTTCTACGCTGTCACGGATGAGCCTTTTGGAATTCAATCATCATGGAAAATATGCTTGATTTCTTTATCCCATAATAGGTCTTTACTAGATTGCCACTATGAAACGTGACTCAGCTTCACTAGGTTGCCATTATGAAACGTGACTTAGCTTCACTAGGCTGCCATTATAAAACGTGACTCAGCCACCAGACGACCAGAGACTGTCTTCCGAGAGGACTTTGAGACCCCACAAAGTCGGCGCTCAAGTTGGTGAATGCGTCTAAGACCTGGAGCTTGCGACTCCTGCACGAGAAGCGACGCGATGCGCCGAAAAATCAAAACCACGTACAACGGGGCCGACTCGAGCAACGCCACCACGCCTGCTAGCGAGGCGAGCTGCTGCGTCATCAGTTCATCACCATGTGTTGGGTGAAGATTTTTACTCAAACATTCCAATTAGAAACTTAGTTGCAAATCGCGACCATCGTTTCAACTCGACTTTACAATGTGAGTTAGGGAGTATTTATAGGGACCCCCTAACTTCGAAATTACATAAATTAAATTTTTGCCATCACACTCTTCTATACATTTGTACTAAAGAGAAGTGGGGGGAAGTGGTAATTTCCACTTCGCTAGTTCTAAATTCCTATTTCTTTGGCGAAGCCAAATTCTTTTCCTACGAACTTAATAACTTCTCTTCGCTACTTCCTGCACAGAAACGTTGGTAAGTATAGAAAATATTTTCCACTTCCAAAGTTTTTCGATGAAGTCAAGTTTCTTGACGAAGTCAACTCTGATGAGCGAAGTCAACTTTGATGAGCAAAGTCAACTTTGTTGACAAAGTCAACTTTAAAGTTCAAGCATAAAGTTTGTCGACGAAGTCAACTTCAAAGTTCGGGCATAAAGTTTTTTAGCGAAGTCAAATCCCAACAGCAGCCCCTCGCGGGCGAAGGCCTACTCCAAAGGTCTGAATCACGTGAAGTTTTGATTTGAAAACGAGGGCAGAAAACCTCGTCCGAACTTTGGAGTTGGTCGTTAAACCGTGAACATTTGAAAGTTAAAACTGATAATTTTAACTTGGTGAATGTTGATGTTATAGTTTTTGAGGTTATTAGATTTGCGAAACAAATTCTTCCTGCTAACAAAAATAGGTGGAATGAAGGTTTGATTAATTTTTGATTTTATAATAGAAGTCCTCTCGTTGGTTGCCAAGATGGTCAAAAATAGTTTTGAGTCTGTACTTGATCTTAGTTGCACTATGATATCAAGAACTTGTTAAAAAGCATAAAAGCTTACCGCTTTGCAACCAGAAACTAGAGACTGATCTCTGCAAAGTTCTAATGAGTGAAAATTTTGTCACTTTAATAAAAATGTTCCTAGAGAAGTTAATGTTCCTATAAAATATCGTTATGATGAATTGAGGTGTGTTTTTTTTGAAATGTCAAACTAATTGCTCGAGCTGCTAGGAATAACTGGGATGAAAAATTCGTCTGAGTTCTAGTTATATCATACTGTTGTTTTGATGGTTGAAGAATGGGATTGACGAACTTGTATCCTCAATTTTTGCGATCAAAATTTTTGTGCTCAGACTTTTACTCTCAAACATCTTGCGCTCAAATTTTACGTCAAACTTTTGCGATCAATTACTTTTCCCTCAAATTTTGTGATCAAACTTTTGCGTCTGAATTTTCACGTTTGAACTTGTTAAAAGAAATCTTCCTTAATAACTTCACTTTGAAGTGAAAAATTCACTCCTTCTGTTTTGGTGCGAAGTGGATACGAACACTTCGCTTGGAAGTAAAATTTGTTCTGAGTGAATTTTAAGGTAAAAATTTACCCAAGTGCATTTAAAAACGTCATCACGTTAGTGAAATTTTTGAAGTGAAAATTCACCTTAGTGAATTTGAAAACGCCGTCTCTTCTTTTACGCAGAGAAGTGGACATGGAAACTTCTCTTGGTGGTTAAAATTCACCTTTGTGAAATTTTTGAAGTTCAAATTAACCTTAGTGAATTTGAAAACGCCGTCCCTTCTTTTTTGCAGAGAAGTTGACGCAGAAACTTCGCTTGAGAGTTAAATTTTACCTTAATGAAATTTTAAACTAAAAGTTCATCTTAGTAAAATTTTAATGTGAAAATCCATTTTAGTAAATTTGAAAATATCGTCCCTTCTTTTTTGCAAAGAAGTTGACGCGGAAACTTCGCTTGGAACTTAAATTTCACCTTAGTGAATTTTAAAGTGAAAATTCGCCTTAGTGAAATTTTTTATAGCGAAAATTCACTTTAGTGAATTTAAAAACGCCGTTCCTTTTTTTCGCAGAGAAGTGGGCACAGAAACTTTGCTTGAGAGTTAAATTTCATCTTTGTGAAATTTTGAACTGAAGGTTCACCTTAGTGAAATTTTAGTGTGAAAATTCACTTTAGTGAATTTGAAAACGTCATCCTTTTTTCCAAGAAGTTGATGTAGAAACTTCTCTTGGAAATTAAATTTCATCTTAACGAAAAATTTTATATTGAAAATTTACCTTAGTAAATTTGAAAACGCCGTCCCTTCTTTTTCGCAGAGAAGTGGACGCGGAAACTTCTCTTGGAAGTTAAATTTCACCTTAGTGAAAATTATTTTATCGAAAATTCACCTTAGTGAATTTGAAAACACCGTCCCTTTTTTTTCGTAGAGAAGTGGACGCGGAAACTTCGCTTGAGAGTTAAATTTCACCTTAGTGAAAAATTTTTTGTATCGAAAATTCATCTTAGTGAATTTGAAAACATCGTCCCTTCTTTTTCGTAGAGAAGTGGACGCGAAAACTTCTCTTGGTAGTTAAATTTCACCTTAGTGAAAATTTTTATATCAAAAATTCACCTTAGTAAATTTGAAAACGCTGTCTCTTCTTTTTCGCAGAGAAATGGACGCGAAAACTTCTTTTGGAAGTTAAATTTTACCTTAGTGAAAATTTTTGTATCAAAAATTCACCTTAGTGAATTTGAAAACGCTGTCCCTTCTTTTCGCAGAGAAGTAGACGTGGAAATTTCTCTTGGAAGTTAAATTTCACCTTAGTGAATTTAAAATTGCAAAGATTTTGCTTTAGAATATCTTGTGCTTTATGATGGTACAAAAAATGATAAGTTAACATTATTTTGATTGTATGAAATTTAATGCTAATTTACTTTTATGCGATGGTGTGCCGATATTAGAGTATACTTAGAATATACTCTTCGGCTCATGGTTTTTTGGAGATTGTTTTAGGGGAAGGTATTCCTCATTTATATTGTATTACTTTTGATAACTTTGTTTGAAGAAATATCTATGCATGTTATTTATATGAGATTCTTGGCTAACTTTGTAAAATTGGTAAAACTTGCGAGCTTAAAAAAGTCTTTCACAGTTAAATTTGACAATGTGAAAGGTGTACAGAAATTCTAGCATGTATGTGATAGAAATATGGGTTAAAACTATTAAAGCAACAATATGTTACTGCGATGACTTGACATGACTTTATTATTACGTGTTTCATGGTCAAATTCTCAAAAGATTTTTTTATTAACGCATGCTCATATAAATGATATACTCATAAGAGAGATTTGAATAGAATATCTTCATGTGTGGCTGCCTATGTGGTTAAATAGGGCTATGCGGAGAGAAAATGTTTCTGTACTTGCATGAAACTGTCGACTTTTAAAAGTTTATATACGACTGAAATGTGTTAAAAAAATAACATTGATTAATTTGCTAGATCCGAAATGAATAGTAGTTGCAAGTTTGGTTTAAGCACACCTGAATTGTTTCCTTGGAGTATGCTTTTTGAATTAGCCTGACACCTTATTTTATTCTGATTAAATCATCACCGTGGCATAAACTTTGCAAGTGGTAGCTTCGCTTGCAGACCTTGTCTTCATTATTTACACCTTTATTTGTTTAGGATATGTTGACTCAGGAGAGACAGCCCCTTGCGAAAGAACGTGTTCTCTGTAGATGGTTTTTGATATGAACGATATGGTGTGGCTTTGCTGGCAGCTAGTATTTATTTTGATTGAATCTTCGCATAGTGACCAGGCTTCATAGTGGACGAGCTTTGTCACACCTATGTTTTTTGGATATGTGCTTGCAACAGCTTAACGGAGATGATGATCTTCGGCTTTTCTTGACCCAGTTTTGAGCTTTGTTGAGATGATCCTTTAGCACATCAATATGCTTGACCTCAAACTGCATGTTGATTGATTGGCTCGCAACAAGTTCATCCACTTTTCTTATAAGTGTTGAGCTTTGTTGACATTGTTCCTTCAGAAGTAGCCTTCGGAAAATTGGAGATCTTTAGGAGTCAGTGGCTTTGTGGAGTAGTTTCTGAAATGACTTTGAGAAACTCGAAAATCAAGACTGCCATCAGGAACTAGGATAGCCCGAGCGATATTGTTGCGAATTGCTCTTTCAGCGAGGCCAATTTCGCTTTTTGACTTTGGCTCTGATCTTCTGGGTTCTGGGAGATTTTCATGCTTTCGAAGATTTTGCTTGTATTATGTTTTTCTTGGATCGAGCATTTTGCGGAATCTTTTTGCTGCCGGATGCCTCTTCATCTGAGATTTTTAATTTTAAATTTCTGTGTGAAGGTTCTGCGACAAAGGCCTCGCGGCCGAGCTTTTCTGGCCTGGTGATGGCTTCTGGGCTTCGCTACTACAAAGTGGCTTGTGAGGAGGTTTTTGCTTCTTGTTGGTCCTGCTAAAAGTAGATATAAACGGCTGCTTGGCCCTTTATATGAGGTATCATTGTTGCTTGGACATTTGCTGAAAGTTATCTAGCGTCTTTTCTGGCCAATACTCAGAGAGCTAGACTTCGACAACCAGTGTTACCTTTCGTATCATTAGCGAAATCTAATGGAGATAATTTTTTTTGACACATGATTCTTCATCGGCATCATCTCAGTCTGAACTAAGGAAAATCCAGAGCTTGAAACTGATGTGACATTTGATCCGCCAATAGTTGATGTTTGAACCAAGTGTCCATTGAACTCCACGATCCTGGCTTGATGTGATCGTCCGATTTCTTAACTGTATATATTTTCAGATCCATGAAATCCAGTTGATGAAGTCATATATGTTCAATTTGACCTGCGAAGCCATTCTTGCTCAAAAAACAGGTTCTGGAGATGGAGCCGAAGTTGGGAGAAGCCATATTTTTGCTAGCCTTATAGTATTTGAGCTCCAATTTGGATCTCCGCCACAACAACTTTGGCTGGACTACCTTGGGTGAGTACTCTAGTGATTACTCCTATCCATTTAGACTTTGAGGGTGGAGCCCCTTGCTTGGTCTTCTGTAATATTTAACTGATGGCCGATGAATTCACTTGTTGGTGGCGAAGTCGATGAAATTCTGATATGTACTGAAAATATTGTGAATATTAAGGGGATCGACATTCTCGCAAAGATGACCAGCATTGTAAGTGTCAAGGTTGATGTTGTTGATTGAGATGAATCTGAATGTCGAAAAGAACTTTTGAGATGAATCTGAATGTCGAAAAGAACTTTTTTATTGAAGCATCACCTCAATGTAATGTTTGGTGGATGCATGTAATTCTGCAAAATAATAGACTGCTTCGTGACCTGCTACACGGTCCTGTGACTTTTATGCACGTGATTCCATCTTCCCTGGTCATGACTCTTGGGCTTCGTGTCTTAGTTTGTGAAAGCTATGAAGTGTTTGGTTTGGAGTCTGGTTCGGAGTATGGTGGGGAGTCTTCGATTCTGGTGGTTGATTTCTGCCATTCTGGTAAGGAGATTAGTCCTTGGTCCATGGCAGTAGTATTTGGTGTTCCATGTCCTTGTGCTTTGTAGTTAGCCTAGGGCTTCGTCTGGAATAGTGGATTTTGCTCCAAACAGAAACCATGCAGATGTCTTGGCTTCCGCTTGGGCTCACATTTGAATTTCAGTTTGCATTTTTTTTAGGGCGACTTCCTATGTCGTTTGACGGATGGGATATGGGAGACATGGTGGATGAAAACTACAAGTGCCTTTTTCTTCGGAAGTTCGGCTGCTTGGCAAGATGGCACGAGGATCCTTCGCGCTAGAAATTTTTCTGAATGGTGAATATGAAAACCATTTTTGGGTGAAGGATGCAAAATGGACCGCATGCAAGTTGGACAGGCTTCTTTCAATGATGCAGGCCTCTGCTGAAGGTGCTTCTCTGAATATTTCCTTACTAGGCCAAAGTCGTCTGCCTGTTCTTATGAATGAATCTGCGTATTTGGATTAGTTGATTTGGGAGAAATTCCTAATGTTAGCTTCGCTTGGATTATTCTGGCAGAGAAAATTCTTGTTGCTTGAGTACCAGGTGTAAATTTGACTCCGGTTTATCTGAAATGTTCCCTTGGCCATGCTTCTCCAATTAGCCTGGCACCCTATAATCATCGCGGTGGCCTATGCCTTGCAAGGGGAAGACTCGCTTGCAGACCGAGTTTCTGGATTTGGGCAGACTTCGCTTTGATTTTCCATTTTGCACAGGGTTGTTGTACGACGAGATCCAACTAATAATAATATTTTTTGAAAGCATGTATAGTCTTGCGAAGAATATGATTGGTGGCTGGGAGAGCTTTTTGGGACATGATGCTGACCGTAGCCCCTTAGCGAGCGAAACCGTCATTTTATAATTGATTGGTCCGAAAATCTTGCAATCTGTTGCATGATCCCGTGACTTTGTGCACTGGATTTGATCTTTTCTTCACAATGCGTCAATTCAGAAACCTGTAAAGATGTTGACAAAAATGTTGATGATATGAGAGATGACTGGTTTTGTGATGGTTCTTGCGAAAGCAACAGAGTGTCCATTGACGGAAGCCATTCTTGCTGGCGAAGTTGTTTCTGCATGAGAACAGGGCCTTCACGTGCAGTTGACAAAGTTGATTTGAGTTCATCTTGTGGGGGGTCTTCGACTTGGCCTATGAAACCAATTTTTGATGGAGTCTGATCAAGCTCTCTATATGACTTGTCGAAGTCAGATACATTTTCTAATAAGATATTTTTCAATCCAGGTTCAATATTCCAGCTTGTTGAATGTCATTTTTGCAAGGGGGCGAAGTAGTATTTGAGGCCTTCTAAAGCAGTAATATTCGGCTAGAAAACAAATAGGCCTTTTAGCTTCGTCGCGAAGAGTTCTCCGTAATAAAAGGAATGGAAAACAGTTGAGGACAGCTTCGGCTGAATGTTCTTATCCATGCCACAGGGGCACGTGGCTAGTCTCCTGGTGTTGCATGCAACTTTGTCAGCATAGCGTGCCATCCTTTTAGTGGTTGCGGGGCTTCAGTAAAAAACAGCTAAAGATGACTTTGCGTGCATGTCTATATTTTGCCTGTGGCTTCACTCGTGTCGAGGTTTTCTCTTGAATATAGCTGTCGACTTCGCTTGAGGGAAAATCTCGATGGGTAGAGACTTCATGCATCTTGAATAATGCAGCAACACACTTCGTTTAAAGGAGAATCTCCAGCTTTGGTTGACGGCTCCATATGTTTGAAGTTCAAATTGCATCTTCCTTGCTTTGACTTCGCTAGTTATTTGATCATGAAGATGTACTTGGTGTGTAAAGATGTTTGTATTTATGCTTGCCAAAGGTACTCATGCTGTTCTAATTAGAGGGAATGCGTGGGGTCTTTAATCACACACAAACGGACGGTGCCAGATGTTGGCGCCAGATGTTAGGTGAAGATTTTCACTCAAACATTCGAATTAGAAACTTAGTTGCAAATCGCGACCATCGTTTCAACTCGACTTTACAATGTGAGTCAGGGGGTATTTATAGGGACCCCCTGACTTCGAAATTACATAAATTATATTTTTACCATCACACTCTTCTATACATTTATACTAGAGAGAAGTGGGGCGAAGTGGTAATTTCCACTTCGCTAGTTCTAAATTCCTATTTCTCTAGCGAAGCCAAATTATTTTCCTGCGAAGTTAATAACTTCTCTTCGCTACTTCCTGCACAGAAACATTGTTAAGTATAGAAAATATTTTCCACTTACAAAGTTTTCCGACGAAGTCAACTTTGTTGACGAAGTCACCTTCAAAGTTTAGGCATAATGTTTGTCAACAAAGCCAACTTCAAAGTTCGGACATAAAGTTTTCTGACGAAGTCAAATCCCAATACCATGGTTGTCTCGGTGGAGCTACCTCGCGATCGGCCCTGCTAGCCCCCCAAAAAAAAGAACTGCTCTCTCTCTCTGATTTATTTGGCGCTTGGCGGGAGATGCTCTGCGAGCTAGGCTATGTACGTACGTGTGTGTTTGTGTTGCGGAAGAAGCGATAGATCGAAGTGATCGATATGGGCCAGATACTACAGTGCTGCCCGCAGCCGTCCCTCCTTTTATAGACGGTACGCGAGCGAGCGAGCCAGCCAGCGGTGCGCGCCGCGCCAGTCGAACTCAAAGTGCATGGTGCGCTGCTGCAAGCAGGCCGGGGACGTGCTAGCTGCTTCGGTCAGTTCGGTGTACGCCGGCCGGGTTAGGCACGGCCAATGCAAGTGTCACTCCGCGGCCAGCTCGCGCGCATCTCATGCGCGTCGGGACGGCCGGTCTGCTGCTGCGGTGATTGGTTGGCACTTGGCAGGTTCTAATTAATAATAGGGATTTTTATCTATGCCATCATAATTTTGTCACTTTAAAGTTCTGCCGTTACAATTCGTGTAATCCGAGATATATCATCACAATTCTCCTGCTCCCCGCTTCTTGCCATTTTCTACGTTTCATGCCTCCTTAGGCCCACCAAGTATACGACATTCCGTATGGACGAGCATGCCCTTGCGCGTGGAACATGCCCCTCACACCCGGTCTCTCCCGTCCGTCTCCATTTCCATTCGCAACCTCCACTCCGTCTCCGTCCCCATTCTTCCCATACATTTCATTTCAAGTCTGGCAGCATACAGCAACATGCACACAATACACCTAACCAACACACACACCTACTGCTACAATCTGTTCGCTTCCAGATTGCTGCAACAAGCACACCAAGCAGCATTGTCTTCTCCATTTCATTGTTCACTGAAGGCATCGCCTCAATATGTTGCAGTTCTTCCTTCAATTCATCACAAAAATGAGAAGCTACATCCTTCCCAATTCATTTGCAATTCAGGATCATTAAACAAAGTGAGCACAAAAATGTCAGACATCCACCAGCTAGCAGGGAACTGCGTCGGGGGCGAGGGCTCCTGCGGGTGGCAGGGCCTATGTCGGAAGCGGGGTCTGCGTCGGACGCGGGGCCTCCGGCGGGTGCGGGGGTGGGGCAGGGGGCTACGGTGGGGTGCGGGGGCGGGGGCTCCAGCACCGACGTGGGGGGCAGGACCTCCGGCGGCCCCGGGAGAGGCATGTGGCCTGCGGTTCGTGGACTGGAGGAGGGGATGGAAACGGAGGAATGGAGGAGGCTAACGGAGTCCAACGGCAAATAAGGCCAGCGGCCAGTTGAAACAGGCAGGAGGGGCAACACGTCAATACTCAACTTGCTTCTACGTATTCAATCCTGACAATGGGCCCGAGCTGCTCGTATACGTAGAAAATGGCTGCAGAATTGCAATGGCATATTTCGGATTACACTTAAAACTGCGATGGCATAGATCCAAAAATCCCTTAATAACAGTGAGATAAGATGTTGCCACCTCCTGGCATTCTTCCTGTTTTCTTTTTCTCAAGTCCTCAAAAACAAAAAAAATTCTCATCGCCAGTAAAACAAAATCGAGAGGCTCCAGTTGGCGTAATCCAATTGCTCATTTGTCAAATTTCCCAAACAGCCATCACAGTTCACAAAGCTAGACACCCAGAAATCGATGCAATACCAATTGCTGTAATGGAGGTGCCAATCATCTTCTACTTCATATGGGAGATGAAGTCGTTATCAGCGACAATTCCAAGTTCACGTAACAAATGGAGCATCGCTCCATCTTTGCTTTCCTTCCAATAATTTCTATATATCAGACACAGGGGTAACTCAGTCAGCTAACCATACAAACAATTACATACAGGATTCAGCGGTGGCACATCATTCTCTACATCACATACCAACACCAGCACAATCTCAGCTACTCACGCCCTCCATCCCCTGCACACCTCCAACTGACGACAGCACGTCCCCGGAGTCAACCACGACCTGCAAACGAGGAACGACAAAATACAGTCAGCAACCGACGCACACAACAGAGGCGGGTTTACATTCAGATGTAGCACTACCAACCTGCTGCAGGTGGCTCCTCAGGGCTCCATGCAGCAGCTTCTTGAGCCGGTCGCACTGATCCACGCTGTGGCCAGCGCGTTGCATCTCACCCAGCTGGCACCACAGCCTCTCGACAGCAGTGTATGGGAACCAAGCGGCGGACATCTTCTTGCGGTGGAGAAGGTCGGCTGGCCTCTGCAAATGGTCCCCAGGGATTTATATGTTCAAATAAGATTGTATAAACATCTTGCATTTGGATATTTCAGTCTGGCAATCCATTACCGATGATGCGAACGACTCCAAATACTCCACCAGCAAGTTCGCGGCTTCTGCATGGTGTCCGTAGTTTGTGTAAAGTCTGAATAAGGCAGCAGGATCTGCCTCTTTCCCAGACATGCCCCACGAGATTTTGTTCCCTGCCTTATTAGTCTGAATGCAAAGTGAAGCAGCCAAACCAAGGTAGATCAGCACTATTATATATATAATAAAAATATATATTTAGCCAGACACTTTATGAGGAACACACCTTGAACATCTGAACCAACCAAAGTGGTAGCTCAATCTCGGGATCAGTATAGAGAAGCGTCTCAGCAACAATGACTGGCAACCTAGGATGCAGATCTTTATATTTATCCTGAAAAAAGGAACAAAATTATTGATATGGCAATACCAGTACTGTTTCTGCAACTCGTTGGGACCATAGAAAATAATTATCAAACACACTTTATATTAAGTGCTTATAAGTATCCTACAACTGCAGCTTTTTAATACTGTAGTTGTATGTGTGAAAAGCACAATTTGTCAAAACCATGGTTTTTCTACTTTTTTTTTTAAACGGCCGGCAGGAGCTCTGCCCTGCATATATTAATAGAGAAGTAGAAAACCATGGTTTTTCTACAGTATTTTAGGAAACCACGATTTGTTTGGCTATTGCAGTATGTAGTGCAGTAAAAAAGGCATGAATCAAGTTTTACTTTCTCTAGTTTACAGAATTCCTTGGAATAAGGCTTAATCTATTTCAAGGATAATATGTTCTGGCAAGTGGAGACAGCCCAGGGGCCCCATGGGTACTGTAGAGCGTGAACAATGCCGCTAATTGCATCAGATTTATAATTAGATTGGTTCAGCTAGATTTTTCCTTAGGAGTCAAGTCAGCTCATCCCTATAAAAGAGACAGTCAGGTACTAATTACAGGCAAACAGAAATATATCTAAAAGCAGATCAGAACCTCCAGAGGTAGGATGTGTTAGGGTTCTTGGTATCCCGTTCCTAATCAATCTACCACATCAACTATATATGCATAAGTTTCAGCAGAAATTTTGAAGTTCAGATTTAAACTCTAGTCTTGGTGTGCCACAATTGCACTCGCTGCTATTGATTGGTCAAAACCTACAACATAATTGTGTTCTCTGACAGAACTACCTTTTGATCAAAACCTACAAATACTGGATAGTACCTGGCCAGCTGCATACAGTCCTATGCACCAAGGTCTATTCCACTACTTAGGAAGTAGTAAAATCACACTGAGCAGAAAAAAGACAAAGAAATAGTTGATCACAGAACACTACAGAAAGTTGGAAGGACGCAAAAGGTTAGCACTGGTTCCTGTGTAAGCAGCGCCATAAAAGAATAGTAAATTTTCATGTTATATGCCGCCACTGACTGACTGTCCCATGAGGTCAACAGTAACAAAGTACTCGCTCCTT
>CM041637.1:53023469-53213031 GCA_023333625.1 Bothriochloa decipiens | reverse complement strand
CATCCAAACAAGGCGTAATGTAGTAGCAGGGTGCCCATTCAAAATATGTGTATCAAGTATCAACAACAAAGGCAAGACCACAATCATATCTTTATCAACAACAAAGTTAGGGCCACAATCATATATTTTATGTATTACCAAGCTGAAGAGAAGAAAGTTGATAGCTAAAATCATCAATGGTTGATGGTGAGGTTGGTGAGATTCCTACAAAGTGGAGAACAATCCACTGTCCCAATATGTCTTGAATCATTGGGAACAACTTCAGTTTTATTCTGGCAACATCACTTTGCAACAAGGAGACCTGATTCACAAATTATTATATTACCAAAGAAAGAAATAAAAAGACAAGACACTGAAGAATAACTGTATCAATGAATAACTTGCAATTTTCAAACTAGAAGCAAAGGGATACAAGATTAGAAAAACCAGACATTGTCACTTAACATTTTGCAAATTAATTGACAATTTGAGCCCACAGGCCTTAGGGTGCTACGTAGGTGTTCTGAAAGGACATGTAAATAGCAAATATTCATCTGCATGATTTTGAGACCATAGCAATTGTTGGTAGTTAGCCATATGGCATGTGGACAAGATTGGTTCAGCAACCCAAAGCCCCAGTAATGGCCAAAGTTCTTGAGAGTTCTGACCAGCTATTGTAAATGCTGAGACAAGGCAAGCATGCTCATGAAAGCTCAAAAATGTGTATCTTAAGCTATGGTTGAAGAAGCAAAGTTGAAGTTATGGTACACAACAGATAGAAATAACAAAGATCAAAAGTTATAGCATACCTGGCCACCAACACCAACCAGATAACTAAGGAACAGAAACAGATCAAATGCACACTCAAACATTGTTCTTGCAACCTGTGAAGTAGCTTGAACTAGTAACACAGAATTTACATTACAAACTCTCTTTGATCCATACTCTTGGATGTTCATGTTTGTGTTTAAACACTTCATAAATTTCTCAATCACATCGAATACTGCTGACCAGGATGCGGATCTTGATTGCAGCTTATGAAAAGATAGTAAAATCTCAACAGAAAACTTCCTTTGACTTTTATGAGCTGCCTGCCTTCTTTCTACATAAGTATCCGTTCCAAGTAATGCAATGAGGGATGAGGATGATTGAGGACTAAAACCAGTCTCTAGAATCTTTACTATATGTGAAGCAATTTCATCTGACGATATAATAGAACTAATTAGGGATTCATAGTATACTGCTGCGGAAGATCTCCCAAGTAAATGGTGTATATGGCCCATGCATCTGAGGACCTCATTGAGGAGTTCAAAATCAGATATATCATCCAATAAGTTCATCCCAAGGTCATCAATATTGCGCAACTCATCAGATGAACCTGAAATGTTAGGCTAATTAGCATTGCCTAATTGTTGCCAAACAGATAAGCTGAAATTTATTACAGAAATACTAAGAAAGAATCACACCGTAAATAAGAAGCTCCACACCCTCCAAACAGCGGAATAGAGAAAATGAACCCTTTCTTATTAAACCAAACACTTCATTTTTAGTATCAAGAAGCAACCCATATGGCTTATTGTTCAAGCACCAATTGTGGAGGTACCGTGCAGAGAACTGTTTCCAGTGATAAGCTGTAGAGCTTGCTATCTGTGAACTTCCCTAAAACCAAAAGAATTCTGGAAATTCAGCTATACAGGAAAACTAGAAAATAGAAGCCTTAAAGAAACAAAAAAAAATATATTACCTCTTGTTCTATAATAGATAATATCTCTTTCCGTAGCCCATTTGCTGTAAGTGACTGGAACTCAGAATCCGATAGGAACCTTTTGTGCTCTTGTAAGGTTTTACGCAGGGCAGAACAGTGGTTTACTCCTGGTTGAAGTAACCTCCGCAGAAACATGGATGAAATAAAAGTGAAAGCCTGCTCCTGCAGATACCGAAGACGTATAGAAAGCTAAGGATATTGAAGTGCTCTACAGTCACAAGAAGATACACAAAAAAAGGTGGAGATAAAATGCATGGAACAGTTCTGAAATGCTAAACAATATATTCCACAGGTGTAGAAATTATTGTCTGAATAATGACATTTCTCACTTGAAAAGAGAGGTTCAGTAGTGCTGATAAAATTGGTCATTTTGAAACTTAAATAGATCAAAATGAAACAAGAAGAGAAGTGGAGGAATAAAATCTAAATTAAACAAAATTACGAACTGCATAAATTACTATGAAAGTATGAATATCTAATTACAAAGAAAAATGTTCAACAGTTGAGAACAAATGTACGCTGAATAATCTCTGGAGTTCCAGAGACCAAGTGTATTATAATTAAATGTCCATCAGGAGATCACTCAATTTGAAGGAAAAGATAACAAAAACCTAACAGCAATGCAAAGTAGCAAGCTCATGTTTCAAGTTAAACATAATTCATTAACCTAAATGATAAAATTATTGAAACATATCTCTGTGTTCCAGATGAAATTTGCACTATGAAAAATCCATATGGAAATTACAGCTACCTTCAAGGAGGAGAACATTGAATCAGCTGTCCAGACTAAATCATCCAATGCATTGTCAGAACTTTGAAAAAACTGTTCACTGATAGCATCTTCTTGTAGCACATAACAGCAAATCTTCTCACTGCAACATTTTACACTATAAATAAAAACATCCCAATCCATTACCTAAGGAAGGAAATCAAATACTGACTAAAGATTACACGTGCATGCCTGAATATTCCCAAGAATTTATGGAGGTATGATATGTTATTGCATGCAGGCTTACAATTTTTTGTGATGAAGTTGATAGTATCTATATCTATATCTATATCTATATCTATATCTATATCTATATCTATATCTATATCTATATCTATATCTATATCTATATCTATATCTATATCTATATATCTATATCTATATCTATACCTAATATTAAAGAGGCAAAATTTCTCTGCAGCCCTTTTTTTGTCCACCTCCCCATAACTACCCAGGTAGTAGAGAGTTTCTTCCATCCCGCTTTATTTACTTCTCAAACTGCACACACACCCTCAGTGTCTCATATGTGACCTGGACTTATGACTCAAACTCATAAGAGTTATGACAACTCGCGTCTAGCAATCATGAATATGGATTCTGATTCCAATGTGTATTGGGTCACACCCTACGTATCTCGTATGTGACTCGGACTCATGACCCGCGCTCATAAGACTTCGAACAACTTGCATCTAGCGATGATACAGAGTCCAATTTTTATATTTTGGGTTCCGTTGCAACGCACGGGCGCGTTTACTAGTATATGATACAAAGAAAAAAAAAATAAGAGTTGTGTGTTCTATAATAGTACATGTTAGTTAGCTAGCCTTTTGTTGATAATATGTAATCATACACTGATCAAGCTCATTGAATAAGAGATGCATAGTTCCAATTTGATGGCACCACAGAAATTACATAATAAATACCAATCTAACACCAATTGAAGGATTGCAATGGAACATAGTGACAACAATGAGGTACAACAGACTTACGTTTCGATGTCATACTGCAATATTTCATATAGCATGGAGCGAGATTCTTTAAGTATCCAAAGCTTATCTGAGGCTATTTTCAAGTCCACAAGCTTCCCCTGAGTAAGAAGGTTGGAAATATTAGCTATATATGTGGGCAGAAAATGAGATAGGTTAAATAGGATAACCAGACACAAGGAAAGCAATTTTGATTTTCCTACAGTAGGGTTATTTTTATTTCATTTTGGGGTGGGAGTGCTATTGTTTTAAAAATATAAGGAACAACAATGGATCAATGTTGTCTTCCAAGAAAATGCAAAAATATTTGGAAATGAACTTTCGAAAATAAAGGATGAAGCATAATATCATATCTTCACCAGGAATGCATAAAAATATAAATATTTGAAACTCCATACCCCATAGTAACTATGATTGGCAAGATTAAGATAACTCTACATCAACCTTCATCCGATTCATTTCCAATTAGTTAAGTAGATGGAAATCTTGCAAAAATAAAGTCTGTTGAAGAATATCGATCAACTAGCAGTGATGTTTTACCTCTAGCAAAGGAATAATAGAAATTGAAGGTTCAGACGAGAACATGAACTTTTCCGCAGTAGAAAAACTGAACCCATAAACAGCAACATAATCACAATCTTGAACCTTTAAAATATCATAATATTAACCAGTCAGCTTTTTGCAGCAATAATGACGAGAAAAAAAATCCATCATGGTATGTCGTCATACAATGATGAACAACCCGCAATAAGTGACAAACGTGAGAACAACTGCACAAGCAAAGGGTAGAACAACAGATCCAACATTTAAGTTTCTGACCGGAGGTTTGTACTTTGTACTAGCAGCAAGTCTGCTTCTGGTATTGGAACATCATTTATTACCAGCTGAAGTTAGCATAAGATAAACCAGGTTGTGGTTATATAGTCCACAGCTAGTAAATGTATGTCACCAATTCATTAGTCCATCTTAATACTATACTACCAAGGCAACCTCAAAACTAATCCAGCTGATCACTAATCTGTCCAACTCCTTTTGCTCAACATGGTAGAAAAAGTTCTCTTTACTCTCAATCACATTAAGATCAAGTGGTTTGCCAACATTAGAACACTGGCAAGGCACAGGTTGCAGTTAGTTTGGAGATATTCTTGGCACATAGTATGCACATTTGATATGTTGGAATGCAAAACTCATTTATTGCAATGCCCTACACTAGTGACTAAGTTACATACACAATAGATACATCTAACTTGATACACTTCACAACTTCAGATTTACATACACCTAGAATAGAACATTCTGTTATCATTTTCAAAAAGTGGAGTTACCTAGTTATTCATCACTACAAAGTACAAATGTAGGCTATGTTCTCATGCTGTACTAGTATACTCGATTTTGTGAATGGCAGACGGGCTAGTAAATAACTGGTGAGACAATATTCCTGACATACCAAAGTGTTCTGGTGCAGAATTGCCAAAGATATCAACTCTTGATCATCATCAGCCTCACCAACCCATAGCCTGGACGGATAGCCTGAGACAGAGAACTGGTCAATAGATATTGACTGCTCAAGAACAGAATTATGTGCAAGCAAAGCTTAAACTCGTTTTTGCGAAACCATGGTTTCCAAAAAGGGGGCAGCGTTGTAGAGGCAACTGCAAAATTGCAATGAATCAACAAAGCACAACTGTTAAAATTAGGATTTCTCATCAATTGGCTAACCCTAGGAAGGGTAGCTATATAGCAAGTCATACATGGGCCTCGTGGGCCTAATACTCCAACACCCCCCCACAGTCTGAACTACCGGCGCAGCGGAGTTGCAGGCTGGACACGAAAAGAAGTACAACACAAGAGCCCCCCCACAGAGACAACTAGCCACCGGTGATGTTGAGGCTGGAGCGGAACTCGGCGAAGGTCGAGGACGGGAGACCCTTGGTGAAGATGTCGACGAACTGGGAAGTAGTCGGCAAGTGGAGAACCCGAACATCGCCGATTGCGACCCGATCATGGACGAAGTGTAGATCAATCTCCACATGCTTGGTCCTCTGGTGCTGCACAGGGTTGGTGGAGAGATACATGGCACTGACGTTGTCGCAGTAGACCAGCGTGCTCCGGGAGAGAGGGCTGTGAAGCTCGGCGAGAAGCTGTCGGAACCAGGAAGCCTTAGCCACGCCGTTAGCAACAGCGCGGTACTCCGCCTCGGCACTGGAGCGGGAGACGACCGGCTGGCGCTTGGACGACCAGGACACCAGGTTGCCGCCTAGGAAGACAGCGTAGCCGGAGGTGGAGCGCCGAGTGTCCGGACACCCGGCCCAGTCCGCGTCAGTGTAGACGACCAGCTCGGTGGAGGGGGATCGGTGAAGAAGCAAGCCGTAGTCGACAGTGCCGCGGAGGTAGCGGACGAGGCGCTTGAGAGCAGTGAGGTGGGGCTCTCGGGGATCATGCATATGAAGACAAATCTGCTGCACTGCATAGGTGATGTCTGGCCTGGTGAAGGTAAGGTACTGAAGTGCACCTGCGAGACTCCGGTATGCCGTGGTGTCTGCCACTGAGTTGCCCTCGGCCTCTGACAGCTTGCCCTGTGTGTCAACTGGAGTGGAGCAGGGCTTGCAGGTAGTCATCCCAGCTCGCTCCAGGATATCAAGAGTGTACTGCCGCTGGTGAAGAAGGCCGGCGGGACGAGGCTCAACAGTAACCCCGAGGAAGTGGTGGAGCACACCAAGATCCTTGACAGGAAACTCCTGCTGAAGAGAGCTGATGATGCGGCTGAGTAGTGACGAACTGGAGGCTGTGAGGATAATGTCATCAACGTAGAGCAGTAGGTAGGCAGTCTCAGCTCCACGGTGATAGATAAACAGAGACGTATCTGACTTGGCCTCCACAAAGCCCATTGTCACCGGGAAGGCAGCAAACCGAGAGTGCCACGCCCGAGGGGCCTGCTTGAGGCCGTAGAGAGACCTGTTGAGCCGACAGACCATGTCAAGACGAGAAGAGTCAACAAACCCCGTTGGTTGGCTGCAGTAAACTGTCTCAGTGAGAGTCCCGTGCAGAAAAGCATTCTTGACATCCAGCTGATGCACTAGCCAGGAGCGAGCAAGGGCCAGTGAGAGCACCGTGCGGACGGTGGCCGGCTTCACCACCGGGCTGAAAGTCTCATCGTAGTCGACTCCAGGGCGCTGAGTGAAGCCCCGAAGAACCCAGCGAGCCTTGTACCGCTCCAGGGTACCATCAGCTCGCCGCTTGTGCGTCCAGATCCACTTGCCGGTGACTACACTGGAGCCAGGCGGACGGGGCACCAGATCCCATGTCTGGTTGGCGAGGAGAGCCGCGTACTCCTCTTCCATCGCGCGGCGCCAGCGAGGGTCCGACAAGGCGTCGCGAACGGAAGAGGGTACAGGAGAGACCTGCGTGTCGCCGGGCATCGCCGCAAGAGCCCGGGACCGCAGGGTACCCGCCGCGTGCCGCGTCACCATAGGGTGAACATGCCGCGGGTGGCGGTGAAGGAGCGGTGGGTGGTACACCGGCGGCACGACACAAGCTGCTGGAGGCGGCGGCGGTGTAGGCGTCGCCGGCGGAGAAGAGGCCAGCGGTGGTGACTGAGGCGCCGGGTCCGCCTGCGCACGGCGCTGGTAGACAAGCACCGGCTGGGCAAACCGCACCGGGGGTGCAGGAACCGGCGTCCCCGGGCCCGTGTCAGGCGGAGGAACCGGGGCCACACAGGAGGGTGACGCCTCCGGACCCGTGTAGGGCACAGGGCCAGGAGCGTCACTGGCGGGCGGCGAGCCGGGGCACGGGCCCAGTGAAGGGCACGGTGGAGCAGTACCTACAGGAGGAAACGGTAAAGGTGGCTGGACCACCGCGTCAGTGGGAAAAAGAGAGGAGAGGTCAGGGTCAGGAATGGAAGGTGGTGTGGTGGTGGTGGAAAAGGGGAAGATATACTCACCAAACACCACATGGCGAGAGATGAGGACCCGACGAGAAGTGAGGTCAAAGCACCGGTAACCCTTGTGATCTGGGGAATACCCGAGGAAAACACACAGAGTCGAACGGGGAGCCAGCTTATAGGGAGTGGTGGCAGTAGTGTTAGGGTATCACGCACACCCGAAGACACGAAGGTGATCATACCGAGGAGGGGTACCGAAGAGAGCGTGGTGCGGTGTAGGAGCTGGGCATGCAGCGGAAGGAAGACGGTTTAGGAGATAGGTGGAGGTGTGCAGACTCTCTGCCCAGAAGCGAGCAGGAAGCGACGCCTGGAGCAGAAGGGTGCGCATGGTGTCGTTCGTGGTCCGAATCATGCGCTCCGCCTTGCCGTTTTGGGAGGAGGTATACGGACAAGACATGCGTAACTGGACACCGTGAGAGAGGAAGAAGGCACGGGAGGCGGACTTATCAAACTCACGGCCATTGTCACTGTGCGGCCTTGATGGTAAGGACGAACTGAGTGGACACCCAAGCGAAAAAGTGGAGAATAGTGGGGAATGCCTCAGACTTTGCACGCAAGGGAAAAGTCCACGATTAATGAGAAAAATCATCAACCACCACAAGATAATATTTGTAACCAAAAATGCTGATGACAGGATATGTCCATAGGTCGCAATGTACAAGATCAAACACATGAGTAGCATGTGAAGTAGAAGACTGAAAAGGAAGACGAGCATGACAGCCCAGCTGGCATGCATGACACAATTGCTCATCGTGAGCCCGAGTACAACGAATGTCGGAACTACGACTAAGCTGCATCAGAGCATCACGTCCAAGATGGCCAAGACGACGGTGCCAAGTGGTGGAGGAAGTAGAAGCAGCGAAGGCAGCTGACAATGGCGACGGTGAAGAAGGCGAAGCGGAAGCCGGAAAACGAAGAGTGTAAAGAGGCCCCGAGCTGTCACATCGGAGGAGCGGACACCGGGAAGCCAAATCCTTTACAGTAAGACCAGAAGAGTCAAATTCAACAGAACAGGAATTGTCAGTTGTAAAACGACGAATAGAAAGAAGGTTGTGAACCATAGAAGGTGCAACAAGAACGTCAGGAAGATGAAAAGAGCCATGAGCGCCGGCGGCACCCACGGATGTAACAGGAAGACACGACCCATTTGCGACCATGATGGACGAAGGATGAGAAGGAGAAGGAGGGTGCACAGAGGAGAGTATACCAGGGTCGGGAGTAGTGTGGTAGGTAGCACCCGAGTCAGCAACCCAAGTTGGGCCAACAGGAGGAGTCAGGGCCATGGTGCTGAAAGTGGACGCCAAGGCCGCCGGGTCCCAACCGACGGGCCCGGGCGAGGCGCCGAAGTGGAGCCCACGAAGCTGCTAAGTGAAATCCCGGAGGAGCACCAGCGAGCATGGCCGCCGGCGGGCGAGACTCACCGCCGGGAGCCTGGAAGGACCACATGGAGATGTGCCCTGCCCACGGGTAGTTGAAGGAGGGCCAGGGTGTACCCTGTGGAGGCGCGGCGCCGGGTTGCTCCCACGGCCAGCACCCGTACCACGCCCCCCCGTGCGACGACGGCGGCCACCACGGCCCCCCCACCCTAGCTCGGCCCGGGGGGAGGAGGATCAAGACGAGACGACGGCGGCGGAGCAGACGGGCGCGGCGGAGGAGTAGCCGCAAGTGCAGCCGAGGAAGACGAGGATCCCGGTGCAGAGACCGACACGGCCTGAACTCCCTGAGTGAGCTCCTCCATGACAAGGTCGTCACGGACCTGCAGGAAGGTGGGGAAGGGTCGCTGACGAGTGATCCACGTCCGGAGGTGAGCCTAGCGGTCGCTGAGCCCGCGGAGGACGTTGAGGAGCAGGATGCAGTCCTCCACGGGCCAGCCAAGGTCACCGAGGGAGTCCGCCATGCCCTTCATCTTGCGGCAGAAGTCACTGACGGAGAGGTCGCCCTGCACGAAGGTCCGGAAGCTCGCATCGAGACGCAGAGCCCGGGCCTCGGCGTTGCCCAGAAACTGGCCCTCGAGCGCCAGCCAGGCCCCGCGAGCGTTCGGATTGTTGCGGACGAGGTCGTGGAGGTCCAGGGAGATCGTCCCTAGAATCCAGGAGAGAACGATGCTGTTGAGGCGCAGCCACGAGGAGGTCGGGACCCCACCCACGGCGTCGAGGAGGACGTGGTCGTCGAGGGCGTAGCGGCGGAGGGTGAGGAGGACCAGGTCCCGCCAGCGGGCGTAGGAGGGTGACTCCGGCTCGAGGACGACCGGAACCAGGAGCCGGATGTTCTGGACACCCTCGGCCTGGTAGTGAAGCTGGGCCACGAGTGGGTCGGCCGGGTCGTGCCAGAGTACCGCGGTGGTGGACACGCGGTGACCCGCCGAGCCGGAGGAAGTGGCCCCGCCGTCGTGGGAGGCAGGAGAGGTGAGGAGCTGCTCCGCGTCGGCGATCTGCTTAGCCAGTGCAGCGGCCGCATCGCGCTCGCGCTCCCAAGCGAGGGCGGCCTCCCGTAGACGAGCCTGTCCCGCCGCGTACTCAGCCCGGGCAGCAGCGAGGGCGGTGGCGAGGGCGGAGTCGGGCCGCGTCGCGGTGCCCGGGGCCCCAGCGCCCACGCCCGGTGGAACGCCTGCGGGAGGGGCGCCCGCCAGGTCGTCAGTCGGATCGGCGTCCCCGCCCCCGGCGCCCACCCCGGCCCCCGCGCCCACCATCAGGACGCGGACGGCGTCGGCGGTGGGGTGCAAATCGGCGCCCCCGGCCCCGATCCCGACGCCCAGGAGGACACGGGCGGCGTCGGGGGGTGCAAATCGGCCGGACCCCCCGGCCCCTGCGCCAGCCCCCGCGTGCCGGCGGCGGCAGCTGGGCGGGGCGGGGCGGCGGCGGCTTGCGCCCACATCGGGCCGCTGGAGAGGGGGGAAAGAGCAGAAGTAAGAGGGAGGTGGGGGAGGAGGAGGGGGCCGGCCTGCCTCGGCGGCGGCGGCGGCTCGCCGGCCGGCGGAGGAGGGGCGGCGGTAGGGGAAGGGAGGAGGGGAAGACCTAGCTTGATACCATGTTAAAATTAGGATTTCTCATCAATTGGCTAACCCTAGGAAGGGTAGCTATATAGCAAGTCATACATGGGCCTCATGGGCCTCGTGGGCCTAATACTCCAACAACAACTGCACAAGTTTATTAATGAAACTCATTACTTTTTATGCATCTCAAATTGTTCAATCAAACCCTTCCCTTGACTCTTAGGTATTGTTAGGTTTCATGCACCAACCAAGTGAACCCAGAAGCTTAAGCGATTGGGAAGAGGTGGGCAATCCACTAATACTTCACAACACTCCCACTCACGTGCAGCCACAACAAGGCGCAAACGTGGAAATAACGAAGAGAGCGAAGGACTTAAAAGAAGCCTCTACCAGGACTCGAACTCGAGACCTCTGGCTTTGATACCATGTTAGGTTTCATGCACCAACCAAGTGAACCGAAAAGCTTAAGCTATTGGGAAGAGGTGGGCAATCCACTAATACTTCACAACAGATATAACTATTGGGAAAAGGTGGGCAATCCACTAATACTTCACAACAGATATAACTATTGCAAAAATAAAAATAAAACTGGCATGTAAGTTATAGTTGACCCTCATTGTTAATTTTCCACATTTAAAGCAATGTCACTGAGGACTGAGCTCACTGAAACAAGCATGCACAGATAAAGCTATCATCAGCCCACCACACAAAAATTGTACGCTATCCAACAATAGTATAAACATGGGGTACCAACAGCTTGGGTAGATTGGATATGAGGCTGGAAGCAGAAGTGACTTAAGGATGAAAGGTTGTGGCTTACACGTGTCAGAACATTGCATGCATTGTAAAAAGAGCAGCATTGCTAACAAAAAAATGATCAATAGTGCAGAAGGACAAGATCAAGAGAGCAGCAAGTAAAGAGAACATAGACATTACCTTCCATATCATTTGAGTGGACATTATAGTTGAGAAGTTTCATGTGATTATCCCATGTGCGCAAGTGTCCATCCAAATGAAGAACAAATAACATGTCCCTTTCATTTACAACAGTTGCTACTATATCCTGCACAGGACCCACGGTCTTTGTTCTGCAAAGTAATGTAGGTAAATTTCATGCAAAAAGATACAAAAAATACAAAATAAGAGATGAAATTTAGACCAACTAAAGAATCTTTAAAGTTAACTGGAACTCCATTCACATATACACAAATATGCTATCATGAGAATAGCAGCAATAAATGGAAGTGTCATTTGAGTCAGCAACCATATGAACACTGCAAATGCTGCTCCTTCTTCCTATGCTATGGTAGTCTCTGCTAATATCTATGCAGCTGGGGCAATGGCTAATAGCCAAACATGAATACTAGTGTTCTAGAAACAGTTCTTGTGTATCTAAGCTGATCATGCTTTCATTGTTTGGTGGACCATTAAAACCAAGAATCCAAGATAGTACCTTGACACAAGAGTCCATAAACGTCCAATACCAGCATCATCTCGTAGTTCATTCGAGAAACCTACAGTAGAAGACAATAACATTCAGAAACCTTGGGGGAGTTGCAGAAGAAGGCCCCAAGCTCAATCATCTGGAACCCACTAAATCCCTGGAACTCCTGCTGCTGTGAATTGACAGTAGAGGATATGCCTGGTGAGTTTGGGGATACTTTGCCAAGATTGTAAGAACAGATGGAACCATCTTGCCGACCAATCACTATACATCCTGGCTTCGCTGTTACTGCTGTAACCTTTGCACTGTGAGCTTGAGTTTGGAGATTAAACTCAACTATATCATCCTGATGCATCACTGAACCAGATACATAGGAAAATGGGCTGCATAAGTGGCACAAGAGAGCAACTCCAGAAACAGTAAGCACATACAGCATGTATACAAGCTCCCCTTTCTTGCGACCCTGCATTGCCACAGAAGTGACTAGTATAGTCTCTAGTGTTCCAGAAAGTTACTGAAACGATAATTGGCATAAGATGTCATGAATGAGCCAACCTCTCGTTCATATAAAAATGCAAACGGGCATAGGGCCTCCTGGAAGACCAACCGCAGTCCAAAGCTAGGGAACTCCTTGGAGGCAGTAAGTTCGATGACCTCTAGCACATTTGGGTGTTCCTCGTGAATCCTCCTGTAATACAGCAACCATATGCTCCATTCAGAAAAGTACCAAAGCAACCTACTATGAACCTAGGGTTTCTCTAAACGTGGCAAGTACCAAAGCAATACTGAAAGTGCACTTAAGTTATAGTTCTAAAAGGAGTCATATCACATAAACATGAGCACAGACAACTCCGAAGGCCAAAACTATTCGAAGCTAATTCTAATCTCCGCGATTTTCAGCTAACAAAATGTGCCACTCATCTGAACAGAACCACAATAGAGCTCGAAAGTGAGGAGAAGCCCCAACACGTACCACGAGAGGTAATACTGAGAATCGCCCGAACGTATGATGTGGCACCCCGAGGCGGCGCGCGGGGGCACGCAGACGAAGGGATCGGAGGAGCTCGCCGGCGCGGCGGAGGAGGAGGGGATGGTGAGGTCGATCCACCGCAGCTTGTCCGAGCCGGGTATGGGAACCTCAGCGCCAACTATCCTCCGGGCGGCGGGGGCCGCCATGGCTGCCTCGCTGTCGTCCGCGTCGGCTACGCCGGCGGCCGCCGCGGGAAGGAGGGTTTTGGAGAGAGTGGGTTTTTTGGGAGGCGAGACCGCGAGATTGGAGTGTGGTCGGAGCAAGGGCACAGTTTTTTTTTTTTAAGAACAAAACAGTACAGATGCCGAGTTGGGCCTTTTTGGAAGTTTTTTTCGTATCTGGGCTTTAGTTCTCATATACTAGTCCCAAATCTGTGTTGCTTTTAACTTGGTTTTTGGTTTTTATTATAGATTTTATAATAAAATATGATCATTTATTACTTTTTAAAAACATTATTAATTCAATATTACTAGTTTCTACTTCCTCCATTTTAAACTATTTGATGATTTTAGTTTTTCTAATATATTATTTTAACTATATTTTCAAATATAATATGTGTATAAAAACTATATATATATATACTTTATTATAATTCAAAATAGCTATGTGCGACATGGATGTTCAAATCTCTAGCTACGGAAATATGTCTATGCTCTCATTTTCTTCTTGTACCCCATATTTGCTTTCTCCTGATACTAAACAAAGTTGCTCCGTGCAAAAGCCGCATCAGTTTGGAGTTTGGAATTCTAGTTTTCATCGAAAGGCAAAGTTTGACATTTTTCACGTAGTAATCGGTAATGTGTTTGGATTAAAAAAGAAAGAATAACCTTCCGACAAATAAATTCTATGACAAATTAGCAGATTGAGCCAACTTTAGATGATTGAGCCAACTTTAGATGACGTTTTTAAGGAAAGCACATTTTTTATGTTTTATAGTACATGTTTTTAGTTATAGGAATTTGGACAGCAAATTCAGATCAATCAAAGTTGTCATTTTTGTACGGTGAAACTGAAACGTGAGTACTCCAATTCCCTCAAAACAGGCAAGCAAATCCGACCCCACCTGCCAGCGACCAAGGGCTCAAGGCCACCGCGTTTTTCTGGAACCATCCTTCCTTCCAGCACAAACCACCAACCAACCGAGCAAGCAAGCAGAACCCGCCGCAACACAACCGGAGAGCGTGCGAAGCCGAAAACACTCCCCGATCCCTCCCGGCTCCCGCGGCGCGCGAAGCAAACCCGCCGACCGGCCGCCGCCCTCGCGAGCCGCGGCGGGGACAGCGGAAGCAGCATCATCACTCCGGAGCAGTTAGCGGTCGCTCGACCGGAGCGGGGTTCTGTAGGAATCTCCGAATCTGCGGAGTTCGTGGCCGGATTCCGCGGCGCGGGGCCTTCTCGTGTCGGGCGAGACGATGGTGGGGTTCGCGGGGAAGAGGAAGGAGCTGGAGCAGGTGGTGGATGGCCTCTCCGACTTCTCCCTCTCCGGCCCCGCTGCCAAGAGCCGCAGACTGGTGAGTTGGTGAGCTGTTTGTGCCTCTTTTTTTTAGGCTTCTATTAATTCAGGGCTCCTATCTGGTTTGCTGGCGCAATCTTTTGCCCTAATATTGCGCTGATACTATGCCTGCGAGTTCATCTCTTTAATTACTGACTGATGATTGGTGGTGGACGCCTAATTATGGAGGTTATATAGGGATTTGGGAGCGGTTACATGTTAGCAAAATCGACTGCTGAGTAAATTCGTGCTAGTTAATCACGGAAACGTCTTTTCTGCAAAGAGTGTATGCAATCAGAATATCAGTAGCCCTTTCGTAGGTCAGCCTATTTATTGAGAACTAGGCGGATTCCCCGCACGTCGCCATGGGAATTTAAGGTTGGTTTCGGTGACCATTTGTTGAATTAAAGAGAGATATAAAAATGTGAGTTATTTAATGAGAATTGCAAACACTTAAACTTTATAAGGGTCTCAAGGATCAAGAAAGCATACCCCGCGCGTTGCAACGGAAATTACTAACAATTTGGAATAAGATTATTTATACAAAGTTTATAAGTGAATGTTAGTGGATGACGTGACATAATGTGGATGTTACTTGTTGACATGTAGATCATAATTGCAAATGCCAGTCGACTAGAAATGCATCCGATAGTGGACTGATGAGGTGGATAGCTTGCATGTTGAGAGGAGATGGCGCGGTACTGACAGCTGGATTAGGGGATGACGTGGCGCAAGGAGGTGCTAGAGAATTAGGCTAGGATGTGTGTGTTGTCTAGCAAAGTAGCACCCTGCTTTCTGTTTGGTCACTTCAAGTGAAGAAGGAAAATTTATATACATGTTGCAATTTTCCACTACATAAGCAGGGTTTATCATGCATGGTGCACTGCATGTCTTGCTGTGCATATAGTTGAGCATTCTGTCGTTTTGGTGTTTTACATTCGTCTAACATTTATTGCATCTGTAATGCTTCTCTGAACGAAATGTTGCTTATTATTTGTAGGACCCTGGGCTCCCACCAATTATGGAAGAAGAACCACTTGCTCCTTCCATGTCATTCCAGATGCTGGGAGAGAAAATTGATAGTGGTTTTGATATACCCAGTGTGGAAGTCATGATGGAAGGTCTAACAACACATCATGTGCCTAGTGAGGACATGGCACTTGTTTTATACAAACCAGTAGATAATTCCGTATCATTTGGTCCTGGCATCTCAAGCTCTTCATTCATAGTGAGTTCAGACTTGATACGTGGTCTAAAGAGTAAGTACATCGTGACCAACCTTCTTTAGTCGTCATTTATATTTATATCAATATTCCTGTGAATCTTCGCTATTTTGATCCTATATTTTGTTAGATTTCTAAGTGTCAAATGTATATCCAGAACTTGTATGAGTGTGGGTATTGTCGTTACCTAAGTATTTGAGTGTTCCCTGTGCAAATATAAAGTAACCTATTTAGATTTTTGTTAACTTTGATATCTATGACATGACCAAACCTATCTCTCCTGATACTTTAAGCAAGTTATATGCAGAGCTGCAAAGTCTACTATTTAATTGTGTCATGCAGCTAGTTGGTGAATATAACAGGAAGTATAAATGCCTGTTGGCCTAGGGACATGAGATTATCCGTTTTAGCCATGACATCACCTGCTCACGTTGTGATTTGCGTGGCTGAACACTTAGTGTGATTTCCTATGTCTACTGCTGTAGTTGTGCTGCATTCTTTGTTGTGCAGAATATGACCCATGTCATGATTTAATGTGATCTACTTGCCAACGGTTATCTTCTTCCTTTTATTTTCTTTGATTCTGTTGTCTTCTTGTGGAGCTTTTCACTGGCTTCTATTTTGTGCCACCTTCACATGCAGCATATTTTTCCAATTCTATGTGTTCTGAATTTTAACAACTCATGAATTTTTTGTTTTCACTTTTCAGACCATGCTTTCAATCAAGTGAACTATCATGAGGTGGAGGATGAATCTCCTGAGCGAAGGAACAGCTTGGCTTTAGTTCCTTGGACACCACCACAAGTGCCTATAAGATCTGACTGGGTCACTGCTGAGCCAGAGAGCGCACAAATTTTTGAAGAACCTATGGAGGCTGATGAGACTGAAGTAACTTCTATGGATGTGGAGGAAGCATCGGAAGCAGTTTCCGGTGGATTCAATGGCGAGAACCTTGGCCAGTGGCAACATTGTATGACCCCATCATCGTTACCAAATCCATCAGCCCATGTTATGTGGTCTAGGTGACAACCGGGAGGCCCAGTGTACTGAGTACTTTTACTGAGTCACACCAAGGATGAAGATATCCTCTAATAGGCCTCCTCTAGCTGTGTAGAAGTAGCTGGCTACTTTGGTTGAAAACCAAAACTGATTATGCTTAGCATGATACCTCCTTGTGTAGTGCTGATCTTCCCCAGTAATATCAGTTTCAGTAGATTTCATGTTACGAGAGAACCTGGTTAGATTGACATCCAATTAGTTGATGTAACTTGTTGGATCTGTAACATCTCAATGCCCTAGTTTCAAACTCCTTTGCATTATTATTATTGTATTACCATGGTTTATTGATACCATAACCGTTCAATTCGCACGGATTTTAATATTTTATCATATATCAAAATCAATGATATATGCTGCTTCTTAGTAGCATGTTTTAATGCTCATATAAAATCTATTTATCTCTAAAAACTGAGAATTGTTTCTAATCAAAACAGCGGGATCACCTGCTCTAGTTTTTTTTTACGCGAACAAAGAAAAAGTTACAAAAGGTTGTACAAAACAAATATTTGAAGGCCATGTGCCATTGATTCATGGGTACCCTTGATTCATATCACCACCTGACGCCTTTGCCATATGAGCAGGCGGCCAAATGATATAAGCCGAAGCGCGAGCAGCGAGGAGAATTTCCCATCGATTCACCTCGCCGTCCTTGTCGATCCGATCTGGGACTGGGAGACGGCCTCCAAACAGGTCATATCTCTCTCTCGCTCGCCCTCATTCGCCCTCTTGCTCGCCCTTTCCCCTCCGATCCGACCGGTGTGGGCGGCCGGCGCGATACTCTACCACTCCTCCCGGCCCCCTAGGGCAATCAGAACCCGCACACCGGCGCGCCGGTGTCGTCTTGGCCACCACGAACTCCATCGAACCCTTCAACCGTCTGGTGAGGCTGGCGGCCCGCGCCTTCTACGACGACGTCTCATTCTCCATGAAGGGCGACAACCAGGCCAAGACTTCCCGCGGGGACAACCGCGGCATGGCCGTCGTCATCCTAGACGCGCTCACCAGACGGCAGTGGGTCCGGGAGGAAGATCTGGCTAAGGAATTGAAGCTCCACTCGAAACAGCTGCGTCGCATTCTCCGTTTCTTTGAAGAGGAGAAACTAGTCACGAGGGTTCATCGGAAGGAGTCAGCAAAAAACGCAAAAGCACATAATGCTGCTGCATCAAAATGGGGGTGGTTCAGCCATGGATCGAACCGTAACCGAACCACGACCCATTTGCTTTCAACTGGAGCACCCGTCACTCCATTTAGTTAAGTTTCTGTCCCACGGTGCACCGATGGTTCTCTTGGCCGTACAAACCAAGCAATGTTTCGCTTCAGTAAGGCATACAATCTGAGCACAGACCACGTGTATATATAAACCAAGCAACGTGTCAGTACGTGATCTGAGCAGAGCTTGAAGCAAGTGCTTCATTTTTAGAACTTTTACATGCATTCACATGACTTATACATGAACCATAGGCACAAGACAAACTCCATGGTAAGTATTCCAGCCAGCATGAGCATGAACGGACTTATATATATTAGAAAGTACACTAAAACTGGTAAGACTGTTGATTCAACTGATGAACTACACTTGGAATGATGGCTTTCCCCAAGTGTTTCAGGCCTGTTTGATAGCCACAAGCCAGCATCTGAAAAACGGGAAAATGTTGGAAATAAGACCTGAATGCATACAGTCATATGTGCAATTCACACATCGATGGTCCAGGTGAATCAAGATAAATTATACTCAACATGTGCAGTGTTTTGTTCACAGCAATTCAGCAAGTAGAGACTACTACGCATTTTTAACCACACACTAAAACAATGCCAGCAATCCTCGAACCAAAGTCAGAAAATTAGGAACCCTGACACAGCAAACTTCACCTGTCATTAACTGCAATCGGAGGGGAAGGTGGGGGATGGTACCTTGGAAAGGGGGAGAGTAGCGGATGGCGTCGGTCGTCCTGTGCCCCTGTCCACGGCGGCCTTCTTCCTGGCTGCTGCTGTGGATGGCGCGGGCGAGGCGGCCTTCTTCTTGGTTGCTGCTGCGGATGGCGTCGGCGAGGTGGCCTTCTTCTTGGCTGCTGGCACGGATAACGCCGGCGAGTGGGAGCAACGGATGTCGCCGACGGGAGTAGCCGAAGTCGCGGACGGGGGCGGGATGTCACGGGCATTCTGGAGCCGCGGTTGTCCTGTTGCCGCCGCCGTCGCTGGCGGACGAACGGGAAGCATGGAGAAGAAACTGATGGAGATGGTGGCGAGGTCCCGTGCCGCACGCTCGCTCCAGCTGCTCTTCTTAGCGCAGATCGATGGGGCGGCAGCGGCGATGCAGCGCAGATCGAGCCCCGCGGCGGCGGTGCGGCGCCACACGAACAGGCAGGGGCGGGTCGAACCACTGAAACCTAAGGTTCGAGCAGCTCCGATCCACTGACCCACGCGCCCTTGATGGATCGAATATGGAGCCCATTAGGGTCGTTTTTTGGGCCGGTTCGCCGAACCAGTGGGCCGAACCGAACCACCCCCATTTTGACTGCTGCAGCTGCATCTGCTAATGATGGTCAACTAGTTGCTAAGGAGGGAGAAGAGAAAGTAAAGATGCACACACATTCATACTGTTGCCTGGATTATGCTCAGATCTATGATGTTGTAAGGTACCGGATTCACTGCATGAAGAAGAAATTGACGGATGAATTGGACAGCAGAGATACAATTCAACACTATATATTGTTAGCAACATTGCTAACCGTACCCAGCAGATGGCGGCGTCTGGTTCAGAAGTCACCAAGATGCCAGGTCTAGAAGGTTGTCAGCCCAAGACCGGGACATCGAGCCCAGGCGAGCGTCGTCTCAGGAAACCCAATGCCAAGTATTTCGGCCCATCGTGGCGTAACGTGTGATGTAAGAAAGAACGAGAGCGAGAGTATAAGGAGAGAGAGCTCTGTAATGGAGGGTATCGAACAGAACAACAACTTGTTTCCCAATCAATATTCATCTGTTCTTCCTCATGCTTTGCTCCTATCCCCAATTCCGATTCCTCTGATCCTAGTCCCCCCTTTGCTGTTAACAATTGGTATCGGACGTCAACCTGGATCCCGACAATCAATTCCGCCATCACTACTCCCGTCGTCCTCCCGGTCACGGCAAGCCAGAACCGGATCGAAGTGCAACCGTCACCATGGATCCCAACCTCCAGTTGATCCTTGAGACCGTGAACAACCGGTTCGACGACCTCGACCGCCGCTTCGCCAAGCGAGATCGTGCAGCCGCGGATCGGGACACGGAAGTCGACGGCCGCCTGGACCAGGCCGCAGCGACTCGGGACGAAGCGACCACCGCCGCGGCGCTGGCGACTCGCCTCACGGGACTAGAGTCCGCTCGCGCCTCCTATGTCGAGCCCTCCATCGACAAGCGCATCTCCGCCCTCGAAGCTAACTACGTCGACCGCGACACCGACTATTCCAACCGCAGCTCCGAGCTCGAGAACCTCTGTGCAGCGCACATGTCCGACGAACGCGAAGCGCGAGTGACGGCGCTCAAGGCATCGATCAAGCAGCTTGCGGAGTGGTGTCCTACCATGGACGGCCTGTACGACGACCTGCGCTTGAAGCTGGAGCAACTCGACTCCAAGTTCGACCGTAAGGTGTTCGATACTTTGCCGCACAGCTCCGGTCTTCTTCAGCGACCTCCACCGTTGCCGAAGCTAACCACGGCTATGGCCGAATTTCCCAAGGGGCCCGGCGATGGAACGACTACACGGGATGTGTGTCCAGGGGTCGTTATGACCTGGACGCATGTCCCGGCCAACGGTACGGCCTACACTACCCCTCCTCCCGCTGAACCTTCTTCCTCTGCTCATGTTCCACGTCAACCACCGTCACCCAAACCTCTTGTTGACACTCAAATTGGGCCCATGTTAATTAAATAGGCCCATAATAGTATTTAGCTCAATCTAAGGAAAACTTGGACAAATTAATAGTACCACATTGGTTTTCCAACGGGATAAGACCACCCCTACCCCCTATAAAATAAGGGGTACATGGCCGATTGATCACATCCAATCAATCGATCAAAAACCAATCTATCCAACTCTTTTACCCCTTTTCTCTCCTCAACCTCTCTACCTACTGTCTGGCCCTTCTCTCCACGAGATTGGTTGGCATCTTAAGTGGCCTTGCTGGTCCTAAGAGATCCCTCAGTGCTCCCTCCCGACGGATCCTTCCGGAGGTGGTTCTGAGGTCGCTTCAGCCATACACGAGCTCCACATCGGCCTTTTCGATCTCTAGATCAGTTTGGCCAGTTACGCTGCATGTTTGCTGCGTTGTAGGTTGTGAAGACAACCTCCTTGGGCGTCCAAAGCCCGCTGATGTGTTGGCACGGTCGCGAATCGGCGTCAACATACTTTTTGGTGACTCCGCTGGGGAATTCGAGGCGTAAATTGACATATCAATCTACCGGCGACATGGGTGTAGATGGGGATGCAGCGAAGGACGCAAGCGATGTCCATAGTGGCAACATCATCAATCCCACGGGGAGGAGCTCACGCCAGAATTGCAAGCACAACTTCAAGCTAACATATAGGAACTTCAGAGGGCTTTCCTTCAAGGTTGCTCCAAGTGCCGGCATGACAAGGTGGTGCAATTTAAGGTGCCAAACATTGCTGAAATCTTGGGTACTTCATCATCTGAGCAGGTAAATCCTCAAGACAACACCCCTAAGTATGATGAAGTTCCCATTACGCAAGCTTATGTTGCTAAGATGATATCTGATAATGGTTCTCAATTTTGAGAAGCTATGGGAACCTCGTTAGGAAAGATAGTTAATAGGCTAGATAAAATTGAATGAAAGACAACTGTTTCTAACCAATCGGGTGTCTTATCCCAACCTGAATTTGGCATGTCTCAAGGTTTCTTTCAAAATCAATCATCTGTGAGCGACACTAGCAAACTAAAATCGGTTTCTTCGGCTCCTTCTGCCGATAAAACCGATCATACTAGTACTAGTGCAGCAAGGAGTGCTCAAAAATCGGGTCAATTGCGAACCGATTATGAAGCATCTAAAGCTTCGGGGGGCAACACTGTTTTACCCAACCCACCGAAGTCTCCTAGTCCCAATCCTATGCTTGAATATGCGCAGGGAAGTGCTTCCGCTGAAATTCATGATATATTGAGCCAATTCAAGAATAATTTTACTAAAAATCTTGAAGAAAGTTTTGGTGTTCACCTTAAAACTGCACAAAATATGAGCACTAAGCCGTACCCTTCTGCAATTGATTTCATGAGCAATCCTCCTGGGCGGAAGATACCTGACTTTCAAAAGTTTAGTGGTAATAAATCCACCATGGAACATGTCCATATTTATCTTGCTCAATTAGGAGAAGCTGCTAGTATCGATTATATGAAAATTCGCAATTTCTCTTTATCATTGACTGAAACTGCTTTTTCATGGTTTGTTAATTTGCCACTACTATGCATTGGTTCTTGGGTTGAGTTAGAAGAAAAGTTTCATAAACATTTTTATACCGGAGCCCAAGAAACTAGATTATCACATCTTACTACTGTTAGACAAACTCGTGATGAAACAGTGCTTGAGTTTTTCAATAAAGCTAGAGATATCAAGAATAGATGCTTTCATTTAAGTATTTCTAAAAGAGATCTTGTTGATATATGTTTTAATGGCTTAAATCTTGAGAATGTTCAGTTTGCTAACATGAATCATCTTATGGAGAGGGCCATTTTCTGGGAATCGCGCCTTAAAGACTCTCGTGAGCATAAGACATATCGTTCGAATACACATGCTCTTGGTGCTTTTTCAGATGATTCAGATGATGAAAGTAAGGAGACGTTGGCTGCTGAAAGTAGATGGCCAGTGAAGAATAAACATGTTACTTGTCCTTCTCTCAAACCGATTCAAAAGTATCAAAGTGAGGAAGTAAAGTTTACTTTTGATATTTCTAAATGTGACTGGATTTTTGATGAATTACTCAAAATTGGATACATTAGAATTCATTATACTTTGCCTTCTGCAGATAAGATTAAGAGACGCGCTTATTGCAAATATCATAACTCTTATTCTTATGCAGCTAATGATTATAATGTTTTCTGTCGGCAGGTCCAATCGGCGCTTAATGAGGGTCGATTGAGTTTTTCTGATATGGAGATCAACAAGAATCCTTTTCCTGCACACATGAACACAATTGAAGCAAGAAGTCCAGCAATCTTGATTCAACCCGAGCAAGTCGGCAAAGCTAGAGGCAAGAACGTCATTGTCGGCGAACCGCGTGTTGCACCGAATGTTCAAAAGAATTCGGGGCGACAAGTGATTTTGGAGAAGGATCAAGAAGGCAAAAACAAGCTTACAATCACTGATGGATCA
Source organism: Bothriochloa decipiens (assembly GCA_023333625.1). NCBI lineage: Eukaryota > Viridiplantae > Streptophyta > Magnoliopsida > Poales > Poaceae > Bothriochloa > Bothriochloa decipiens. Next base: position 53,189,995 of record CM041637.1, on the reverse strand, counting down.
GCGGAAGCTTTGAGAAGGCAAAGATGGTACGAGACGCGCGTGGCGCTGCAGAGGCCGGCTAGGCCGACTGTTCCAGTCAGCCTGGCTGGGTCCAGCACAGGCCAGACAGAGCCGACTAAGCCGGCTGACTCAGTCGGCCTGGCCGGGTCCGGCCAGACGGCAAAGCCGACTGCTCCAGTCGGCCAAGACGGCTCCCCTCCTCCAGGCAGTTCTACTTCCGGTGTCCATGTGATTCGCACGTTTATTCCCAAGAAACCGGAGATTGGTGTTTGGAAGGAGAAAGTAGAAAGTCAAGCCACCTGTGGTGAAGCCACTTTGTACTTTTGATCAACTTATGGCGAAGTACAAGAAACAAAAGGCCGATTCCGAGAATCGGCCCATAAAAAAGGGAGTCTACACCGCCGAAGCGTGAAGAAAATAAGAACAAGCAAATGGCAATGACTCCACCAATTGATTCTTCCTTGTAGGTTATTCGTCCTCGTGTGTCGCGTTGGGGACCTCCAGTGGCTCCAGCCCCACCAATTATACCAACGCCACAATGGGGACCACGTGGGGTGTGGGCGCCATATCCTCAGGCTCCCGTGTTCCAAAGATTGGGAGATGTTGCCGGTCCATCTTCAAAATCTTCTGTCTTTAGCCGATTGGGCAGTCAAACAGGCTCTAGCGGAGTAAATCAAGAGAAGGTGGTTGATATGCAGGTTGAAGCTCCTCAAGAAATTAAGAAAGCTCCTACACAGCAAGTGTACGTGCCGAATAAGGTTGAGGTGTCCAAAAAACTTGTATATGTTCCTAGTGTCATAATCGGTTCGATGTCAGTTCCTGTTTTAAATGACAACAAGCCGATTGTGATTGAAGATCTAGTAAACAAGCAAAAAGAAACTACTGAAAAAGTTACTGGAGTTCAAGAGCAAGATAAGCCGCCAAGGGACCCCAAGTACACTCAACCCAAGTGGTGTCCATGAGGGTTGGATAAAACTCAAAGGCAGAAATTATAGCGCGCTCTGCAAAAGAAATTGAAGAAGGAAGCTCTTGGGATCGTTGAGGGCCCACTTGTATCAGAAAGCCCTCAAGAGATTCCACGGAAAACCATCATCATGACTGCTGCCCCTGCTCCGACGGCTAAGCCGGCCCCAGAACCGGCCAGGCCGACTGAGTCGGCTAAGCCGGCTCCAGAGTCGGCTAAGCCGGCCTCCACCCCCGACGCTGACAAGGCGGTTCAGAAGTCGGCTAAGCTGACTGGTGAGTCGGCTAAGCTAACTGGATTGGCTAGGCTGACTGAGGAGTCGGCCAGGCTGGCTATATCTGATGTTTCTGTCCTGGTAACTCCCGAATCGGCTATGGTGTCTTCTGAGGCTCCTGTGTCGATTCTTGCAGGTTCTAGAGATCTTGAAGACTCACATGAGGTCTTTGCCACTGTTGTTGCTGATATGGTGGGTATGGAGGCTCCAGAGGTGCCGGAAGAGAAGATGGTGGACTATGAGCCGTCACCACCGCATGGAGATGTGAACGTAGTATATTTCTCTTCTGACTACTACGTGATCATCCATGATGAAGAAGAGCCACCAGCAGCAAAATTGGTGTTTGCTGTTGAAGATGCTGTATTCAAGAAGCCAGCAGTGCAGGCCACTCCACCTGAAAGGTCACATCAACGGGATGCCAGTTCATAACATGCTAGTGGACAGCGGTGCTATTGTGAACGTCATGCCGTACTCACTGTACAAGAAGCTTGGTAACAAGGACGAGGAGTTAGTGAAGACCAACATGACCATCACAGGTGTTGGTAGTGAAGCCCCAATTTTAGCGAGAGGTATTGCTAACGTTGAGTTGACCATCGGGAGCAAGACTTTGGCTACAGCTTTCTTCGTTGCTGACATCAAAGGGAGCTACAATGTGATACTTGGGCGTGATTGGATTCATGTTAATGAGTATGTGTCGTCCAGCTTGCATCAATTTCTCATCCAATGGGTGGGAGATTCCATTGAGGTCGTCCATGCTGATTCATCGGTTGAAGTTGCCACAACTGATGCATGTGAAGCTGGGGGGGCATGGTGCTTTTGGTTGCTTGTCAGGTAGAGACTTGTCTGAGTATGATTTTGTAAGTTTTACTAGACAAGGCTTTGTTCCTATTTCACTTAAGCTGATTGACAATCAGCTTAGCACCATCATGTAATCAATGGATAATGTTGAATGGTTAAAGCGTCATATTGAACAATATCGGGATGAAAAGACTGATGCCTGTGAAGCTATTGATGACTTTGATGAGCTCAATAGGCCAAGGTTTCACGTCGGTTGACCCTTTAGAATAGGTTGATATTGGGGATGGCTCCACGTCACGGCCGACGTTTGTCAATAAAAACTTGAAAGCTGATTAATCGCGCTTCTCAAGGAATATTCTGATTATTTTGTATGGAATTATACAGAGATGCTAGGATTGAGCCGAGATCTTGTGGAGCATCGGCTCAAAATCAAGGATGGGTTCAGATCTATCAAGCAACATCCGCGACGCTTCAATTCGGCCATTTATGACCGAATTAAGGAGGAGATCAATAGGTTGTTGCAAGCTGAATTCATTCATCCATGCCAATATGCGGAGTGGGTTTCTAATATTGTGCCTGTTGAGAATAAGGATTCTGGTAAGATCAGAGTCTGTGTTGATTTTAGAGATCTTAATAGAGCCACTCCCAAAGATGAATATCATATGCCTATAGCCGACATGTTGATCAATGATACTTCTGAACATAGAGTGATTAGCTTTCTTGATGGTAATGCTGGATACAATCAAATTTTCATGGCAGAGGAAGACACATCAAAGATGGCTTTCATTTGTCCTGGCTTTGTTGGTTTGTTTGAGTGGATTGTTATAACCTTTGGTTTGAAGAATGCGAGAGCAACTTATCAAAGAGCAATGAACTTGATTTTTCATGATCTAATTAGGGTGATTATGGAAGTTTACATTGATGATTTTGTGATTAAATTGGCTGCCCATAAATCTCATTAGCCGATTTGCGTCTTGCTTTTGAAAGGATGCGCCGCTATGGTTTAAAGATGAATCCACTCAAGTGTGCTTTTGGAGTATCGGCTGGGAAGTTTCTAGGTTTTATTATTCATGATAAAGGCACAGAAGTTGATCCCAAGAGGATTGAGAAGATCAAGAACATTCAACCACCTACATGCAAAAAGGATGTACAGAAATTCTTAGGGAAGGTGAACTACTTGAGGAGGTTTATTGCCAATCTGTCCGGGAAGATTATTCCTTTTACTCCTATACTCAAGTTGAAGGATAAATCTGAATTCACTTGGGGGGCAAGTCAACAAGCAGCGTTTGAGGAGATAAAGGAGTATCTATCATCAACGTCCGTTCTTCGTGCACCTAGGAGAGGAGTTTCGTTTAAACTTTATGTTGCTGCCGAAGAGAAAATCATTGGGGCTGTTATGAATCAAGAAGATGAAGGGAAGGAGTATGTTATTGCTTATCTTGATCATCGTCTTCTTGATCCCGAGATAAGGTATGCCCATATTGAAAAACTATGCTTATCATTGTACTTTGCATGTAGCAAGATGAGACATTATCTTTTATCAAGTACATGTGTTGTAGCATGCCAGGCCGATATTATCAAGCATATGCTATATCGGCCAATCCTTAGTGGAAGGTTGGGCAAATGGGCATACTCTTTAATTGAATATGACTTATGAACCATTGAAATCCATAAGAGGTCAAGTTCTTGCTAATTTTATTATTGAGCATGGTATTGATCTTGATGATGAAGTCAATTACCTTACTTACACCCCGTGAAAGCTATATTTTGATGGATCGGTTTGTAAAGATGGCCAAGGTGTTGGTATTATTCTTGTTTCTCCTAATAATGTTGAGACAGGGATGTCAAGCCGATTGGAGTTTTAATGTACTAACAATCAAACCGAATATCAAGCTCTTATATTCGGGTTGATCATGTTAACTTCTATGGAGGTGCAGCATGTTAAAGCCTATGGTGATTCATTGCTGGTGGTGGGTGAATTTTAATGTTTAGATGGATCACTTCGAGCTTCTCTTAATACTTGTCCTGACTTGAAGCCTATGGTGATTCATTGCTGGTGGTGGGTGAATTTTAATGTTTAGATGGATCACTTCGAGCTTCTCTTAATACTTGTCCTGACTTTATCTCTAAAATTGCCTAATTTAAAATTTGGCATATTTCAAGACATGAAAATCAGAAGGCCAACATGTTAGCTCAACAAGCATCAGGCTTTGACGTCAGTGGGCGTAATTTTCATATTCAAGAAAAGCCGATGTATCAAGATGATCATTTTTTCTGTGCAGGTCTGGACAAACCGGCCCAGTCGGCCTAGCTGGCCATCAGATGGCTAAGCCGGGTCACCGGGTCGGCCTAGCCGGGTATACTGACGGGTGCTCCGAGTCGGCTAAGCTGACTACCATAGTTGGCCTAGCCGACTCTACTACAGGTGCTGCTGTTGATTCGCCTAATGGCGCTCTAAATCGGTCCAGTTCAGATTCTGGTAATTCTAATGCCGATTTGGAGGATTGGAGTGTAACGTCCTGCCTCCTCGAGGCCGAGCCCGCTTACATTTGACCGCTTATCTAGGACATAGACTGCCCTCACAGACCAACACTAGTCTTTTCTGTGCACTTTGTCCTCACTCGTGCGCACCCGGGAAGACTTCCCGGTCGGTCACCCATCCCTAAATTGCTCCAGGCCAAGCACGCTTAACCTTAGAGTTCTTTAGTGATGGGCTTCCGGAAAAGAAGTTGCAACTTGTTGGTATGAGTATCCTATTAATCCTATTAAGCTCCTTAATTAAATATTTGCAGGCTCCTAGTGCTAAAGTTGATAAGAGCGTGCGAAGAAGTGCGTTCAAGTATATTATTCGGCATGACGAGCTCTATCAAAGAACTGCTGATGATTTATTGCTCAAGTGCCTAGGATCTGATGATGCAAGGGTGGCAATGGGAGACGTCCATGAAGGGATTTGTGGTATGCATCAATCGACCCCGAAGATGAAGTGGTTGCTAAGGAGGGCTGGTTTCTATTGGCCCACTATGATGGCTAATTGTTTTCGTCTACAAAGGATATGATGAGTGCCAACGGTTCGGTAATATTCAGATGGTGCCTGCTGCAGAAGTCCATCCCATTATGAAGCCATGGCCATTTAGAGGTTGGAGGCTAGATTTCATTGGCCAAATTCATCCCTCGTCTTCAAAGGGGCATCAATTCATTCTGGTTGCCACTGATTATTTCACTAAGTGGTGTGAAGCGGTTCCTTTGAAGAATATCACTCATAAGGAGGTTATTGAGTTCATCACTGAGCATATTATTCATAGATTCGGCATTCCTCAGTCATTAACTACTGATCAAGGGACTTCCTTTATGTCCAAAGAAGTTAAGAAGTTTGCCGAATCCCACAAGATCAAGTTGGTCAACTCATCTCCATACTATGCTCAAGCTAATGGCCTAGCTGAAGCTAATAACAAGACTCTAATCAAGCTCATCAATAAGAAGATTGAGGAACAACCAAGAAGATGGCATGAAACTTTGTCAGAAACTTTGTGGGCGTATCGCACATCAAAGCATGGTGCTACAAAAGTGACTCCTTTTGAGCTAGTCTATGGTCAAGAAGCCATGTTGCCTGTCGAAGTGAACTTGAGTGCATACAGATTTGCTAAACAAAATGATTTATCTCCTGTTGTGTACCATGATCTAATGATGGACAATATGGATGAAGTGACAGATAAAAGGTTGCAAGCTCTCAAGGAGATTGAAAAGGACAAAGTCCATGTTGCAAGGGCTTATAACAAGAAGGTTCGAAGCAAGTCGTTTCAAGTGGGAGATCTAGTTTGGCAAACTATACTTCCTATTGTATCGAAGAGCGGCGAATTTGACAAATGGTCGCCCAATTGGAAGGGTCCTTTTAGAGTGGTTAGAGTCATCTTTGGGAACTCATACTTGCTGGAAACGCTGAAAGGTGAGCCTCTCCCGAAGGAAATCAACGGGAGGTATCTCAAAAAATACTTTTCAAGTGTCTGGCAAGATGCCTAAGTGCTCTACCAAGCAATGGCCGATACATGTATCGCCCTCAGCATAAAAATGGCTGATGTATACATCGCTCTTAGTCGCTGGTCAGCCGATGTGATGGGTATCGTATTGGTCGGTTGTATCTTCACAGGTGTTTTCAAGTTCATGCATCATTCACTTGAAAACAGGGGGGCATATGTTGACACTCAAATTGGGCCCATGTTAATTAAATAGGCCCATGATAGTGTTTAGCCCAATCTAAGGAGAACTTGGACAAATTAATAGTACCACATTGATTTTTCAAGGGGATAAGACCACCCCTACCCCCTATAAAATAAGGGGTACATGGCCGATTGATCCCATCCAATCAATCGATCAAAAACCAATCTATCCAACTCTTTTACCCCTTTTCTCTCCTCAACCTCTCTACCTGCTGTCCGGCCCTTCTCTCCATGAGATTGGTTGGCATCTTAGGCGGCCTTGCTGGTCCTAAGAGATCCCTCACATGCTTCCTCCCAACGGATCCTTCCAGAGGTGGTTCTGAGGTCGTTTTAGCCATACACGAGCTCCACATCGGCCTTTTCGATCTCTAGATCGGTTTGGCCAGTTACGCTACGTGTTTGCTGTGTTGTAGGTTGTGAAAACAACCTCGTTGAGCTTTCAAAGCCGGCTGGTGTATTGGCATGGTCATGATTCAGCGTCAACACCTCCACACCCGTTCTTCCCACAACCCTTTCCAATACGCCCACCACCTCCTAGCCAGCCCAATCATCATCTCCACCCAAATCATCATCCTACCGTTGCCGCTGAACCTACCGCTCCAAATGCAATGGGTCGCATTCCTAAGTTTATTTTCCCTCGATTCGACGTTGACAATCCTCGTCACTGGCGCTCTCTCTGTGTCGACTACTTTCAGATGTATTTTGTGCCAGAGAATATGTGGATCCGCATAGCTAAGCAACACCTTGATAATGCATGTCACACCCCAAAATTTCAATTTTGGGATGTGAACCGAAAACACTAAATAAACTAAAGGATTAGTAATTTATTTAAAATTAGCCAAGACTTTATTCTTTTGTTATCATTATGAAATGATAAAAAGTGCGGCTTTAAAACTTTTACAAAGATAATAAAAATGGGTTTATGCTTGGTGCCTTGTTTTATTTTGCTGGTGTTTGAAAAAGAATTTCTAAAACCCGAGCAAGACACGGCTAGGTTCTTTTCGTGTTTGAAAATAAAGCTTTGAAAACCCAAGTTTGTCTCAAGAAGGTTTTGGAAAACGTTTTCAGAAAAACTCTTTCTCTTGCATAGATAGAGAGAGAGAGCCTTTCCTTTCCCTCTATAGTGTTGACCATCGCTCTAGTTAAACACCATCCTCTACCTAGCTCTAGCAGGCCTAGTTCAGTCTCTAGACATCCCTGGCTTACCCTAGCCTATCCTGGCCCAACCTGGCTTGCTCTGGCCTATCCTAGCCTTAACTGGCCAGCCCTAGCCGGCCATGGCCACCCCGGCCAGGCTAGCAGTAGCCTCAGCCGGCCACCAGTGAACAAACTTGGCCATCAGCCGCATAGTAAGGCCAGCAGTAGTCCGGTCTAGCAACCCTTTGCTATCCTCAAGGCATCCAAGCTAGCTTTGGCCAGCCCCTACCTAGCTTGATCCACACCTGGCCTCACACAGCCTCATCTGGCCAAACACAGCCAGCTACAGCCACATGTGGCCACTCTCAGCTGGCCACGGTCAACTTCGGCCAGCCATAGCCAGCACTAGCATGGCCACAACGACCACAAGCAGTCATAGCCTCCCCCAGCCACCTTGGGCCCTCTCTGGCCATCCCTGGCCAAGCCCGGCCACTTCCAGCCGGCCATGGCCAAATTTGGCTAGCTACAGCCAGCCAGCCAGCCCGGCCACCAGCGGCTATAGGTAGCCGCAGCCAGCCCAACGGGCCAAGCCCAGCGGCTTTAGCCCAACTGGTTCCCCGCTGGCTATAAAGAGGGCCAGCCGCGGCCACTTAGCCAACTCTAGCCGCACACAGCCAACCCTAGCCGCACACAGCCAACCCTAGCCGGCCACAGCCAGCGGCCGCCGGCCATAGCCAGCCGCCGCCGGCCACAGTCGGCCGCTGCCAGCCGGCCAAGTCCCGGCTGAGAGCCGTGGAGCTCCATCTCCCGCGCGCCACTTCTGGCCGCCACCGGCCGCATCTGGCTGCCGCTGCCGGCCGTAGCGGGCCGCAGTCAGCCGCAGCCGGCCGTGACAGGTCGCCGCAGGCCGTAGCCGGACACCATCGGTCGTCCAGCAGGCCAGGGCCGAGGCCCCTTGCCTCCGGCACTGGTGCAGCGGCACCATGGCTGCCATGGCCACGATCTTCAACAGCCAGAGGTGGAAGATGATGGTAATTACGAATCTGCCACCCAGCAGTTATTTATAGTTTTGCCATTATTTTTAAAAGTTTATAACTTTCACGTTTTAACTCCGATCTGGTCCGTTCAAATTTTGTTAGATTCATAATTTCATAATCTACATAGTAGTACTACTTTTGAAGTATTTTGGAAACTTTATATTTTTAGTCTATATTTAAAATATTTATTTATCTATTGGAAATCTTTAAAAATTCATATCTTCGACGTTATAACTCTGATTTCGGTGAACTTGACGTCTTTGTGATCGTAGAAGTGAGTAGAATAGTTTTATAACCTTTTTATTCTGTTTTGATGACATTGATGTACTGTTCCTCTAATAATTCTTTGTTTGCTTCGTGTATGTATGCTCGATTGGGTTGTCTGGTGTTGATTGTTAGTGTCGAGTTCAGACGGTGAGGTTTTTGCTGAGCAAAGCTACTTTGAGGATCAGCAGGATCAGCAGGACTTTATGAATCAAGGCAAGTATAGCATGGATCTTCCTTGTTACCTATTCACTATAAATAACAATACATATGCATGTGTCGGTTTGATGACCTAGAGATTATAACTAGCTTTGATATCCTGATTCCTTGAACCTTTTGGGTGCATTGGGTAGCAAGATGCTAGTGCTTAATGATATCATGATCTTGTGGCTTGATGAGTATTTGTGACATGAACAGTAATAATGACTTTTAACCACCTGAGGATTTATCAGTAACGTACCTTTCGGGATTTACAGTACAACTGTGAGGGCTATATGGCTCTGGTTTTAGCTCAGTACGAGGACCTTTTCTAGCATGTTAGCGGTTCCCTTTATGGCGCAAGGGGGGTGTGTTTCGGGTTGGGTGTAGTTGGACCTCTGTCTGTATGAGTATAGGCTGCGGTCGTATGCCATCAGAAGGGGGATACTACATCCGTAGGGTACAGAAACCTCAGTGGCCCTAACTTATTAGACGAACCTTTGAAAGGCTTCATAGTGAACCCTGCCGGTCCTCCTTGGTAGTGGGCTAAGAGGCTGATCTCCTCGGGCGAAAGGGCAATTCATGGCTCACAGTGAAAGTGTACACCTCTGCGCGGAGTTTAATAAACTGGTATACTAGCCTTGCTCAAGGACACGAGCGGCCTTGGAACTCCTTACACTAATGATGATCTCTCTTGTCATGTTAAATTGTTCATACATTTGCTGTTATATTTACTATTCATTTATATTACATTGATCATGATGGTTTTGGGAAACACTTGCCACCTTGATGCTGCTTAACTGATCAACTTGATTAACATATAAAAGCTAAATGCAGTCAAACCGTGTCAGCTTATTTGAGCCTCATGAACCTATGTTATGCTTGTTGAGTACGGTTGTGTACTTACGCTTTCTTTACTTTTAATTTTGGAAAATCCTGGATGGGTAACAGATGAAGGTTGGAGTGAGAGCTATCGGGATGAGTACTAGGCTTGGTGTTCACCAGTCGACGTGTCTCCGTGGGAGCTTCCGCCATAATGTTATCTTAGATTTTATTGTTTATGCGTAATACTCTGTAATAAATAATGGTACGTTATGTAATAAACAGGGTGATGATACTCTTTGTAATTTGTCATCCTATATGTGCGACTGTTCCTGGGGCACATATAAGGTTATTTATGCATTCTACTTTTATCCTTAAAAGTGGGGCGTGACAATGCAGCAGCTCGTTGGTTTGAATCCATTGAACCAGAGCTCGATTATTCTGATTGGCCCGCTTTCTGTCGTCTCCTTCATGATCATTTCGACCGCGATCAGAAGGAGTTGCTTCAACACCAAATGTTTCAAGCTTGCCAAACCGCAAATGTCGCTGCCTATGTCAAGTTGTTCACCTAATTGGTGGACCAACTCAAAGCTTACTCTCCTAATCACGACCCATCTTTCTATAAAACCCGTTTCATCGAGGGACTTCGCTCAGATATTCAAGCTATTGTCTCTGTTCTTAGGCCCAAAGATTTGGATACTGCTTGTACCTTGGCTCTATTACAGGAGGAGATGATGGCGGGTCTACCTACGGCCCAGGGCCAATGCACGGGTGATTGGTCTCCACCGACTCGCGTTTCGAGCAACACGCGCCCAGCGTTTCCCCTTCCCTTGCCTCCAGCAGCTCGACCTGCGGTGGTTGTTCAGCCGCATCAGCCGACCAATGACTCAAGACTGGCGGCTATCAAGAAGCACCGTCGTGCTTTAGGACTCTGTTTCAAGTGTGGCAACAAATGGTCTAAGGACCATACTTGTCCCCCTGAAGTTCTGCATGCTGTTGAGGTACTCTGGGACCCTTACTCTGATGATGAACCTTCACCTGTGACAGAACAGGCTTCTGAGGCCGATGGGCAGTGTTGTTTGGTGCTGTCTAAAGCAGCTACTGGTGGTGCTCCCTCGGCCCGAACCATCAGATTCCAGGGAAACATTGGTGGTCTTCCTGCGTTTATGCTTCTGGATTCGGGCAGCTCAACATCTTTCTTATCAGTTTCTCTGGCCTCGCAGCTTTCACGGTATCAGTCTCAAGCGCTACCTGCTCATGTTCAGATTACAGCAGGTCACTATTTGCAGAGCTCAGGTTCCTTGTTGGCAGTACCGTGGTCAGTTGACTCTTGTCACTTTATTTCAGATTTTCGTGTGCTGGAATTGTCTGCCTTCGATGCTGTCATTGGTATGGATTAGTTGTGTTCCTTTAGCCCAATGCAAGTTGACTGGGATCGCAAATGGCTAGCCATTCCTTACAAAGGTAGCTGGGCCATTTTATAGAGTTTTGATGCTGTCTTGCCCGAGGCTCTATGTTTGCATATTAATTCTGATGAAGCAGAACCCTGTATACAGTCAGCTACTGCTGTGTTGCCTGTCGAGATTCGGAATTTGGTTGATTCCTTTGCTGAAGTATTTGAGAAATCAATTTCTCTTTCTCCATCACGTAGCTGCAATCATACAATTCCACTCATTCTGGGAGCCCAACCAATGTTTGTGAGGCCATATCGGTACCCTCCAAACATGAAGGATGAAAATGAACGCCAAGTTCAGGATATGCTAGAACAAGGTGTCATTCAACCAAACTTAAGTGCCTTTTCATCTCCTATCCTGCTTGTCAAAAAGAAAGATGGAACTTATCATTTCTGTGTTGACTTTTGACAACTAAATGCATTGACAGCAAAATCCAAGTTCCCTGTACCAGTCTTTGATGAATTGACGGATGAATTAGCTCATGCAAGTTGGTTTTCTAAGCTTGATCTTCGAGCCGGCTTTCACCAAATTCTCATGCAACCTGGAGAGTCCTACAAGACTGCCTTTCAGACTCATTTGGGTCAGTATGAGTTCAAGGCCGTGGCTTTTGGCCTCATTGGTGCTCTAGGCACTTTTCAAGGTGCAATGAACACCACATTGGCTCCTGGATTACGACATTTTGTCATCGTATTCTTCGATGACATTCTAATTTATAGCCACACTTATGTTGAACACCTTGATCATCTGGTTTAGGTGTTTTCATGGTTGGCCAAGGACCAGTGGAAAGTCAAGCCGTCCAAATGCATGTTTGCTCAACGATCGATTTCTTACTTGGGTCACATTATCAGTGAGTAGGGCGTAGCTACAGATCCATAGAAGGTCAGGGCAATTGTGGACTGGCCGGTACCAGCTATTGTATGTGCATTGCGTGGGTTCCTGGGTTTAGCAGGATATTACTGCAAGTTTGTGCGCCATTTTAGTCTTATTGCTCGACCCCTGACTGACTTGCTCAAGAAGGACTCTCTTTTCATCTAGACATCTATTCACCAGTCTTCTTTCGATGCACTCAAATCAGCCCTATCTTCAGCTCCTGTCCTTGCCTTGCCTGATTTTACAATCCTATTTCACATTGAAATTGATGCTTCAGGTTATGGAGTTGGCGCTATCATGCAACAGAACGGACGCCCACTGGCCTTTATTAGTAAAACTCTTTGTCGCCGTAATCAGAGCCTCTCAACATATGAGAAAGAATACCTTGCAATTCTTAAGGCAGTTGATGCTTGGCGTCATTACTTGTTGCAGAGTGAATTTGTCATTCACACAGATCACAAGAGCTTAGTTCATCTCAATGAACAACGCCTTCAAACTCCATGGCAGCAAAAGGTATTCTACAAGCTACTATGTCTCCGGTACAGAGTGGTTTATCGCAAGGGTGCTGATAATGAAGTGGCCGATGCCCTGTCTCGGCGTCAGCCTGCTGACACTATGATGGCTATTTCTTCCCCAACTCACACCTAGTTGTCGTCCATCCAGTCATGGTATGACACTGATCCTGAAGCTTCAGCACTGTTATCACAACTTGTTGTCGATGTTGCTGCTCGTCCAAATTTTTCCTTGCAAGACGGCATCATTCGCTACAAAAAGCGCATCTGGTTGGGCAATAACATCGTGTTACAACAGCAAGTGATGACTGCCCTTCATACCAGTCCCGTTGGAGGACATTCTGGCGCACCAGTCACACTTCAGAAGATACGCAGCCTGTTTTTTCTGACCTGGTATGCGCAACTCTATTCTGAAATTTGTGCAGTCCTGTTCTATTTGTGCTCAGGCAAAGCTAGATGGAGCTAGATAACTAGGATTATTGCAGCCATTGCCTGTTCCATCTTCAGCCTGGGAGATTGTTTCGCTCGATTTCGTCAAAGGCTTGCCAATCTCTCATGGTTTCAATGTTATACTCGTGGTAATGGACAAATATACAAAATATGCTCATTTTGTTCTGCTCTAGCACCCTTTCAATGCATCTTCTGTGGCCAGAGTATACATGGAGCAGATTTACTGCTTACATGGAATGCTGAAGTCCATTATCTCCGAAAGAGATCGCATATTCACCAGTCGTTTTTGGTAGCTTCTGTTTGAGTTGGCTGGCATTCCATTGCGCATGAGTTCGTCATATCATCCACAGATGGACGGTCAAACCGAACGGGTAAACCAATGTCTGGAGACATTCCTTCGTTGCTTCTTACATGCTTGCCCCAAGCAGTGGTATCACTGGATTCATTTAGCTGAATATTGGTACAATACAAGCTCCCACTCAGCTTTGGGCAAAACTCCTTTTGAGGTACTGTATGGCTGCCCCCATCGCCACCTGGGAATTCAACCGGCCGATGCTGAACCAATTCCAGAATTACAGCAGTGGCTTGAGGAGCGTGAGCTGATGCACAACTTGATTCAGCTTCATCTTCAACGCGCCCAAGAACGTATGCAACGTCAAGCGAACAAGCAACGTTCTGAGCGTTCATTCCAGGTTGGAGACCTTGTCTTTCTGAAGCTTCAGCCATATGTACAATCTACAGTGGCTCACCGTGCCAGTCACAAGCTTGCATTCCGTTTTTTCGGTCCTTACCGTGTATTGGAGAAGCTGGGATCGGTTGCTGTCACACCCCACTTTTAAGGATAAAAGTAGAACGCATAAATAGCCTTATATGTGCCCCAGGAACAGTCGCACATATAGGATGACAAATTACAAAGAGTATCATCACCCTATTTATTACATAACGTACCATTATTTATTACAGAGTATTACGTATAAACAATAAAATCTAAGATAACATTATTGCGGAAGCTCCCACAGAGACACGTCGACTGGTGAACACCAAGCCTAGTACTCATCCCAATAGCTCTCACTCCAAACTTCATCTATTACCCATCCGGGATTTTCTAAAATTGAAAGTAAAGCAAGCGTAAGTACACAACCATACTCAACAAGCATAACATGGGTTAATGAGGCTCAAGTAAGCTGACACGGTTTGACTGCATTTAGCTTTTATATGTTAATCAAGTTGATCAATTAAGCAGCATCAAGGTGGCAAGTGTTTCCCAAAACCATCATGATCAATGTAACGTAAATAAATAGTAAACATAACAGCAAATGTATGAACAATTTAACATGACCAGAGAGATCATCATTAGTGTAAGGAGTTTCCAAGGCCGCTCGTGTCCTTGAGCAAGGCTAGTATACCAGTTTATTAAACTCCGCGCAGAGGTGTACACTTTCACTGTGAGCCGTGAATTGCCCTTTTGCCCGAGGTAGCTAATCTCTTGACCCTCTACCAAGGAAGGCCGGCAGGGTTCACTATGAAGCCTTTCAAAGGTTCGTCTAACACATTAGGGCCACTGAGGTTTCTGTGCCCTACGGATGTAGTATCCCCCCTTCTGATGGCACACGACCACAGCCTATACACATACAGACAGAGGTCCAACTACACCCAACCCGAAACACACCCCCCTTGCGCCATACAGGGAACCTCTAACATGCTAGAAAAGGTCCTCATACTGAGCTAAAACCAGAGCCATATAGCCCTCACAGTTGTACTGTAAATCCCGGAAGGTACGTTACTGATAAATCCTCAGGTAGTTAAAAGTCATTATTACTGTTCATGACACAACTACTCATCAAGCCACAGGATCATGATATCATTAAGCACTAGCATCATTGCTACCCAATGCAACCCAAAAGGTTCAAGGAATCAGGATATCAAAGCTAGTTATAGTTTCTAGGTCATCAAACAGACACATGCATATGTATTGATATTTAAAGTGAATAGGTAACAAGGAAGATCCATGTTATACTTGCCTTGATTTGCAAAGTCCTGTTGAACCCGTTGATCCTCAGAATAGCTTGGCTCAACAAAACCCTCACCGTCTGAACTCGACGTTACAAACAACACCAGACAATCCAATCGAGCACACATACACGAAGCAAACAAAGAGCCATTAGAGAAACAGTACACCATTATCATCAAAACAGAATAAAATATTTATAAAACTATTCTACTCGATCCTATGATCACACAGACGTCAAGTTCACTGAAATCGGAGTTATAACGGCGAAGTTATGAATTTTCAAAGATTTTCCATAGATAAATAAATGCATTAATTATAGGCTAAAAATAAAAAGTTTCCAAAATACTTCAAAAGTAGTACCACTGCGTAGATTATGAAATTATGAATCTAACGCAATTTGAACGGACCAATTCAGAGCTAAAACGTGAAAGTTATAAGCCTTTAAAGCTAATGGCAAAACTGTAAATAGCTGAAAACGTAAATTGAAACTTAAAAGAGAAAATACGTCTTCCAGAGAAGAAAACGTATTATGTAAGCTATCATAAGGAAAATACGCTTTCCAGTGGACAAAGCGTATTTTAGATCTGTTAAGCAAGAAGTACGTTTTCCAACTCCGTCCGGTTTCGACGTTCGGGTCGCGGCCGAGTCGGAGGAGAAGAAGGCGACGCGGGCCCCATGCGTCAGCGACAGGAGGGAGCGGCGCGCGCTCGGACGACCGACGCAACGCCTTGATGGGCTTTGGCCTTCGGCCCAGGAAACAGCGGCGGCGCGCGGAGAAGGAGTGGAGCAGGCCGCCGGTTGGTTATCGGCTGACCGGCCGAAAACAGAGAAAGAGAGAAAGATAAAAAGAATTGGTTTTTCAAATTTTTAACACCATCTTCAAATGCAAATTCAAACAAGTTTTTGAATCCCAAACCAATTTCAAACATCACACAATAAAAATGTGCACCTGCATGAATGCTCAAACATGTTTCTACCATGATCCCACTTCATTTCCATAAAAAAATTATTTTGGCCATTTCTTTAAAACCTCTAAAACCTAGGGTGTTACCCTCTCCAAGCGGCCATCTGTATTCCAACAAAATCAAAGCTTAGAGTTATTCAGGTTACAAATCACTTATATAATAATAAGGATTGCAAAACTGAAAATTCTGGGCGAGCTTCAATTTCAGCAGCACAGAAAAACCTTCATAACTTGAGATCCAGATGTCAAAACAGGACGTTCTATATATGCTTGGAAAGATTAAGAAATTATCTACAACTTCTATTCAGACCATTTTACCAGGTTCGGTCATCTAAGCGGTCAAATTAACTCAACAATAGGAACTATTCAGATATTCCAGACAGCATGTTATATCAGATTATAATGAGCATAACTTCCAACTCAGAATTGATATTGACCTGATTCTTGTGGGAATTGTTAGATAAAGAAGTCTAGTTTTGTCCAATAAAATATCATAGGCATTGGAATAACCGATTTCGAGATATAACCAAAATATCACAGGTTGCTCAGAAAAACAGGAAGGATAGAAACAGAATAAACCAACCCAAACTTATTTTATTCAAACTTTAACCTTAAGACCCTTAACTAAGGAACTTGTGGACAAGCCCACAATGTTCCAGCAATCACACAAAAATCAAAATCATCCATATTACATAATTATAACCCATCAAGCACTCAAAGTTCACAAACGCTAACATGACACGACTCATCTTGACTCACGATACTAATAACGTGCTATTGCATAGGGGTTTTTAAACTAAGGTCAAAGCTCATGGTCTAGCGGTTCATAGATCTTTGGTTGCCCAGTCATGGTTCTGAGCCTATCAATCTTTTTTTGCTTCTCTTTAAGCTTCTGCTCCAGCTGCTCCACCGTGCTTACCATGTTCTGATGCTTGAGCATCATGTCACACGCAAAGTGTGCCAATTCCCGTGACTCAGGTGGCAAATCATGAGGACTCTTTATACCCCATCCAGCTTCCATTCTGTGATCAGCGCGAGGCAAATAATGAAATTCATCGTCTCGCATATGTCCAAAGCGGTGACCACGGAGAGCAATCCATGCTGTAAAAGCAGCACCCTTAGCTAAAAGACCATATAGAATGGGGGTTAATGAATTAGAGGAACTTAAGAAACAATTAAGGGAATTAGAAGAGAAGGGATTTATTCATCCTAGTGCATCACCGTGGGGTTCTCCTGTGATTTTTGTTGATAAGAAGGATGGAACTCAACGGATGTGCGTTGATTATCGATCTCTCAATGAGGTTACTATCAAGAACAAGTAGCCGCTGCCCAGAATTGATGATTTGTTTGATCAGTTGAGAGGTGCCTGTGTGTTCTCCAAGATTGATTTGCATTCTGGTTACCATCAGTTGAAGATTCGGAGTTCTGATATACCGAAGACGGCATTCACCACTAGGTATGGTTTATATGAGTATACGGTTATGTCATTTGGGTTGACCAATGCACCTGCCTACTTTATGTACATGATGAATAAGGTGTTTATGGAGTATCTTGATAAGTTCGTGGTGGTCTTTATTGATGATATCCTGGTATTCTCGAAGAACAAGGAGGAACATGTAGAACATTTGAGGTTAGTCTTGCAGAAGCTTAGAAAGCACAAACTTTATGCTAAGAAGAGCAAATGTGAGTTCTGGTTGGAGGAAGTCTCTTTCCTTGGCCATGTTGTTTCCAATGGAGGAATAGCAGTCGATCCAAGCAAGGTGAAGGATGTGTTGGATTGGAAGCCACCTATTGATGTCAGTGAGATTCGCAGTTTCCTTGGGTTGGCTGGTTATTATAAGAGATTCATTGAGGGATTCTCGAGGATTGCTAAGCCATTGACAACATTACTAGAGAAGAATGCCAAGTTCGTTGGTCCGACAAGTGCCAAGCTAGCTTTGAAGAGTTCAAGAAGAGATTGACAACCGCTCCAGTGTTGGTATTGCCAGATCTAAGCAAGAAGTTCTCTATCTACTGTGATGCTTCTCGTTTAGGTTTGGGGTGTGTTCTTATGCAAGAAGGTAGAGTTGTTGCTTATGCTTCAATACAGTTAAGAAAACATGAACTTAACTATCCTACTCATGACTTAGAATTAGCAGCTGTGGTTCATGCTCTGAAGATTTGGCGACACTACCTCCTTGGCCACAAGACTGATATATTCACTGACCACAAGAGCTTGAAGTATATCTTCACTCAGTCGGATCTGAACATGAGACAACGCCATTGGTTAGAGTTGTTAAATGACTATGATTTTGAAATGCATTACCATCCTGGAAAGGCAAATGTTGTGGCCGATGCCCTTAGTAGGAAGAAGCCTGCTAAGACACCTGAATCTGATCAGTTGTGTGCAGAGTTTGCTCATCTGAACCTTACTCTTGTTACTAATTCAATGGAAATAGAAGTGACACCAACCTTAGAGGAGGAAATCCGCAAGGGTCAGCGAGAAGATGAGGATTTAAAGTACATAGCCAAGAAGTTAGTTGAAGGGAAAGCACCTGGATTCCGCATTGATGAAGAGGGTACTCTATGGTATGGCAACCGAATATGTGTTCCAGAGATAAAAGGTCTTCGTCAGGCAATTCTGCGAGAGGCACATGAGTCAGCTTATTCTATCCATCCCGAAAGTACTAGGATGTACATGGATCTTAAGGAAAAGTATTGGTGGATTGGTCTGAAGAAGGAGGTGGCAGAATATGTTGCTATATGTGACACTTGTCAGCGTGTGAAAGCAGAACATCAAAGGCCAGCTGGATTGTTGCAGCCATTGAGGATACCCGAATGGAAGTGGGAGGAAGTCGGTATGGACTTTATAACAGGATTACCTCGTACACAGGGAGGTTTTGATTCCATTTGGGTAATAGTTAACCGAGTGACCAAGGTTGCTCACTTTTTGCCAGTCTAGACAAGATACAGTGCCCCAAAATTAGCGGAACTGTATATGGAAAGGATTGTTTGTCTTCATGGGGTACCCAAGAGGATTGTGTCTGACAGAGGTACCCAGTTCACATCTCACTTTTGGAAAGCTATTCATAGTGCGTTGGGGACAAAGCTGAACCTTAGTACCGCATATCACCCACAAACCGATGGGCAGACTGAGAGGCTTAATCAGGTTCTGGAGGATATGTTGAGAGCTGGTGCATTGCAGTTTGGCACAAGTTGGGATAAGAACTTGTGTTATGCGGAGTTCTCCTACAATAATAGTTATCAACAGAGTCTCAAGATGACACCATTTGAAGCTCTGTGTGGGCATAAGTGCAGGACACCGTTGTTCTGGAACCAGACTGGGGAAAGTCAGTTGTTTGGGACAGATGTTCTGAGAACCACAGAGGAACAGGTACGAGTAATCAGGGAAAACTTGAGAATAGCACAATCTCGCCAGAAGAGTTATGCAGACACACGTAGGAGAGAGTTGACATTCCAAGAAGGTGACTATGTGTACTTGAAGGTATCCCCTATGAGAAGTGTGAAGAGGTTTAACCAGAAAGGGAAGCTAGCAACAAGGTATGTTGGTCCGTTTAAAGTTTTGAAAAGATGTGGTGAAGTGGCGTACCAGTTGGAGCTACCTGAGAGTTTAGCTGGAGTGCATGATGTGTTTCATGTGTCTCAACTTAAGAAGTGTTTGTGTGTACCTGAGAAGGAGCACTTGCCTTTAGAAGAGCTTACCGTTAAGAATGATCTCACGTATGAAGAGTTTTCGGTAAGGATTTTGGATACAGCAGAAAAGGTTATCCGGAGTCGGGTTATCAAGATGTGTAAGGTGCAGTGGAATCGATACTTAGAGGCTGAGGCAACTTGGGAAACGGAGGATGCACTAAGGGCAGATTATCCACATTTGTTTGAGTAAGCAAACTCAATCTCGAGGACGAGATTCTCTTAAGGGGGGTAGATTTGTAACACCCTAGGTTTTAGAGGTTTTAAAGAAATGGCCAAAATGATTTTTTGATGGAAATGAAGTGGGATCATGGTAGAAACATGCTTGAGCATTCATGCTGGTGCACATTTTTATTGTGTGCTGTTTGAAATTGGTTTGGGATTCAAAAACTTGTTTGAATTTGCATTTGAAGATGGTGTTAAAAATTTGGAAAACCAATTCTTTTTATCTTTCTCTCTTTCTCTGTTTTCGGCTGGTCAGCCGATAACCAACCGGCGGCCCGCTCCACTCCTTCTCCGTGCACCGCCGCTGTTTCCTGGGCCAAAGGCCAAAGCCCATAGGCGTCGCGTCGGTCGTCCGAGCGCGCGCCGCTCCCTCCTGTCGCTGACGCATGGGGCCCGGGTCGCCTTCTTCTCCTCCGACTCGGCCGCGACACGAACGTCGAAACCGACCCGCGCCGCCGTGCCACGCCGGGTCGTTCCCCTTGACCTTAGGCTACTTAAGCCTTTGACTCCGCACCGCAAACCCCTACCAGAAACCCTAAGTTAGCCGCCTCGCCTTGAGGAGCCGCAACGCCTGAAACCCTAGCCACCGCCATTGTCGCCACCGCCGGAGTCCGCAATTCGCCGCAACCCATGAACATTTATTGGTGTAAGTTGGCCTCTAGCCTCGCCATGAACTCCTGAGCACGATAGTACCTTCAATTGGGCTTGATTCCATCTAACCTGGGCTCCTTCTGTGCACAGCCCGCCGCCGTCCGCCGTTTTGAGCCACACGCCGTCCCCGCCTCGCCTCGGTCTTCATTTTCTCCATAGGTGAGCGCGGTGTAAGCTCCTCTATCGAACGGCACCGGTCCCGTGTCAAATGGTGGCCGGAATCGTTACCTGAGCGAACGCCGGTGAACTCCTTCGCCGCCGGCGATGGCCGCCGCCATTCGAAATTTTTCCCGGCCGACGTGGTCCGATCGGTTGTCCAATCGGTAGTCCGATCGGTTGTCCGTTTTGACCTCTTGAATCTGCGTCGTCCGTTTTGATTCGGACGGCCGTCGCGTGGTAACTTTGCAGAAAACCCCCTGAGGTCTGGTTTATTTAGTTAAGAGCCCTCGGCGTTTTCGGCAGAATACGTTTACTCCGTTGGAAAACGTACTTCTTGCTTAACAGATCTAAAATACGCTTTGTCCACTGGAAAGCGTATTTTCCTTATGATAGCTTACAGAATACGTTTTCTTCTCTGGAAGACGTATTTTCTCTTTTCAGTTTCAATTTACGTTTTCAGCTATTTACAGTTTTGCCATTAGCTTTAAAGGCTTATAACTTTCACGTTTTAGCTCCGAATTGGTCCGTTCAAATTGCGTTAGATTCATAATTTCATAATCTACGCAGTGGTACTACTTTTGAAGTATTTTGAAAACTTTTTATTTTTAGCCTATAATTAATGCATTTATTTATCTATGGAAAATCTTTGAAAATTCATAATTTCACCGTTATAATTCCGATTTCAGTGAACTTGACGTCTGTGTGATCGTAGGATCGAGTAGAATAGTTTTATAAATATTTTATTCTGTTTTGATGATAATGGTGTACTGTTTCTCTAATGGCTCTTTGTTTGCTTCGTGTATGTGTGCTCGATTGGATTGTCTGGTGTTGTTTGTAACGTCGAGTTCAGACGGTGAGGGTTTTGTTGAGCCAAGCTATTCTGAGGATCAACAGGTTCAATAGGACTTTGCAAATCAAGGCAAGTATAACATGGATCTTCCTTGTTACCTATTCACTTTAAATATCAATACATATGCATGTGTCTGTTTGATGACCTAGAAACTATAACTAGCTTTGATATCCTGATTCCTTGAACCTTTTGGGTTGCATTGGGTAGCAATGATGCTAGTGCTTAATGATATCATGATCCTGTGGCTTGATGAGTAGTTGTATCATGAACAGTAATAATGACTTTTAACTACCTGAGGATTTATCAGTAACGTACCTTCCGGGATTTACAGTACAACTGTGAGGGCTATATGGCTCTGGTTTTAGCTCAGTATGAGGACCTTTTCTAGCATGTTAGAGGTTCCCTGTATGGCGCAAGAGGGGTGTGTTTCGGGTTGGGTGTAGTTGGACCTCTGTCTGTATGTGTATAGGTTGCGGTCGCGTGCCATCAGAAGGGGGGATACTACATCCGTAGGGCACAGAAACCTCAGTGGCCCTAATGTGTTAGACGAACCTTTGAAAGGCTTCATAGTGAACCCTGCCGGCCTTCCTTGGTAGAGGGTTAAGAGATTAGCTACCTCGGGCGAAAGGGCAATTCACGGCTCACAGTGAAAGTGTATACCTCTGCGCAGAGTTTAATAAACTGGTATACTAGCCTTTCTCAAGGACACGAGTGGCCTTGGAAACTCCTTACACTAATGATGATCTCTCTAGTCATGTTAAATTATTCATACATTTGCTGTTATGTTTACTATTCATTTACGTTACATTGATCATGATGGTTTTGGAAAACACTTGCCACCTTGATGCTGCTTAACTGATCAACTTGATTAACATATAAAAGCTAAATGCAGTCAAACTGTGTCAGCTTACTTGAGCCTCATTAACCCATGTTATGCTTGTTGAGTACGGTTGTGTACTTACGCTTGTTTTACTTTCAATTTTAGAAAATCCCGGATTAGTAACAGATGAAGTTTGGAGTGAGAGCTATCGGGATGAGTACTAGGCTTGGTGTTCACCAGTCGATGTGTCTCTGTGGGAGCTTCCGCTTTGAAGTCATCTTAGATTTTATTGCTTATGCGCAAGACTCTGTAATAAATAATGGTATGTTATGTAATAAACAGGGTGATGATACTCTTGACAATTTGTCATCTTATATGTGCGACTGTTCCTGGGACGCATATAAGGCTATTCTTACATTCTACTTTTATCCTTAAAAGTGGGGTATGACAAGTTGGTATACAAGTTGGACCTTCCTGCCGGTGCTGCAATACATAATGTCTTTCATGTGTCACAGCTCAAGCGTTCAACAGGAGGCAACCAGGTGACTTTGTCCCCGCCAACTGACCTTGTCATGTTCCAGGTTCCAGAGCCCATTCTGCAGCGTCGATGAACATCAGGCGATCACCCCGTCGAGCAAGTCTTCGTCAAGTGGTCTCATATGCCTGCGTCGCTGGCTACTTGGGAAGCTGCTGACCACCTCCGTGAGCAGTTCCCAAGAGCGCTGGCATGGGGACATGCCGCTTCTCAAGATGGGGGGAATGTTAGCACCATTGCTAACCGTACCCAGCAGATGGCGGCGTCTGGTTCAGAAGTCACCAAGACGCCAGGTCCAAAAGGTTGTCAGCCCAAGACCGGGACATCAAGCCCAGTCGAGCGTCGTCTCAGGAAGCCCAATGCCAAGTATTTCGGCCCATCGTGGCGTAATGTATGATGTAAGAAAGAACGAGAGCGAGAGTACAAGGAGAGAAAGCTCTGTAACGGAGGGTATCGAACAGAACAGCAACTTGTTTCCCAATCAATATTCATCTGTTCTTCCCCGTGCTTTGCTCCTATCCCCAATTCCGATTCCTCTGATCCCAGTCCCCCCTTTGCTGTTAACATATATGTCCTCGCTGTGATAAAAGATGCTCTGCCTATGATGCACTATAACTGGTAAGCTACACGGACCAGTACTTCCATTGTGAAACTTGCAATGGTGAACTGGTTGCAGAGAGTGACAGGCTTGCTTCTGAGGAAATGGGAGATGGTGATGACAATGCCAGAAAGCGCAGGCGTGAGAAATTAAAATACATGCAGCAAAGAATTGAAGAGCAACTGAAGCCATTGGTTGCACAGCTTGATAGAGTGAAGAACCTGCCTGCACCTGAGTTTGGGAGTCTACAAACATGGGAAAGAGCAAACATTGGTGCTTCTGCAATTGGTGACCCTGCTGCAGCTGACTCTTCTAGGAAGTCACAAATGCGGTATGGTACAGCAGTGCCATTCACTGTAGCGGAACCGTTTGTAGTTGTTTGATGTTGTGAAAGAAGAAGGTGCTAAATCAGGTAAAAATGGTTCTGAACTAAAAGTCTTACCTCTATGGATGATCAAAGATGACATGAATCTTACAAAGGAACAAAGAGGAGAGAAAATCGAGGAAAATCGAGCCACAAAAATTTGAAATATCTGAAGCCAAAGATGACAAGAAACAGGATTCGAAAGGTGATCAAAGTGTAATTGAAGAATACATGAAGGCTTATTATGAGGCCTTAGAGGAAAAGGCAGGAAGAGGAAGAAGCAAAAAGGAGAATGGAGCAGGAAAGAGATTCTCAAACTGAACGCCAAGTGGGCGAGAAATACAAGTGGGACGATGATGACGAAGATACTGAATGGGAATGGGAAGAGCATCAACCTACAGGGAATGCAACCGAAACATACGAATCGGCAGATTTGAATGTGGAGGCCCAAGAATCTGGCGATGACGAGGATGATAATGTGTGGGAAGAGGGTTAATGATGAAAGATAACAGGCGACCCCTGCTCCCTCAGGAATTTTGAACTGGTACCCAAATATGCCTGGAAAGACAGCAGCTAGAAATATCACGAGAAACTTGTCCAAGTGAAAAGTCAGCTCTTATGTATTCTTAGTTGAAAATAAGCTACTAGTTCATTTTTCTCATTCTGATATCTCGATTTCTCTTGGTCTTACTTCAGATGTTATCTCCAAAGTTTATAAGCACGATGCGATCATCATTTACTTATTAGCAGAATAATAAAGATACTTCCGTGAATATGATTTGAGGACATACTGTACATATGTAATTATATGCATATATCTCTCCATTATGCATTCCGTACCGGTCAAACTAGTTCAAGTTTGGCCTAGTTTTTACATAAAACAGTAATAACAATGTCTTCAAATAAATTTATTGTGAAAATATATTACATAATGAAATTAATAGTAGTTATTTCATATATATCTGATCAAAGTAGAAAACATTTGTTTTTTAAAACCCTGAGAATTGTATTCTTTTTCCTGGATGAAGAGAGGACTTACTAACTTCTAGTAGATAAGATGACGCCAAACTCGGACATAGGCCCTAGCTCGTTTGTTTATTTTAAAAAAAAAACATAGGCCCTAGTTGACGATCGTGGGCAGATTAAAAAAAATCCGTCAGTCAATCTGTCTCGGATCAGGCTCAAAGCGAAAAAAAAAATGTCAGGTTTATCAAAACCCCATCCGAAGCAAGGCTTGTTGCTTGAGACTCCCTAACTCCAGGACCTCATCATAGTCGCGGCACGCAAATTGCAACAGAGTTGGGCAGGAGGATAATGCAGTGAATGGGCGCAACGCACGGCGGCGCATCGAAGCCGGCGCCCGAATCGGATATGGCCAAACCAAAATCCTCCCCAACGCCTACTAACCCCGACGGCGACGTGATAAAAACAGACGGGCACAGAAGCAGAGAGAGAGAGAGTCCACTCCCAACTCGAGCGAGCCAGAGTCGTAGCGGAGTGATCGTTGGCACTCGACTCGATCAACCCGGAGCCGGAGGATGAGGGTTCGCGACGGGGACGGCGGCGGCGAGGTGACCGCGCCGCCGCAGCACCTCGTGTTCGCCTACTACATCACCGGCCACGGGTTCGGCCACGCCACCCGCGCCCTCGAGGTCCGTCTCGTCCGCCCCTCCCTCCCGACTCCTCCGCCCGCCCGCCTGCCTGCCCCGCGCGTGGCCGTTTTCTGACCCTGCCTGCGGTCCTCTCTCCTCCTACAGGTGGTGAGGCACCTGGTCGCTGCAGGGCACGACGTGCACGTGGTCACCGCCGCGCCCGAGTTCGTCTTCACCACCGAGATCACCTCCCCGAGCCTCCACATCCGCAAGGTCCTGCTCGACTGCGGCGCCGTCCAGGCCGACGCCCTCACCGTCGACCGCCTCGCCTCGCTCGAGAAGGTTTGTTTGTTGTTGGTTCTGCTTGGTACGCCACAACTCGATCGTTTCCATTTCCGTTATTCTACTGTGCTCTCCTCGATTCTTGAGTTCTGCGCGGAGTGCAGTATCACCAAACCGCAGTGGTGCCCCGGGAGTCTATCCTCAAAACAGAGGCGGAGTGGCTCAACTCCATCAAGGCCGACCTAGTGGTACCAATACCAGATCATTGATTGTTACTTACTTGCTTTTATTACTTATCTCTCTGAACATTTGTGGATAATTCGACTAGGACTCAACTGGACTCACTTGCGCAAATGCTGGCAGGTTTCAGATGTTGTACCCGTCGCGTGTAGGGCGGCTGCAGATGCCGGCATCCGATCCGTTTGCGTCACAAATTTCAGGTTAGCAGTGGCCGCATTGCTTTCTTTGGTTCCACGTGTCACAAAGAGCATATAGGAATACTGATAAACACTAGAATGTTAAGCATATGGGGAATTTGCAAGTACTACAGGTTACAATCAGCTTGTAATTTGATAAAGCTCCTGACTGCAGCTGGGACTTCATTTATGCGGAGTATGTCGTAGCAGCTGGACATCATCATCGCTCAATTGTGTGGCAGGTACGCCACTCACATCTCTAATTTTTCAACTATTCTTAGGCAAGTTTACAATCTGATAATTATGTCGTCTGTTAATTAGCCATGTGTGTATCTTGATAACAATTGTAGATAGCAGAGGATTACTCCCATTGTGAATTCTTGCTCCGACTCCCTGGATACTGCCCTAGTATGTCACTAAGCCTGAATAATTGTTCTTTAATGGTCTAAGCGTGCAGTTCTCATGAACAAGGTGTCAATCCTATTTTCTGCAGTGCCTGCTTTCCGTGATGTCATTGATGTTCCTCTAGTAGTTAGAAGATTGCACAGATCCAGATCTGAGGTTTGCATATCCTATTTCAGAGTGGTATCTTACAAATTTAACCTACTTCTAAGTTCTATAATTTTCATGGTTTAGGTGAGAAAGGAACTAGGAATTGCAGATGATGTTAAGTTGATCATTTTCAATTTTGGAGGACAGGTGAGAGAAAAATGTCTATACTTATAAGTATGTGTCTTGCTTTATTCTGATATAAATACAAACAATGTTGTCATGGGTATATCACTGCTTTATGATCAGATTTTGTATGTGTTGTTAATGCATCTGTTTATATTTGCCCCAATAGTTGACCTTACTATTTGTGAATTGAGAGTTCCCTCCTATGTTTTGACAAAGGGTAGCGGTAGACTTTCGAGGAAAAAAAACTGGTTCTTGTTCTGTTTAAGTTATTTAAAGTTTTTTTATCAATATGTAATTGTCTAACTAGGATAATTGTACACATTAATAATGTCGATTTAGCCAACAAAAGAATGAGAGAGCGAAGGGGAAAAGGGAGAAAGGGTATGATGAGGTTTATATTTACAAAATGCCACTAAGGGCTATAAATGGATCCGTGGTGGGGCTTTGATTTACACAAATTTCACTAAGGTCTATAAATGGACCCAAATATTATTTTGCAAACCCCTAAGCTATGTAATTGGTCCTTAGAAACCCTACTGGGAAACCCTAACATATAATACTGTCCCCAACGGATAACATCATCCTTTTGCTATTTTTTTGTCCAGCCTGCAGGATGGGAACTGAAGAAAGAGTGGTTGCCTGACAGTTGGATATGTTTGGTATGTTTATCTGATAGCAACATTTTCCCTGCCCCATTAATTCCTGACCAACCCAGCTGACTAGCATTTTATATTTTCTGAAAGGTATGCGGTGCATCTGATACTCAAGACCTTCCTCCGAATTTCATTAAGCTTGCAAAGGATGCCTACACACCTGATTTGATGGCAGCATCTGATTGCATGCTAGGTAATGACAACTTTACATTATTTGGTGTTCATGTTTATTTAATTTCTTTTTTGTCTTACTTGTCACTTACCAAAAAAAAACCTGTTCCAATGTAGGAAAAATTGGATATGGCACTGTGAGTGAGGCTTTGGCTTACAAGCTTCCATTTGTATTTGTCCGAAGAGATTATTTCAATGAAGAACCATTTTTGCGGAATATGCTTGAGGTTGAAACATTTTGGGCTCCCACCTTATGTTAAAAACTAGTTTAAAGTTGTTTGTTGTCATTAAGTACCTTGCCTGAGATTCTGTTATGTGTTCCCTTCTGTTCCATCACAAAAAAGCATTATCAATGTGGCATTGAGATGATACGTAGGGATTTACTTACTGGGCATTGGAAACCTTACATTCAACGTGCTATCACACTTCAACCCTGCTATGATGGTCCCATAAATGGTGGCGAGGTAATTTCTACTTACTCAGTCATAATCTTTTAATATTATTCAGCTACTCACCAATCATGTTTTGCTTTTGTTTCTATAGAAGAAATTGAAGTTGCCCTTATTGTTAAGGGCCAAATATTTAGAAGCATTCAATTGCATTCAAATTAGCTCCTGCAAAGAAAACAACTTAATATCAACCTCCTGTTTTCCTTGAACCAAATAGATAGAATGTGTATGTGATTCATTAGTTGTTTAGATTGCATTGCAATACAATATACTTTGTGCACAAGCTAATGCTGGTGTCATCAGGTGGCTGCACATATCCTCCAAGATACTGCTGTTGGGAAGAAGTATATTTCTGGAAAGGTGAGTTACCGTCCAAACTATATTTAAAGTTTGAGACAAATTTTACCCTTTATGTTGGACTGCCAAATTTCTGACCAAACATGCCTTCTGAATCTGTTGTCAATAATACATGACTACAATTTTATTTTATGTTAAATATACATTCTTTTGTTTGCTAATACTCCCTGTTGTTTCACAGTCCTACTGGCCATGTTTTTCATGTGATTTTAGTTATTTTTTTTGTAATAAATGTCATATAATTTGTATGTGCTTGTTAGTCCAGAATATTCAATGAATTTCTCTGTTTCATGTTCAATCATCTTGCTTTATTTAACAACTGTAGTTGAGCGGAGCAAGACGGTTGCGTGATGCCATTGTGCTTGGCTACCAACTACAAAGGGCTCCTGGGAGAGATGTAGGAATTCCTGACTGGTATTCTCTCTCTGAAAAAGAAATCAGTGCCCGCCCAATGCCCGCATCTCATGATATGAATGGAAGTGCAGAGTCGTAAGTTTGTATACACTTTTGTTCTCTTTTATTCTAGTAGTCTACTGCATTCTGACACAAATTTGTTTACCTTTTTCATTTTTTTCCAGATCGTTCGAGGATTTTGAGATACTCCATGGTGACATGCAAGGCTTAACTGATACCATGTCCTTTTTGAAGAGTTTATCAGGGCTTGTTGGAAATGACTTAAGAAGTCCTGAGAAGCAAACTCGAGAGAGGGCCGCTGCTTCTGTGCTCTTTGTCTGGGAGGTACTCAGTTCTCTTTATAATCCTGGAGTGTGAATTCTAATAGTCTGTGCCAGGTTCTTGTTCTTCTCTATGTTAGACTGGAAGAATGCATCGAATCTGATGGACCACCCTTCATTTTGTTTCATGAACTCTGTTAATATGTTACAGAGAAGTATTGTTGAGCAAAATTGCTATGCAATATTAAATTAAGAACATGATTCATATACAATATTTAATTAACTGGTTTTAATCTGTTATAGGAGGAAATATATGTTGCAAGAGCTCCTGGGCGATTAGACGTTATGGGTGGTATTGCAGATTACTCTGGAAGTCTTGTACTGCAAGTAAGTTTGACTGCAAAACCAAGCGCCATTTGTCATAGATTACCATTATTAGTAATAAAACTTAGACACATGTAAAACATGTGTTATATGCCTTACTTTTTTGTAACATTTTCAAAGCATATTCTTTTCTTATGAACTCCATGGGCCTGATATCCACAAGCGAACCATTTTTATTACTTCTTATCAACTAGACTCTTTGGGGACACCATCTGTGTTACTGTGTATCCTTAAACCTCTGACCATCCGTTTTAATTTCAAACGTGATAAAAACAATGCCTTTTCATATAACTTTCCTTTTCCACAGCCCTAACCTTTTGTGCAGCCACTTTATGCCATTAGGGTCCCTTGTATAATTTTGCTCTCCACAAGGTTTGTCAAAGGTCCATTTTAACATGCTAGATTTTTATGTCATTAATGCTATATTGTCACTTATTTATTTACAGATAATAGATGGATGAATAATTTACTATGACTTTTATTTCTCTAAATGTTGAGGCAATTCCTGATCTTCCAGCACTGATTAAAGGATTAGTTAGATCTCAAATTTTTCTTCTATAAAAACCAATTGGTGATTGCTACAGGGACTGTTTATCTTATAAATCATAGTTACCTTAGGAGACTACCTTCCCTAGTAAACTAGCACCTTTGTGGAATTGATCTAGTAGCCTTCCAATGTGATATGGTTGTTCTTTGTTGGCATGTGTGATTATTAACATATAGATGCCCATCCGAGAGGCATGCCATGTTGCTGTTCAGAGAAGTGACCCTACCAAACAGAAGCAATGGAAGCATACACAGGCTAGACAACTAGCAAATGGAGGAGCAGTACCAGTGTTACAAATTGTATGTTACAATCCTCAATCTTTCTGTCCCCTTATCTTTTCTAAACATAATCTTGTACCAAAATATTGTCACTTTTGACTTCTTCCATACTTCTGTGGAGATAAGACCCCCACATGTTTACTAGAGTATCTGATACACTCATTTATGCAACTGGGTGTTCTTACTAAGTATATTTGTGCAGGTATCCTTTGGTTCTGAATTAAGTAATCGTGCACCGACGTTTGACATGGACCTTTCTGATTTTATGGATGGTGACAAACCAATATCTTATGATGAAGCCAAAGAATACTTTTCTCGGGACCCATCACAAAAGTAAGATGTTTGTATTGCCGTCTATTATCAACAATTTTCATGTGTATTGATGTTTAATAAAACTTTTCCATCTCAGATGGGCTGCCTATGTTGCTGGAACTATTTTTGTATTGATGACTGAGCTAGGGGTGCGCTTTACAGACAGCATGAGCATTTTGGTATGAGTAATCGCAATTAATAGTATGCAAAATTGCATCCATTATCACCTTTTTCACATTGCGATGTATCACTAATGCTTCTATTAGCAAGTCTGTCCAGGAATATTTGTTGATTAGTCATCAAACATCTTGCCATTCACATTTAGCGACATGACATATGCTAGCACGAATTAGTCTGTAAAGAAACTATCTGTCCATTAATCATCAAACATATTGGCATTTCTTTTTTCGTATTGGGATGTATCACATATGCCTGTAAAGAGTTAGTCAGTATTAAAAATTTTCCATTCACATTGTTTTTCATATAATGCCGTTTTCACATGTCAGACACACATGTAACCGGAACATCTAGTCAGTATTAGAAATTTTCCATTCACATGGTTATATAATGCCCATATTAATCAGTCAAGTTTTCACATGTCAGACACACATGTAACCGGAACATCTGTATCAGTTATCTATGGTATTTTTGTTTGAATCCTCAGGTTTCTTCATCCGTCCCTGAAGGCAAAGGTGTCTCCTCTTCTGCATCAGTGGAGGTAGCTTCTATGTCTGCTGTCGCTGCTGCCTATGGTTAGTATATCAAGAAGAGACATACAGCAATGTTTATTATATTAACGGAAGAGACAGTTGCATAAGTGCCCTCATCTTGACCTCTAACTTCACGTCCCCCACACCCAACACCCCCACCCCCCCCCCCCCCCCCCCAACTTTGCCCCATTGCCCCTGCTTTGACCCATTCAACCCAACGTTGACCCTGGTTTTTCCTACTTTGGTGGCACTGATAAAATCAGGGTCAAACACACTGTTAGAGGTCAAAGTGAGAGCAGATGGCAAATGGCCCTTAAAGAAAATATCTATATCAGCTATATGCTGACATTTTGAATCTCTTCAGGAATTATTCATCTCCTGATATTTTATCTTGTATTTATACATGCAACATGGCATCAGTTCACTTGTTATTCTTGATTCTAGGTTTAAACATTGCTCCAAGGGATCTTGCTTTACTCTGTCAAAAGGTACAGTACACTATCAAACTGTGTTAGGTTCATCACTTCATCTATTCTCAATTGAGTGTGTGTTGTCTGTTGGTGAACAATCATGCAGGTTGAGAATTGTGTTGTCGGAGCTCCTTGTGGAGTAATGGACCAAATGACATCTGCTTGTGGAGAAGCTAACAAACTCTTAGCAATGGTTTGCCAGGTTAGTAAGTGTTTATCTTCTCAACTAGTTGCTAAGATCCAATCATTCCTCCAGTTTCTTTCTATGCTGCCTTTCTATTTAATCAGTCGAAATCTCACTGCAGCCTGCAGAGGTGAAGGAGCTGGTTAGCATTCCAACTCATATACGATTTTGGGGTCTTGACTCTGGTATACGTCATAGGTGGATAAATCTCTGATTGAGCTTTGTGGTTGCGATAATCTTTTTAATATATTCTTGAATCTTGAATGGGTTTGTTGGAGCTAATTTTACTGTCCTTCGAGTTATGCAGTGTTGGTGGGACTGATTATGGGTCTGTAAGAGTAGGCACTTACATGGGTCGCAAGATGATCAAGTGTGCTGCATCTGACCTACTTTCAGAATTGTTGCCCCCATGTACGTCTATGCAATCAGGTGACTCAAATCCTGATGAATATGAAGAACATGGTGTAGACCTTCTGAAATCTGAAGCATCGATGGAGTATTTATGCAACTTACCACCACATAGGTCTTGCTCACCTTATTAAAATTGACAGAACACTAGCATGTTTTATGTCCAGCAGTTTCTTATGGCTATATTTCTACTTCAGATATGAAGCTGTTTACGCAAAAGATATTCCAGAGACGATAACTGGTGATGTTTTTCTGGAGAAGTATGGAGATCATAACGATGCGGTAACAGAAGTTGACCGAAAACGATCTTACTGTGTCAAGGCTCCTACTAGACATCCGATATACGAGAATTCCCGAGTTGAGGTTTGACATCTTGAAACCATTATGCCTGTTTCTCCATTTGTAAATTGGTTTGCTTTAACTAAGCTCTTTTTTTTTTTCCTTAAAAATTTAAAATGAGCCTGTATGATAAGATAATTCTACTCGACATGTTTTATGCTTCTGGTGTGTAGGCTTTCAAAGCATTGTTGACAGCATCCAAAACAGACGAGCAACTTTCAGCCCTTGGAGAGCTTATGTTCCAGGTAAATTTATGCTTATAGCAGTATAAAAGGTTCATTCTTATCCATAGAGTACAGACTGGCTTAGCAAAAGCTTTGGCTCTATTTTTTTTTTAAGAACGAGAACGGAAACAAGAAATAATTGCACATTGCTGACATTTTGGTTGTTTATGTGATGGCAGTGCCACTACAGCTACAACGCTTGCGGGCTTGGTTCTGACGGTACAGACAGGCTAGTGAATCTAGTACAAGAAATCCGGCACAGGAAGACCTCGCGAACTGGAGGACCAAGTCTATTCGGCGCGAAGATCACCGGTGGAGGGTCTGGTGGCTCAGTTTGTGTGATTGGAAAGAACTGCCTGAAAAGCAGTGAAGAGATACTTGAGGTGGGCTTCGACATGCTCTACCATAATTAATAATTAACTTACCAATAATCGTACACATCCAAAGGCTTCAATCTTATCACCAGAATCACAATAGTTGTGTGTTTATCCGTGGTGTGCTAACGTCTGAACTTGTTGGGCCTTTTCAGATTCAGAAGAGATACAAAGCAGCTACTGGGTATCTTCCGATTGTATTTGAGGGCTCGTCTCCAGGCGCATGCAAGTTTGGGTACCTGAAGATTCGACGCCGATCCACGTCGCCATCCAACTGAACTGGAGGAAGAGCTCGGCCGTAGAATAGGTTGTGCAGTTAAGCATTTGTCGAGAGGAACACGAATAGCGAACACCACACACGGTCATATTATACCACGCACACAGCGTGTCAATAATAATAGAACAGCGCTGCCAATGATACTACTGCTTGCGGTGGTATCTTGGATGCCGTACCGGCACCGCTGATCTTCAACTGCACATGGCCAAATGTGATTCTGTAATTCTGCAGCATCGCTGTTAACTGAATCTACAGACAACAGGAGGATTTCCTGGCAGGTTAACCTCTGAAAATTGTTCAATAATGCATCGCTCTGCCGACTGCTCGTCGGGCAGAGCTGCAGAAGATAAGACGTGACGCTTTGTTGGCCACGGATTAGCATGGCATGGCATGCTCTAACACAGCACAGGCCCAGCCGTTGCGATGGACGCGCGGGTAGCCATCCACCGACTTGAGCTGTTAGATGCAGAGCCGTGCAGTGCTTCTGGGGCTGCTGGGCTCTGTGTGATCTGCTCGTAGCGGGCATCAGAACAGGTGCGCGCGGTGCAATCATGCAAGCAAACAGGCGTTGCAGGGGGAGCTGTCTACCAGTACCAGTAACAGCAGCGACGGGGTCCGGTCCTAGATGACAGACAAGTCGGCATGCGGCTTGGAAAGATCTGAAGATGTGTGCAGGGAGACGCATCAGGCACCCCCGGCCATGTCCTTTCACGGCTGCAGGCAGCAGCTGTATGGTTCGATGAGGCCGACGCGTAGGCCGTGGATAAGACGGTCAGTGTGTGATCTGGACTCTTTTTTCTGTGTTCATCAATAGTTCATCACTTGATTAGCAAGCAGTTACAGGCTGTTGCAAATAATCGGATGATATTTACTTGTCACATAAACAAGCAGTTACATAATGACTAAATTTAAATTTATTACAGTGAGAATTGCATTATTCTTTCTAGGACGGGGACGAAACAGCTGCTGTCAGGCACAAAAGAAGGGCCATCGGTCGGTTGGTTACTCGTAGCATGGGAAGATTTTCTTCAAGCTGTCTTCATGTTTCTTTTTTTTTTTTTTTTGAGAAAAGATACAACCTTTCAGCAGCCCCACCAGCGAAAAAAGTGGGAAGGCAAACAATGGCCTGTGCAACGCGAGGCTCGAACTGACCGAAACTGTTAGGCTCAACCATCAAAGAGGAGGCCCACTGCTACGCTCTCACAACACTGTTGCTGCCGTCCAGCGTCTGGTGATTGGCTGGGCCAGGTCTTAATTGGACCTGGGCCAGGCCCCCACCTGTAGTGTCCATCTCAAGAGACCAGCCAAGCCAATGGAAGCTAGAGCCAGGCTCTGAAGAAGATGGCTAGAAGCATCATAAAGCTGGGGACAGATTTCTCTCACGTGGTTTCAGGTTATAGATAATAGGAGTAGAAGCTACCAAAGAGAGAGACCACATTAGGTAGCAGTGCCAGCCAGCTTCTTGTACCCCAATAAGCATATGCATGCACTTGGGCATGGAGTAGCCGTCGAAGGGAAAAATTCTGGAATAAGATCCGATCCACTGTGATTACTGGTTTCTTTCTCCAACATATATCGATCTGCTGGTTCTTTTATTCATGTGGCCATTTATATACTAGTATTAGTATTTTTTTTTGTTTTTATCTTAAAATAAAATCTTTTAGATTTTCCATTTGAGCTAGCTTAGCTAGTTGTTGGTGACGCTGACACTGGTGCCATCCAATGAGGATATATGCGCGAGGTCAATCCTGTTATAGATGTGTGGAGAAAAGAAGGTTAGATCATATCCTGGTGAAGTGAAGGAGAATAAAGCCATTTGAGGCTAGTGCAGTTGGCAATGGCAAGCATGAGATGACACCACTCAGGCTAAAGAGAGGCCTGCTTTGCTGCTGCATGCTAGATGTTACAGCCTCACTCGTCTTCTCTTCCTCACGAACAATCAGTACCTAGCAGACAAACAAGAAGCGAATAAATAAATGTAAGAGCTTATTAGTTATACTCGTACACAAGAAGAGAATAACATTCAGTGACTCATGCCATTCGATCCAATCACGGGTGACTTGCCCCCACCTTTCGATGCCATCCATTTACAATCCAGCGGCTCTTGTGACCCTTCAGCTTTGTCAATGTCTAGCACGTATGTATGGCAGCCCAGTGAGGCCCAATTGGCAAACAGAAACAATAATAGAGGTAATTGTTGCTAAAAACAACATAAAGGCGCGTAAGCCATTTATTTTAGCACAAAATTGAGCAATAATTTCAAGTAAATATATTTAATAGTTTCATGCTAATAAATAATTTCTACCAATCAAGTGAAGTGAGGCTGTAGACCATTTGTCCTCTAGCTTGCTTGCGCCCTCAATCAGCATTTTAAATTTTCAGACCAGCGAGCCATTGGTTGTGCCATTGATTTTTAATTTTTTTCTCAATTACACAAAAAAGTTGTGCATCAAAACTTAGACTACAATCTTTTTTTATTTTCATATTTTGAAAATTCATTTTTACAAAAGAAATCCAAACCAAAACTTTGCGTATAACTACTAATACAGCTCACAAGTACACCTCGCAAGTTCCTTCAAAAAAAAGTACACCTCGTAACAGTAAGTGCTTCCGGCTGGTTAAATCAGCAGCAATATTGTAGTTTTTCCATTTTTTGATTTTTATTTTGGAAAAGAAAAAAATTGTAAGAGAATATAAAAATAGAAAAAAATCAGATTAACTCGACTAAACAACGTTCATACATGAAATTCTATGTCTGCCCACGTTTTCTTTTTGAGCAGAATGTCTGTCCACGTTCATACATGAAATTCTATGGCTGCGAAATACCTAGGTGGGCCTTACTTTACTGGGCTACCATTTTACCTGTCTGTGCTAGCTAGACTGTGAAAGGAGCACAACCGTTGGATTCTGAATGGATGACATCCGAAGGGGGTAAAGTCACCCGTGATTTTTCTTCTACACGTTAGAGAATCCAGATCGCATTCGATCAGTGTGACTCATGCTTTGGCTTTCAGCAGCAGTAGTAGTAGATATTATGCATTACTACAGAGATCGAACGCTGAGAATGAACACTTCTACCTGATGACATTGACATGAATTCTTGTGTGGTAGGAGTAGAAGCAGTAGTAGCAAAAAAAGTCCAAATTAAGCGTGCTGTCACTTGCATGCAAGCTGTGCGTGTGATGCCCAGCCAGCAGCACCAGCAGTCAGTCATACAAGTCTATCTCGTGAGCATGGACACTGTGCGTATACTAGTAATTAAGCTGTGGCTGGAACAGGAAGGGGAGTGGTGACTGACTGGTTATCTTTCGTCTACTATCGATCCATCACCACCTGCTCGATCCGGGGGAGATCAGATAGATACTCCTAGATAGATAAGGGTACGTGCGGGGCGGGGCCATCCTTGTTTACGCACTGTGTATATTTCTGCCGGCTCAATGATCATGTCGGCAGGCCGTTGTATATATATCCAAGCTGCTTCTGTAATCTGTATATATTATATTATACTCCTAATAAGTAGGAGCAGGAGCTTCTATAGCGACCGGTCGGTATCAAGATTACTCCTACTACCTCTATCCTAAAGGATATAATTTCAGAGCTTATCAAAATCAGACTATTTTGAGTTTTGAGTTAACATATATGACTTCAAATATAGGTACTTCCTGCATCCCGAAATCAGACTATTTATGCTAAGTAATTAGTATCATCGGAAAGATTATTATGTCTATTTTTAACAAATTTATTTAGAGATATAAACATTGCACATATTTTCTACAAATCGAGTCAAACTTGTGGCATGAAAACTCAAAACATCACTATTTTGGAACGGAGGGAGTATATTATAAAATATATATTTCACGGCAAGTCTAATCATATCTTTTGTTAATTATTTCTGGTATATTTTAATTTTTTGAGGGTCACTGGTATATTTTAATTGTAAACTAGAAAACATATACCAGTGCATTGCAACATGCCGTTCAATTTACTGTGTGGTTAAATTGCGGTTTAGAGATTTACTTAGAGACCACATTATGCGTTTTAATTCTCAGATTATTTCTATCTAAAATCTAGACTTACATTCTCAAAATAACTATATAAGCTACTACCTAGATTTTTATAATCTCTCTAGGATCCAAACTGGCCTTCAAATTTTAGATTACTTGACCTATAGCACTGTTCTACAATTGTATCATTCCTAGGAGTAGAGTAACAAATAGTGTACAGAGCGCATATGATCCTAAAATTTTTACAAATAGTGACAAACCTACCAAAAAGGGAGTTATAGTACAAATCTTATCATACTAGCCGTAGAGGTGTGACAAGTGTCCCGGAAGGAAAAAGGTCATGTATGTAAAAAGGATCGAAGTAGTGTAGAAGTGTGAAAAACAATCATGAACCATTATATGCATGAGATATAAATGTCGGGTCGTCGGGATGAAGCTTATTACTGCCATTTCTATATCCTAAAAGAACCACCTCTCTCTCAAAAAGTGTAGTGTAGTGTAGCATCAAATAAAGAAGGAAGAGATACAAAGAGATATGAGGAGTAATAATAGGATTCGGTTGATAAGACTAGCACTAAAGAACGAAAGAAGGAAGATATGTACTTTCTTTTATTCTTTCTTTTACATGGTTCTCAAAAAAAAAAAAAGAAGGAAGATATGTACAAAGGAAAGGGTACACAGAGAGATGCCAGGGCACCAAAGAAGGCCACACTGTGTGTGCCAAGAAAACTGACCACTATCCCTCCACAAAAAAGAAAGATATTTTCTTTTTTCTAGATACATTAATTAACCAAAACTTAGTGAACTTCAGTTAACTTCTTAATTGCCATTGGAGAAGAAGGCGTCACTGAAGTTTTCTGCGTCACACACGTCCGCCAGTGGAGCCGGTAACTGGATTCAGTCTGATGATCGAAGGGCGGGCTGTCTCAACGACGAGGGACAGGCCAAATCCACCGGGGGTCCCGTGCAGTGTACACTATGACTGTATGTGGTGCGTTCCCCTTCCACGGCATGTGGCCGGCTCTGTACACTGTACACTCATATCACCGATCTCATCAGGCATCAGCGGCTGGCCTCTGTTAAAAAAAATACTTCCTCCTTTCCAAATTATAAATCGTTTTGACTTTTTTGGTACATATATTTTGCTATGTATTAAAAAAATCAAAGTAACTTATAATTTAGAACAAAGAAAGTAGAATGCAATTCTTGCATTGTTGTCCTAAAAAAATGCAATTCTAGTTGTATTCTCGGTTAAACTATCTAAAAGTATAATCAAATATATAGATAAAAATGTTTTTGACACAAAATAGATGTGTTATAAAAATATACTAATGATAAATCTAATGATACATATCTAATGTTATAATTATCTATATTTTTCATGTATATAATTGGTTGAACATGAGATACCTTTTAACTTGATATCTTGTTACTTTTTTCGAATTGTGAGAGTAGTGTCGGTGTTCAGACCCAGGGGGGCCTAAGCCGACGAGTAAATATGCTGCGTGCTCCCTAATCCGGATGGTGATGCAAAGCAAGACACAAGATTTATCCTAGTTCGGGCAAGAGAAGGCCCTACGTCCAGCGGGGGGAGGTGTTATTTGCATTTCCTTGCACTGAACTACTTGTACAGCGAGTATTACAAGCTCACAGATGAGAGTGGGGGTGAAGCAGAGGGCCTAAGTCTAGAGTGCTAGCCCTATGCTTTGAGACTTGAGTGATCATATGCATCAATGTGGGTCGGATTGTTTTCCTACCATAGAACTAGCCCTGGGTCCCCTTTTATAGGCCAAGGGGAGGCTCAGGTGTATAGAAAACCCTAAGGGAGTCCTCCTTGGTAGGGCTGGCGTAGCTAGTGATGTCGAACAGGATGGTGCCGATCTTGTCGTGGTTGCTGTAGAGGCGTGCACCGGGCATGGGCTTCGTCCTTTGGGTGCGTCACGGCGATGTCGGTGATGGGTGGTGAAAGACCTCGGTCCCTATTAGGGCATGCGGATCCCTGTAGAGACGTGCAGGCAGGGCCGTCCCTTCGCATGTGCGAAGTGTGCGACCGCACACGGCCTCCAATTTGTATAGGCCTCCAAATATGTACATACATACTACATATACTACGTATAGATAGCAACACGCTGTTTGGCCCATTAGCACTCAACTCAAGTGAACGTTGAAGCCCAATAAAGAATGATTTTTTAGCTGGCCATCCGTCGACGTCTCTTTGTTTCCATCGCAACGCAACACAGCAGCAGATCGCAACCTGTTCGACTTCCTAATTCCAATCCCCGTCCCCGACGCTGGAAGCCCTACCCTATCGGCCGCCGGCGCCGCCCACCAGGCCTTGCAATAGTTACCGGCGTTGAGCGTGCACAAGGTGCTCAGGCCGTGACGATTGGACTATCGACTGACGGCAACAGCGTAAGGTATTATTGATGATTCCTTTTTTTCAATTCATCTGCAATCACAGCGCAAATGCAAAAGATAAATTTTGTTCTTTTGATCTTTCATCTAGCAAATTTGAAGCCATGTCTTCTGTAAATCGGTCTAGAAAATATGAATCGGGTTGGCAAAAGCAAAAGAAAAACAAAGAATAGAGAAATTAGTCAAATCTCATGAAGGATCTATGGATAGATTTGTTAAGAAATAGTCACAAGTGTCATCTAATAATCCAATACCTGACCAGTGTTATCTACTTCAGGTATCCAACATTTTCATATTGGTACTGATTTACTAATGTACTTTTGTTGGTTATCTCATATATTAAAAATATTTTTCTTCTTTTAATTTTAGGTATCTGAAGCTGATAATGATCTAGCAAAGAGCAGTGAGGCTAAAGGTCTGGCAAATAATGAACTTGGACAATATGATTTTATAGTGGCGGTTGTCATTTGGTATGAGGTACTGTATGCTGCTAATTTGGTAAGCAAACAAATGCAAGAAAAGGATATGCTTATTGATATTGCTATCAAGAAAGTGCAAGGGCTTATTTCTTTCTTCGAGGGCTATAGGGAAACTGGTTTCTTAGAAGCTTTGAAGTCGGCCAAAGAAATTGCACTTGAGATGGATATTGGTACTACATTCACTAAAAAAAATTACAAGAAAGAGGCATCACGATGAAAACCCAGAAGACACAAATATTGCCACAATGTCTCAAGAGGAGTTATTTAGAGTAGAGTATTTTAACACTGTTATTGATCAAGCTATTGCCTCTCTTACAACAAGATTTGAGCAGTACAAAGATTACCAAAAAATTTTTGGTTTTTTATTTACTTCGGAAACATTGCAGTTGTTGGATAACCAACTCTTGAAGTCTTCTTGTGATAATCTTAAGGCTGTCCTTACAAAGGATGACAAATCTGATATTGATGCCAAAGAACTATATATGGAGTTAAAGTTTCTAGAAGACTTTATTCCAAAAGAAAGAATAGGGCCTGTTGAAATTTTGCGATTTTTAAAGGAGCATGGTTGTTTTCCTAATGCAACTATTGCATATAGTGTTCTATTGACTATTCCTGTGACCGTTGCATCAGCAGAGCGAAGCTTTTTTAAGTTGAAGCTATTGAAGACTTATTTGCATTCTACAATGACACAAGAAAGACTTAATGATTTGGCTATAATAGCACTTGAAGGTGAAATGTTGGAGAAGATTGATTATGAGCATATCATTGAAGACTTCATTTCAAAGAACACTAAAAGAATGATGTTATTCAAGTAAAGATTATGCAACATAGGTACCATTCTTGAATCTTGATATATATCTTATTGCAATGTACTGCATGCTTTATCATATCGTATATTTAGTCTTTTTTTTCTAAGCTAATAGGCCTCATTTTTTAGTATCGTACAAGGCCTCCAATTTTCCCAGGACGGCCCTGGTGCGGGAGTTGTTGGAGTGTTGACTGGAGATGTCGGAAGTCGAGTCGAGGGATCGCCTAGGGGGTCGAGGCCCTGCGGATGAGGCCGAGCTCCAAAAGACCTAATGCTGAGTATTGTCGTGTTGCGTTTCGAGGGGGCCTCGAGTGAGGTACAGGGCTAGGTATGGCGTAATAGTGTCGGTATGGTGTACCTGTGCTGGTTAAATCACCGCACGTCCAGGGATGGGCGGTAAAGGAGGATTTGACCTCAGTACCTTGCTCCTGTACACGCAGCTGTAGCCATGGCGTTAGGTGGGAGTGGTTGGCGCATTAAATGCTCTGCATTTCCCGTACCGGGGTAGGTGAGTCGAGGGGGTCGAGCTGATCGACCCGGGGTCGTTCGCCTAGGCCAACTTTCGTCACTCGAGGGGCCCGTCGAGGAGGGCGTCGTACAGACCATGAAGTCCTGTTCGTGGGCCGATCCGGTATGGCTTGACTGCTAGGCTCGGTTTCATGGTGTCTGTGGTCTCTTAGACCATGGATTTCTCGAGGGCTTGTTTGAAGATTGGTTTTCTTTAAGCGATGGCTTTGGGTATCCCTAATCTAGATACCCAACAGTAGTCCCCGAGTCTCTGTGTGAGTGTAGGCACTCTTGCTAAGACTCAATCC
The DNA here is from genome assembly GCA_023333625.1 of Bothriochloa decipiens. NCBI lineage: Eukaryota > Viridiplantae > Streptophyta > Magnoliopsida > Poales > Poaceae > Bothriochloa > Bothriochloa decipiens. The sequence goes on along the minus strand of CM041637.1, from coordinate 53,147,834 downwards.
ATTATGAACTTGATTCGTAGCAATGTTGCTCTCCGATGGGTGCGCGCGAGCACACCCACCGGGTGTAGCCCCCGAGGCTTCAGAGGAGTTGAATAGTCCTCCGAGGGCTATGATGCCATTAGTCAAGGGGTGTTTGGGCGTTCGAGCCCCCAGGTGGTTGGATCCTCTGTCGTCGAGGCCAAACGGTTGCGGGCGAGCCCCCGAGCCTCTTTTGTTCAAGGTCGATCAGGGACTTGACTGTCTTTGATGTTCGACCCTCACACTCCCTTTCAATAGGAGGAAGGGTGGTCAACGCTGTGCTGCCCTCGTTGGGCGAGCTCTGACGATCCCTGGTGAGCTGTTATCGGGTGGTTCAAGTGGGAGCCCGTGCCCCATTCGATGGGATTTGGCTAGCGCCATGGCGACGCTCTCCAAAGTTGCTAAAAATAGTTTCTTAGGTCCCGGTTCCGTTCGATTGGATTCGGTGGCTTGATGCCTCCCTCCGATGGGATCCCAACTTTGACCTCTCCTTTAGCCTTAAACACTTCTGTGGCTGTCTCGAGGGGTCGCTCGAGCCTAGGCCATGTACGGGCCAGCCGATAGTCGTCCCTGACTCGGGTTACTCGAGGGCGGCTGTTGAACCTTGGTCGAGGGCCAGTCTCCGCTCCCTCGAGATTTTGGTGTGGGGCCGGGGCCCGCGTATCTTCCCGTGGAAGAATCCGTTCATGTGTATCTCTTTCCGCATGTTGGGCACGTCTTTTTAGGCGAGAGATAAACCGATGTGGTAGTGGGTGGTGTGGAGAGCAATTGGCGGAAGCGTGTCTTGGGCTGATCGAGGTGGCCGACGAGCCTGGGTGTCGAATCACGAGGCTATTCGAGGACGAGGTGCACCCTCCTGCTATTGACGATGACGACGAAGGCCTGTGAGCCAGATCTGGTCATAAAGGTCCATGTAAAAGTTAGTATTTTGACTCATGTTGATGTGGCCTTGAGGGCCTCAAAACATGATGTTTATATGCATTTCGAATGCTTTCGAGTTTGAGTCTGTCATTTCTTTTTTGCTCGAGTTGAGTTTTTACGCGGTCTTCTTGGCGCACGGTTGCGTCCTTTGGTGTGGGGTCTAAGTGGAGGTACTGTAGCCAGGAGGCATAGGCGATCTCATGGCTCGATGACCCATCAGCCTTAGGGTGCCCTCGTGGCCTTGTGGACTATGTAGGAACTCGCATCGAAGCATATAGGAATGTTACACATTGATTTTTTGAAATCATATGCTTTTACTAAGTCTTCTTAGCGCGTGGTTGCACCCCTTGGTGTGGGGGAGTGAGTGGAGGTACCGTAGCACGGACGCATAGGCGATCTCGCAGCTCGACAGCCCCTTGAGCCTTAGGGTGCCCTCACAGCTTCGTTGACTATGTAAAAGTTTTTCAAAAAAATTGCAAGTTTTAGGGATGCAGAGGGTTCCCCTTCCAGCCCCCGAGAGAGGTTCGACTCTATGAGGGCAGAGTCGAGCCCATCTATTTTTCATGAAAGAAAGCTTTGAACACGGATGTATTCTTTATTCATGAATTGAGAATATGTACAAATCCTTGAGGCTCCAAAGGTAAGAGTGACATAGCTGTTCGTTGTTACAGGCATTGGTGAAGGTTTCTCCCTTGGCATTAGACAATTTGCAAGTTCCGGGCTCCATCCTGGCCGCAGCTAAAGATGGCACTAACTGCCTCCTCGCCGGTTGCATAGTTGGTGATGATGTCCATCAGCTCATTGGTGGTGGTGGGGGTGTTGCGGCCCAGCTCTCGGACCAACTCTTTGCACGTGGTTCCAGAAAAGGAAGACATTATGACCTCGGAGTCGGTGATGTTCGGAAGCTCGATGCACTGCTTGGAGAAGCGTCAGATGTAGTTGCGAAGGGACTCGCTTGGCTTCTGTTTGTAGCTCCTAAGGTCCCAAGAGTTGCCAGGGCGCACGTAGGTCCCCTTGAAGTTCCTCTTGAACACCTTCACCAGGTCATTCTAGTCATGGATCTGACGAGGGGAGAGGTCCTCGAGCCAGGCTCGGGCAGTATCTGATAGGAACAAGGGGAGTTGTCGAATGATGACGTGGTCGTTGGTGGCCCCGCCCGATTGACAGGCCAAGCGGAAGTCAGCGAGCCATAGCTCAGGCTTGGTCTCGCCGTTGTACTTGGTGAGGGTCGTCGATGGGCGGAAGTGAGTCAGGAGCTGAATTGTCCTGCTAAAGACTCGAGGACCTAGTGGCTCGGGAGATGGACTGCAGTCCTTCCCGCTGTTGTGGCACCCGCCCCTGTGCTCGCGGTAGCCTCGAGATGCACCATCACTGCTCTTGTGCCTGCAGTGCTCGTTGATGTCCTCGCAGGCATCTCGGGGCTCATGATTATCCACGACGCGGTCTCGAGCTGGGGTCACCTTTTCCCCTATAGCGTGGGCTCGGGGTGGGCCGAGCTTTCCCTCTCATGCCGGGAGGGCCCAGCTGGCTCTTCCGAGGAAAGTCCTTGACATCTCGAGGCAGAGCTTTTGGCCTGCTGTGCGGCCGCAATCTCAAGGAGGCCTCGAATATCATCCATCACTCGACGGGCTTCGTGGTTCGATGGCTCTGGCATGTTGCGAAGAAGCATGGTGATAGCAACAACGTTTTGGCTGGCACGGTTGAAGACGGGGCGTTCGCCCGCCCCATCCTTGACTATGAGTCTATGGACATCACGGGCCCTCTCACGGGCCTGTCCGCCTTATGCGAGTACTGTGCACTCCCACCTGAGGGTCTGCTCGAGGAGACGTAGACGCTCGCACTCCTCCTCGAGCTTCGCCTGCATCTTTCGGACCTGTTCGAGCTGGGCCACCTGCCCCGCCCCAGGCAGTCGTTCCTTATCATGCGCAGCTGTGAGGTAGCCATGATGGACGTCACCTCGCCTACGAGAAGGCAACGGTGGTTGCGCCGGGTACGCCGCCGCCTGACCGCAGAGACACGATGAGAACAGCGGACCGACTCGTGGTGCCCCTGGCTAGGAGAGGTCATGTTCATTGCCGCCCGGATCTCTAGGCGAGAGTAGGATCATGTCATAGCCACGGCCAAGTGACATGAACTCCAAGCTCCCAAACCAGATCACCGTAGCGACCGAAAGTGGCAGAATAGAGTTTGCCATCCGGAGAGAGACGGGAAGATGATCACCACATGCAGCGCCCCCTACCTGGCGCGCCAACTGTCAGTGTTTCGGCCCAGGGGGCCCTAAGCTGATGAGTAAATATGCTGCATGCTACCTAATCAGGATGGTGATGCAAAGCAAGACACAAGATTTATCCTGGTTCGGGCAAGAGAAGGCCCTACGTCTAATGGGTGGAGGTGTTATTTGCATTGCCTTGCACCGAAGTGCTTGTACAGGGGGTGTTACAAGCTCGCGGATGAGAGTGGGGTGAAGCAGAGGGCCTAAGTCTAGAGTGCTAGCCCTATGCTTTGAGACTTCAGTGATCGGATGTCAGTGTGGGTCGGATTGTTTCTCCCCTAGAACTAGCCCTGGCGTCCCCTTTTATAGGCCAAGGAGAGGCTCAGGTGTACAGAAAACCCTAAGGGAGTCATCTTTGGTAGGGTTGACGTAGCTAGTGACGTCGAGGTGGGTGGTGCCGATCTTGTCGTGGTTGTTGTAGAGGCGTGCACCGGGCATGGCCTTCGTCCTTCAGGTGCATCACGGCAATGTCGGTGATGGGTGGTGAAAGACCCTGGTCCCTGTTGTGGGCATGCGGATCCCTGTAGAGATGTGCGGGAGTTGTTGGAGTGTTGATTGGAGGCGTTGGAAGTTGAGTCAAGGGGTCGCCTAGAGGGGTCGAGGCCCTGCGGATGAGGCTGAGCTCCGGAAGACCTGATGCCGAGTATTGTCGTGTTGCATTTCGAGGGGGCCTTGAGTGAGGTACAGTGCTAGGTATGGCATAATAGTATCGGTTTGGTGTACCTGTGCCGGTTAAATCACCGCACGTCCGGGGATGGGCGGTAAAGGAGGATTTGACCTCAGTACCTTGCTCCTGTACTTGCAGCTGTAGCCATGGCGTTAAGCGGGAGTGGTTGGTGCATTAAATGCTCGGTGTTTCCCGTACCGGGGTAGGTGAGTCGAGGGGGTCGAGCTGATCGACCCGGGGTCGTTCGCCTGGGCCAACCATCACTCGAGGGGCCCCGTCGAGGGGGGCGTCGTACAGACCGTGGAGTCCCGTTCATGGGCCGATCCGGTATGGCTTGACTGCTAGGCTCGGTTTCATGGTGTCTGTGGGTTCTTAGGCCGTGGATCTCTCGGGGGCTTGTTTGAAGATTGGTTTTCTTTAAGCGATGGCTTTGAGTATCCCTAATCCAGATACCCCACAAGTAGTTTATTTTTGGTCATTCATCATATTTCTCTATGTAAGAAGTCATAGGATACGCATGCAAAGAAAAGTTCATAAGGATTGACTCGCTTAAGAGCATGTGATGGTGGATTGGATCAAAACTAATATTACTTGAAGACCACTCAAAAAGTTGAACTGGCACCTGAGATTACTGTACGAGTTTCTAAAAAAAGAGCTATGCTCAATTATCATAATATATCAATATCGACTTCTTTCAAATATATGATAGAATTACATATATGAATTATTTATACTAGGAATATCCATTGTAATTGCGTGTGAAATAAACATAAGTAAAAACAAATGGATGGACGGTCACCTTAGTCGAGTGTTTGATGAATCTTCTTTAGCTCTTGTGCAGCCACCAAGCCGGTGACTCATCCTCCACTAATTCTTTCAAAAAAAAAATTTCTTTCATATTTTCCACTAAAACAGTTATAACTTCTAGCTCGGAAGCCATCGTTACCTTAGAATGAATGAAGTAATAAAATTGTTTAATATCTGAACATCATCCATTCATCCATACTAGATCGGCGGCTCAGCTCCTGCATGGCACGTCGAGACCTTAGCTTCATCTGCTGAACCGTCCGGGAGTGAAGAGATCTTGCAAGAATTGTATTAGTTTGTTTGAGAAAATTGTTATGCAATATATATAGTATATATGTCGTTATCAGCTATTACTACGTAGACTCCGTTGGTTAGGTAGGTACTCGTCAGATGGCTCAGTCGAAAAAGACGGTTACTTTTTATCGAAAGTATGGTAAAAGCTTTCCGTGATTTTTTTTAGACGAATAAAGAAAAAAATAAATATCAGCCTAGTTTTTTAACTGAAAATCGGGCCAGAAAAATTATAAAAAGATGATTACTGTTGGGTGATGAAATCACACACGTATGAGGTAAAAATAATATACGATTTGCAATATATGATTTGCCATTTTATTTTCATCCCCAAACTTACATCCCAGGGGGTATTTATAGGTCCCCTGGCTTCGTCATTCCAAAATCTTACAGAGTTAGCCAAGGAACTTTCTACACATTTATCTAGAAAGCATGTCGACGAAGTGGTGAAGCACACTTCGCCCTCTTTCTTCTTGTCTTCCGAGGCAACTTTGGACTTGCTCACGATCTCTTAACTTAACTGAGAAATTCATGGGCTCCTTGTGCGGAGATACCATGTCAGCTTCGCTGGTCATCAAAAGCCTAGCGAAGTCGTCTTTTGCCGGATAACCTGAAACATGAAAAATCACATGTACGAAGTTTGATATTTACAGCGAAGTGTCCGCATGGTCTTCGCTGAGCATCCAGAGCCTGACGAAGTTATCTTCGCCGGTTTACTTAAAACATACAGAAATACATGAGCGAAGTTGGAAATACGTGTGACGAAGTATTTGTGTTAACTTCGCTGCGCATGTTAGTATATCTAATGTTTGTAATGAAATGTTTGTCTCCAAAGTTTAGAAAGGATGTTTGTATGTCAAAAGTTGATCCCAACGGTAGCCCCTCGCGAGCGAAGGCCTACTCCAAAGGTCTGAATCCCGTGAAGTTTTATATGAAACTTTGCTTGACAAACACCGTCCAAACTTTGGAGTTGGCCTGTTTGAATTTTGTATCCAACGGCTAGCTTTGACCTATTGACCGGACAACGCCTATAAATAGCGAGACCCTCCCCCCTGCGGCTGTTGTTTTCAGAAGAAGGAAAATTCTGCCAAAATTTTTCTTGAGCTCTGAAGTTTGAGATAGCTTTTCTTGCCGCTTTGTCGTTGTGTTCACCTGGTGCTAAATCTTTGTTCGAAGTTTGTGTGACACCTTCGCCAAGGTTCGTTCATTTGACTTCTTTATTTTCGCGATTTTGTCGAATAGTGTTTCTGATCTTTGGTTTTCGTAGATGTCTTTGTGAGATTTGAGGGATCAGCTTCAGTCTTAGGAAAGTTCCAAAACTGAGGAGGATAGGTCTCGGTTGGATTCTGACGAAGAGGGCCTTGACGGCGTTGACGCGTCGGTCGAGGACTTGGTTAAATATGACGAGGGTTTCACTTTAACTTTTGGGAAGACCTTGTTTGAAGGAAGTGATCTTGATGAGATGGTGCGATTGAAGCTTGTTGAGCGTGATCAAGTGAGGGTGCCTGATCCTTTGGAGACTAATCCGAAGCCCCATCCTGATGAGTGCATTGTTTATCGAGATCTATTCACTGCTGGTCTTCGCTTCCCCTGCTAGGACTTTGTTGAGGATGTGTTGAAGGCTTTTAATATTAAGATGCATCATTTGACTCCAAATGGTGTAGTCAGACTGGCTCAGTTCGTTTGGGCCGTCAAATCTCAGGAGGCCAATGTTGACATTGCAGCTTTTTGCAAGCCTTTTGAGATGCTGTAACACTCTGGTGTTAAGCATGCATAATCACTTGCATTCTTTAGCATAAGCATCATTATGCATAGCATTGATGAAAAGAGTAATTCTTATTTTATGTGGATGCTTGAATTATTCAAATTATGGTTGCATTTCACATGACTTGGATAAGTGGTATGAGTGTTTGGTGTTTGATGACCTCTAAAGTAACCTAGACATGATTAGGACACCAAATGAACCTAAGTTTATGTTCATGGTTTTGGTTAATTAAGCTTTGATGTCATGGTTGACCAAGGTGGACCAAGAAAGTAGTTTTGTTTGACTGATTTGAAAGTGGTATCTAGACTATTTGCATGTGTGTGCACCCTAAATAAAGTTTGTAGAGAATTTCATAAGGAACAAAAGTTGTTATTACCACTTTTCATGAAAATGCTTGGAAGATGTTCAAAAATATTGAAAAAGGCAGGTTTGGGGGCTGTTTTTCTATTTTAGGGAATTTTAAAGGCATTTTCATTTGGATTCTTGTATCTCAAAATCTATGTAGAATCTGGCATACTTTGTATAGATGAAATGTTCTACTCTTCTAGAGCTATATTTTCTTCAATATAAGTTTTAGCTAATTCGGCTTGGTTTGGGAGTTATAGGGCAGAAAAGTTTGTATTAGAGGTCATAGAAATAGCATTTCAGTGACGGTTGGTCAAAGCCGTCAGGGAAATGGCCGGCCACCGCCCATCGCGCCCAGCCCGCGCGCTCCGCGTGGCGCGCGTACACCGGCGGTCCAGGGCGACCGCGACCGTCTCGACCGCGTTAAAGCAAGTGCGGCAGCTCCATCCTTTCTGTCCCCTTCTCATTCTATGCTCTCCCTGCCTCCTTCCCCCACTCCGCGCAGCTCGCCGTCGCCGCCGTCGACTGCGTGACCGTCGCCGAGCCTCGCCGCTGCTCATTTTCTTCCCCGAGCGCGCCACTAGACTCGCCTCGACGTGCGCTTGCTCGTGCGCCCCCTAGCAGCCGTCCTCGCAGAGGGTAAGACCCCCCAATCGACCCTTCTTCTCCGCGGCCGGCGAGCCGGTGACCGCCGCCGCCGTGTTTCGGTCGATTCGGCCGTCCTCTTCTCTCTCTGACTCGAGCTTTAGCTATGCCTTGCCGTGTAGAAGCTGTAACCCTAGTCCATGAAGCCAGTGTGGGTCGTTCCTCGCCGAATTTCGACCGCGTCGTCGGTCGGGAAGCCGCCGCCCGCCCTGCGCACGCGGCCGAGCCGCCACGGCCCTGCTCCGACCATGCTAGGACCTTGAATCGATGCGCCTAGACCCGCTCATGCTATCCCTTGGTTCAATTTGGTTGGGGAGCCACGGCAACGGCCGGCGACGCCGCGTCGACGTCGTCGATTTGCCTCTCCCCTGTGCAAGGACCTCGTCCTTGAATACGACAAAAGCTAGGGTGCTTCGTGCATATCTACCAGACGCAGGGAATTTTTTATCGGGCTTAGTGGATTTCTGATAAACCCAGGGTCTCCGGTGCAAAAGCGTTTTCCTTTTTCTTTTAAAGAAACTGATTCTAGATTTTTGTTAAATCTTTAAAAATTCATAACTTTCATTTTTCATCCAAATGAGTTGGTTCAACTTGCAGTATTTTTCTTATAAAAAGATCTATGCATGAAAAATATAAAATATGAAATTTGTGATACTTTTCTATATAGATTTATTTATCTCTATTAATTGCTTTTATCTTAGAAAATGCATAAGTAATTCTCTGTTGCTCAGAAAAATGTGAGACCAAGTTTGTTAGTCTTCTTATGTCATGCTCTATCTGTGAAAAATGTTGTGAGGCTATGTCCTATGGAAAGTTTGCTCTGTCTAGTTATGGTGCCTATTTCCATTAGATGATAAATAATTCATAATAAATAATATATAAGGAATTTATGCATGAAACTTTTTGGAGAGTGTTTTTAAGCTAATCTAGAGCTAATGATATTCTGAGATCTATTGTTTGACATATTCCTATGTACAAAGTATTTTAGCCCCATTAAATTATGCTGTCTTGTTATTTTTGTGTAGGATAAATTACTTACTGTTTGGACCTGAAATTTTTATGGTAGTCTACATTGGACATTCTTAAGATCCTATAATTTTTATAGAATTTTCTGAATAGTCTAAAGTCATGTTTCAGTTCTACCCTGATTTCTTTTAATAAGTAATAATGCTTTAAAGCTATCATTTCATGTGTGTAAAAATGCTTTTTATAATATTTGTGATATGTGTGATCTGTTATTGGTTTTGGTTTAGTAGAGGGTAGTATGCAAAACAATGGTTGTTTATAATTCCTTATAGCATGCGAGTAAATTGTAATGCGAGGCTTGTTTAAGATTTGTCGGTAGAAGAGAATGCAGATGACATGTGCTTATCTTACATGTTTCAAAATCATATCATTTATCTTAGCTGAGCATTCATTCACATCAGCATCAGCATTATATTTCTATGTATACATGGTATTCATACGCACTATGCATCATACAGGATCGTCAGAGCTCGAAACGATAGTTCCCGGAGCACTAGAAGAGGAAGGCCAGCAGGAAGCTCTGGTGCGGGAGATAGCAGCATAAGAGGATCCCAAAGCTAATCTTTCCGAGTGTCCCGACCACCAGCCAAGCTCTTTCTTGAAAGGCAAGCCCCGGAGCATTCTCCCTGTGGTTTGTAAAATATCTAACTTGAGTCCTTTACTTGTTTGATGCATTAAGTTATAGGCGTTGTTTTATACCGTTGCTGCATTACTCATATTCCTTGCCACTGTTTATACTTCAACCCTGTTAGGTTCAGGTACGAATATCTGCTTAGCCCTGCTTTAACTAGATTGGTAGAAGTCGGGTGATTTCCTGTCATCCGTGAGTTATAGGTGGTTACTCAGAATGGTTGAATACATTGTTATCTTGGATAACCATGTGGAGATAATAAATCGAGACTAGGAGGGATTGGAGTTGGGACTGAACTGGAGGTTCGGTGAGGTTATCCCGTCTGTGTCAAACTAGGACCCCGTCCGTTGTACGTCCTCAAGTCATATTGAATTTATGCCTCACATTTAGCTGGAAGGATAAGTCGTTCGGACCGCGAAGCCTGGGTTTGGTTTGGGTCGGGAGTCGACCTGCTGTACGCATTGTATTGGTGAAGATGGAGGACCACGGGTTACGCGGAGAGTAAGTCTGAGGTTAGGGTCGCCCTGAATAAGGCAGCCAGGCGGTTCCTGGATACGATGGTACCTGTTGATCCCGTGACTTTTCCCTAATTAAATTTTTGGTGATCTATAGCTCACCTTAGCGGGTGAGTGTGGTTTGTGTGAGGAATACCCCACCAGCTGGTTAGTAATCGATTATAATCGCCATCGTTCCTGGACAGTGAACACTTGACTTGAGTAGCGGCATCGTAGTAAGAACTTGAACAAGAGATGAGATGGTTGAGCTGTTGAGATTGAAAGATACTCAACCAGAATTGGTTACTTTTCCTGTTGAATAATTATTACCATGCTTGTTTAGTACAGGTGCTAATGTAGCATGATTAGATTAATCAGATTAAAATACATTGCTAGAAGGTTCTTACTAATTGTTTCTTTAATGTCAGCTTTTCCACAATTAAATGAGTTAGCTATCCCTCTTATACAGCCTTGCATACTCCTTGGAGTCAATTTATTTTTAGTTTATGATGGGTAAGTCTAGCTGAGTATATTCTCGTACTCAGGGTTTTATTTCCCATGTTGTTGCAGATGGTGAGATGTTTTATGGCTATTGTCAGCACTGCTTCTATCCCGCCTTGGGAGATGACTAGACCTTGGGCATGGCCACTCTACTCTACCTTATGCTTTTGCTAGATATTGACTGAGGACCTGGCACTGTATTTGAACTAAGTGTGTGTATTTGAACTTAATTGCTTCTGCTATTTTGAAATTTGAACTTAACTTTATTCGTACTCCGATGGTGTAAAACTATGTGCGAACTATGTACATTGTGAATGGTGACGCTAAACTCATTACGATCTTGGTCGTGCCAGAAATGTTTGAAATCCTTCGAGATTTCGGTATGACTACCGGGTTTATTAGGTCTCAATCATGTAGTTTGCCATCTTAATGGCAAATTATATGCTTGTGCTCTAATAAATTGGTCGGTTCTGTTACAGATGCATACTCAATTCAAAGAGTTCATGCTTGAGGGTCGAGTGATTACTAAGTATTTTGCTTGCTCAAGTTTTAAAGCTGCCCACAACGCTGTCCAGATTTCTCTGGCAACAAGGAATAAGTGGGGAGTTGGAGACTGGTCAAGGTATTGGTTCTACCACAAAGTGCCCATGGTCGAGGAGAGAGATTCTGTTACTAAGAGGATAGTGACGAGGTATCCAATGGCTGCTAGGATGGAAATTGAAAAGTTTGAGTTGTCTCCATCTCTTCCTTCTTCTATGATTTCAAAAATCACAGTGAAGGCTTACAAGTGCACAGCTTCATTACAGTGTGCTAGAGATCTTGTGGAAGAGTATGCTGCTGCTAGAATTTGTCCGCTGAAAAAAGGATGGTCGTTTCAGCGTTTTTATCCCAAGAATGTCCGAGGTATAAACTATAAGTTTCCGGATATTGACTTCCATCACCCACGGACTTTTGCTTCTGATGAAGATTTTGTGAGATCTGTTGAAAGTCGGACCGAAGATTTACTTGGGAAGTATGTGTTGAGTGAGAAAAATAATATTGATAAAATTCTTGGTAACAATTACAACCGTTTGAATAAAGTTTTTGAAGTTGTGCAAGTTGAGTATGGTGAACGGCCTCCTCCTGCTTATCGTCGCGAGAAGAAGCAGGGTCAGAAGAAGGAGACTGCCAAGGGTGCGAAGCGCAAGGCTGGTCCTAGCAAGGTTGTTGCTAAGAAATTGAAAAAGAATCAAAGTCTTTCTATTCTACTTGATAGCGAGGAACTTGACGCTATCCTTGATCGGACTTTGGATATAGAAGGAAACATTGTTTCTGATGTCGGTGTTGGTGGCGGAGGTGATGTTGATGTTATAGGAGGTGGTGGTGGTGATGATGATGTTGGTTTTTCTGTTTCTCAAGATGTTGAAGATGAGGTGAGAAAAATTTGTATGACTTTCTCTTCTAGTGGTTTGGCTCTATTATTACTTACTCCACTTGATGGAAACTTACAAAATTTGCAAGCTCGTGATGCTTCTACCGGTGGTTTTGGCGAAGTTGGTGCGGGAATTGGCTTGGTCTCTGGGGTGGAGACTCAAGTTAAGGATTTACAGAAAGTTGCCTGATGCTGAGGCCCCTGCTACTGGGCTTCCCGAAGAAAACATTGGCGCTAGAAAAACAACTTCGATTGAGAACCCAGCTGTGGTTGAGGCAGGCGAAGTTGATGTTCAAGATGTGTTGAAGAAGGTTGAAGGCTCTAGAGTCTATTTTTTAATCTTGAAGATAGCGATGATGAAGTTTTTGATGATGCAGAGAATGATGATTGTTTGGCACGCTTATCCAGTTCCACTATTCATGTTGAGAGCGGAAATAGTGTTGAGTGCTATCTAGGTGAACGTGTTTCTACTGGTAAGTACTGTGACTTCGTGTTTCTTTTTGATTTGAATTGTCTTGTTTTGTTAATTTTTGATTTTTCTTGCAGAAACCATTTTTCCTCATGCACCATCTTCTCCTCGAAAGCAAGTCAACTTGAGCAAATTTGGTAGTCAAGATCCTGTTACTCCTATCGTCCCTGCTGATGGCGAGGGAGAAGTTTCTGATGCTCTTAAACATGGGTTGGCGTTTTGTCAAGAGAAGAGCTTGGGTCTTGACAGTTTCAAGTTCATTGGTGTTGGGGTCGATAAACTTCGGATGATGCCTCGCACTTCTGAGGTTCAATTGTCGAAGTGCATAGATGAGGCTTTCACTGTCCCTGACGCGGAGCTTGAGATATCCAAGAAACCCTTGCTCAAGGTTGCTGATGCTGGGTTGTCGATGATGTATAAGGGTTCTCTTTTGATGAGGGGTTTGTGAATTGGGTTAGAGGAGAGGGAGAAAAATTTTGCCCTTCGTGAACGTGACTATCAGATTGAAATTGAAAATCTAAAGAAGCGAATTGCTGAAAGGGAGAAAGAAAGAGATGACGTTGTGGATGCTCATAATGTGTTGCAAGGCAAACTTATCAGTGCACTTGCTCTAGTTGAAGAAAAAGGAGATGAAAACAAGAAGATTATGGAGGAAAATGAGAAGTTGAAAGGAGACATGAGGCGCATTGAGAGAAGGATTAAGGATCAGGATAAATCTTTCTTTGATAACTGCAATCGCATTTGGGAGCTCTGTTTTGAATGTTACGACAAGTTTGGAGCTAGACCTAGAGATAAGTGCTGGGATCTTGGTGATCGTGAGAGTTTTTTCAGTTGGCTTTGCCACCAGTATGAGGATTTGTCTTAGGTCATGGAGATGACTGTTGACATTGGTGTTTTCTACTCTACTCGCGCTTTGTTTCATTTGATGAGACAAAGCCAAGATCCTTTGTTTGCACAACTTTGTGATGCCAACTATAAGTTCCCTTCTGTGGGTGAACTAACCAACGTGACGAAGGCGACACAACTATTATGCAACAAATATCTCGAGCAGTATTGGAGGTCAGGTGGCCGGGCCCATTGCTTTGACAAAGCTAGAGAAAAGTTACAGAGGGTAAATTTTTGCACTGAATTGTTTTTGTTTTCTTTTATGTTTCGTATCTAACTTTTCTTTGTTTTCGTGCTAGCAAATTGCAAAGGAGGCGAAAGCTGCTCGGAGGGAGACGGAGGAAGCTACAAAGAAGGAAGCTGAGGCTAGAGGTCGAAGCGATGCCGGGCCTAGCAATGTTAGTGGCGACCATCCTTAGACTTTAGCTGTTTTATTTTGTGAGACGAGAGATTTTGAGATACAATGGCTCTAAGTTATGGTCTTTATAAGATACACACTTGGTAACTGTTTGACTATCTGTCCATCCTGCGCAGGTTCCTCATGCTGAGGCTGTGCAGGATGTCGAAGACATCGTTCCGCTATTAATGTGTAAAGATGATTTTGTTTTCGAGCTTGCCGAGTTTTATGATTTTCGCGTGAAGTGTGATGGCTGTGATGTCGATGATTTCCTTACTCATAAGTTTTGCTCTCGTTGTTTTGGACTTGAACTTTTTTGGTGATTATATCTTGCAAATCTTTTAGAGACTTGAATAGGCGATACCGTAACATCCGGCCTCCTAACTACCGAGTTTTGGATTTTACGGGCTTTGCACAGGTAAAGGTTTTGACGTGTGAGGTCTACTTTTCTTCTGTGGTTGCTCTTGTTTTCTGACTTCTTCTTGTAGTCATCTGAGTCAAGTACTTCACCGATGAATGTTTGTGAGGACTATCTTCGTCGTGAAGCGGACGAAATTATTAATGAGGTTGTGAGCGACAAACTTGGTGACGCCGCCGAAGTAGTTAGTTCTCAAGATGAATAATTTTGTAAACACACATTTTTTAATTGAATGGGTTATATTGTGAGACATCTTGTTGTATTGCGAAGTTTGTGATTTTTCCTTTGCTTGTATGAGTGGGTATAGAATAAATGTTTTAAATTAAATTGTATATGTACTATGATTAGAAACATGTACTCGAGAACTTTACCTTAGCAAATTTTAGAATGTCGTCCCTCCTTTTTCGCCCGAAGTGGGCGCGTGCGCTTCGCTTGAAAACTCGAGGCGTTTTCACCTTAGTGAAGTGGAGTCAAAAAATTTGCCTTAGCAGATTTTGAAACGCCGTCCCTTCTTTTTCGTGTGAAGTGGACGGGTATGCTTCTTTAGAAGCTGAAAACATTTCACCTTAGTGAAATAGGTTAAAAAATTTGCTTTAGCAAATTTTGAAACGCCGTCCCTTCTTTTTCGTGCGAAGTAGACGCGTACGCTTCCTTAGAAGCTGAAAACATTTCACCTTAGTGAAATAAGTCAAAAAATTTGCCTTAGCAAATTTTAAAGCACCGTCCCTTATTTTTCGTGCGAAGTGGACGCGTACGCTTCCTTAGAAGCTGAAAACATTTCACCTTAGTGAAATAAGTCAAAAAATTTGTCTTAACAAATTTTGAAACGCCGTCCCTTCTTTTTCGTGTGAAGTGGATGCGTATGCTTCCCTAGAAGCTGAAAATATTTCACCTTAGTGAAATAAGTCAAAAAATTTCCTTAGCAAATTTTGAAACGTCGTCCTTTCTTTTTCGTGCGAAGTGAATGCGTACGCTTCCTTACAAGCTAAAAATATTTCACCTTAGTGAAATAAGTCAAATAATTTTCCTTAGCAAATTTTGAATTGGATAAGTTAGCATTTTTTAGATTTAATAAAATATTGATGCTAACTTAGTTTTGCAGAATTTGTGCTGATTTTAGAGTATATGTTGGATATACTCTTTGGCATTTGCATTTTTGGTTGTGCGATGTAGAGACATATCTCTGGGGAAACTGCTTTCTCATTTATATTTCATGAGATTTATAAAGAGACTGCCTCGTTAAAAAACCACTCGCCCTGCGAAGGGTTTTCCCTGAGTGGAAAAAGAGTGCAGCTCGGTTATTATTGTAGTAATGTAAATTTGCTTAAAGGGAAAAATTCTACTTCTACTTCTGCTGAAGAGTAGACTAACCTTGCAGTCTTGCTTATGGATAATACTTGCGGAGTGCTTCTATGTTGCAAGTGTGACTGAGTTCCTCACCTTTTATATTTGCCAGATGATACGCACCTTCTTTGTTTGTTCTTGTGATGATGAAAGGGCCTTCCCACTTTTATTGGAATTTTCCCACTGTGTCTTCATCTCTTTTTCTTTTTAGGACGAGATCTCCTGGTGCTAAGTCTCTTGGCTTGACTTTTTTATTGTACCACTTCTGTGTTTCGAGTTGGTATTTCTTGATATTCTCAAGTGCTTCATTTCTTTCTTCTTCGAGCAAATCTTTGCTTGTTACTTGATCCTCCTCGGAGATCATTTGAATGTTTGTTCTTGGACTTTCATATTTTATTTCTTCGGGAGTCATTGTTTCATCTCCGTAAAGTAACTTGAATGGGAAAAAAATCTCTCGGCCTCGATTTTGAAGTGTTGTGAGACCAGATTACTCTTGGTAATTCATCGACCCATTTTTCTTTTTTTGAGTCTGTTAAGAACTTTGAGATCCAGTGCAAATTATCCCATTTGCTCTTTCGACTGCTCCGTTGGACTGTGGGTGTCTCACGGATGCGAAACAGAGTTTTATTCCCATTGAATGGCAATATTCTCTGAAGTCTTTGCTATCAAATTGGGTTCCGTTATCTACTGTGATGTGTCTTGGAACTCCAAATCTGCATATGATATTTTGCCATAGGAATTTTTTCATTGTGTGAGAAGACATGTTTGTGATTGGCTTCGCCTCGATCCACTTGGTGAAGTATTTGACTGCAACTATTGCGTATTGGTAATTGCCTTGAGCCGGGGGTAACTTTCCCACTATGTCAATTCCCCATCTTGCCAGTGGCCAAGTTGGTTCAATTGGTTGTAGGTTTGTTCTTGGTGCTTTGACTTTGCTTCTTGCCATTTGGCAATTGTGACAGGTCCAAATGATTTCTTTGCTATCACTTTGAGCAGTTGGCCAGAAGAACCCTTGTCTGAAGGCTTTTCCAACTATTGATCTAGCCCTAGCGTGACATCCACAGATTCCATCGTGTATCTTTTCAATAAGTTTTTCCATCTTCTCTTGAGATACACTTTAGTAGTGGTTAGCAAACTCCTTTGTACAGTTCTTCGTTGATAATTTTGTAGCTTCTGGTCTTTTGATTCATTCTTACTTTATTAACTTCATTTTCTGGCTCATAAAATCCTTTGAGGAATGCCATAATTGGAGCCCTTCAGTCTTCGCTTTCTATGATGTGTACTTCTTTCGGTTATTCGGCTTTTATTTTTGTTGAGGCTTCGGTGATAGTTTGGAAGAATACTTCTGGTGGTAACTCTAACTTTTGGACGGTGGCTTTTGTAATTTCGTCTGCATCTGTATTATCATTTCTTGAGATACTTTTCACTGTGAATCCTACAAAGTATTTTTCTTGGTCCCTCAATAGCTGGAGATACTTTACTAGTTCTGGATCTCTTGCTTTGTAATTTTTCTCTATATGCCTAGCCACTACTTGAAAATCTATCTTGATTATTAGCTTTTGGATTCTCATCGCTCTTGCTTTGTGAAGTCTTAAGTCTAGTCTTATTGCGTATTTGAGTTTAATTTCAGAAGGTGAGGTTATGACTGCTGCTGTTCCTGCGCCTGCGAAGCCCCAAGCACCATCGCAATAGATTATCCATTCTGGTTGCTGCATTCTTTCTTGATTGTAGTTTGAAGGTGTCCAATATGCTACGAAGTCAGCCAACACTTGAGATTTGATTGATGTTCTTTTCTCAAATTTGATGAAGTATTAGGACAGTTCTGCAGCCCATTTTCCCAGTCTCCCTGAGGACTTGCAGCCTTGAAGCACTTCTTTGAGGGGTTGGTTTGTTGGCACTCTTATTTTGTGTGCTTGGAAGTAGTGTTTCAACTTTCCGGATGCCATGAGTACTGCGTATGCAATTTTCTCGATTTCTGAATAGAGAATTTTTGATCCAGAAAAAGCTTCGGATGCAAAGTATACTGGAATTTATCTAGTTGAGTGCTTATTTTCTTTTTCTTGTATCAGTACTGCGCTAACTGTACTTTCGTTTGCTGATACATATAGTAGTAGATCTGCCGTCGGGTCAGGTGTTGCCAAAATTGTGGGATTAGATAGATGCTTTTTTATTTCTTCGAAAGCTTCTTGCTGTGCTGGACCCCAGCTGAATTTTTCCTTTTTCTCTTTTAGTGATTGAAATATTGGGAGGCTTCGCTCGGCTGATTTGGATATGAATCTGTTTAGCAAAGCTAATCTTCCTGTCAGTTTTTGTACGTCCTTGATGTTTCTTGGCACTTGCATATTTAGAATTGCCTTCACCTTCTCTGAATTCGGGTCAATTCCTTTTGCGAAAATGATGCACCTCAAAATTTTGCCTGTTTGAACTCCAAATGTGCATTTTTCTGGGTTCAACTTTAGATTTGCTTTCCTAAGGTTTGAGAAGGTTTTTCTAAGTCTTCGACATGGTCTACTCTTTTCTTGCTCTTGACTACCAGGTCATCGATATACGCAAGTAAATTTCTTGGTATTTGATCTTTGAGGACTGTGGATGTCATTCTGATGAAAATTGTTCCTGCGTTGCGAAGCCTCTCGGCCATTCTTTGAAAATAGTAAGTTCCGAATGGTGTAATGAAACTAGTGTATTCTTCATCTTCTTTTTTCATCCAAATCTGATGATAGCCTGAATAGCAGTCAAGGAAGCTGAGCATTTCACTGCCTGCTGCCTGATCTACCAAAGTGTCTATTCTTGATAGTGGGAAGTTGTCGCTTTGTTGAGATCTGTGAAGTCTATGCACATTCTCTATTTTTTGTTTTTCTTCTGCACCATGACTATGTTTGCAAGCCAAGTTGTGAATTGAACTTCTCTTATAACTTTTGCGTCTAAGAGTCTTTGGATTTCGGCTTTTGCAGCTTGTGTTCTGTCTTCTGACAACTTTATGAGTTTTTTTCTTTTTCGGCCTGAAGTTTGGGTCGATGTTTAACTTGTGCTCTATAAAGTTCTTGCTTAATCCTCCTAAGTCTTGTGTAGACCAGGCGAAGATGTCCTTGTTACTTCGCAAGACTTGTATTATTTTTTCTTCTTCTTCTTTTGATAGATTTGTGCCGATAATAACTTGTCTTTCTGGCAACATTGGGTCGATCGGTACTTTCTTTGTATCTTCACAAGGCTTCGCTTTTTCTTGTGTCTTTGCGTTTACAGTTTCAAGCTCATCATCTTCTTCTTCTTGTATCATATGGATATTTTTGAAGGCTGGGCTTGCATCTCTTTCTATGTTTCTTGCCTTTGTTTGATCGCTGAAGACGGTTATGATGCCATTGATTGCTGGCATCTTCATGCATAAGTATGGGTAGCTTACTATGGCTTCGAAGGCGTTTAAACTTCCCCTTCTAAAGATTGCGTTGTACTGGCTGTGCATTTTGACAACATCGAATGCTATTTGCTCTGTTCTCGCATTATTCACCGTTTCGAATGAGATTGGCAAGACAATTCTGCCAATAGAGTTTATCTTCTTTCCGCCGAAGCCAACTAATGGGTGCTCGGCTCTTCCCAAAGTTTTTCTATCAATTTGCATTGCATCTAAAGTTCTTGTGAATATGATATCTGCTGAGCTGCCACCGTCTATTAGAATTTTTGTTACTGCCCAACCTTTGATGTTTGCTTCTATGACCATTGCGTCCATATGAGGGTAATCTTTGAGTTTGAGATCTTGTTCTGAGAATGTGATTGGCATGTGGGACCATCTTATTTTCTTGAATGGACCTTCGACTGCTATGGAGTTTACTCTTCTGAAATAATTTCTTCTTTCGTTTCTTGTATTGAGCTCCATGCTATTTCCTCCGAAGATTATCATAATTCTGCCTTTGCTTGGGATGACTGCGTTCCCATTGCTTGTTGATACTTCGGGCGTGTTGTTGTATTGAATTTGGTGGTTGCTATTTGCTACTGAACTTTCAGGGTGAAAACTTTGCTGCTGACTTAGACCCCATTGATTTTGTGGACATGCTGCTAGCGGTTGGCAATTATAGATTGGCGAAGGTGGTGATAGCATGTGCTGAGGGTAGGTTATTAGCAAGTAACTTGTTCTTTGCGGAGCTAGATGATTGACAATCTTTAGCTGCGAAGTTGTTCTATTTTCTTCTTGTACTTCTTCAATGCTTTTCTTTACTCTTGGGCACATCTTCGATGTGTGACCAACCCCTTTGCCATGTATGATGCAGTTCATTTCTTCGGGACTCAAAATTTTCCTTTCAAAGTTTCTGCTTTGATTGTTATAGTTTGCCCTTTGCTGAAAGTTTTCTTTGTAACTTCTGTTGTTTTAAAAATTTCTTTGATTGTTCAATCTTTGACCTTGACCGGCAGCTTCGCTCGTGTTGTTGATGTGATTTATCATCTGAAATGGTCTTCGCTGAGCATTTATTCTTGGACGTTGGGGATTGTTATTTGACCTTGACATGTTTCTTTCTCCGTTTTTCTCTTCTATTCTTTTTTTGTAGTCTTCGTCGGACTCACAGTATTTTCTTATTTCTTCATATAATTTCTCCACTGTGGTTGGTCTTTCCCTTTTGAAGTGTGATGAGAGTTGGCCTGCTCGTAGTCCTTTGATTGCTGCTATGTTGATGACTTCGTCTGGTATGTTTGGTATTTGAGCTTTCGTTTGTATAAATCTTTTGTAATATTGGCTCAGCGGTTCTTTTGGTTGCTGCTTGATATTGAAAAGATCATCGCTAGTGAGTTCGACTCTTTGTAGGCCTTGGAAGTCTAGGAGCAAAGTTGTGCGAAGCTGATTCTAGAATTTGATTGACCTTGGTTTTAGCGAAGAGTACCAATGCTGCGCTGGTCCCCTTACTGCCATGATGAGCGATTTTGCCAGGGTGTTCGTATCTCCCCCGCTTGATGCTACTGCTGCTTCGAAGCTCATAAGAAATTGTCTTAGGTCGGACGTGCCATTGTAGGTTGGGATGATATTGAATTTAAAACCTGCTGGCCACTTCGCTAGCTGAATATCAATTGACAGGGGGACTCTGTATCAATTGTTGTTATCTGACTTTGGTTTTTTTGCTGTTGGTGTTTTTGCTTGCTGAATTTGGGTCTTGAATTATGACTTCGCTTTTGTTTTCTATTTCGTTATTGATCTTTCTTAGTTCAGCCTCTGCTTCTATGATTTTTTGCCTTAAGGACTTTTCTCTTGTCTTTGCTCTTGCTTCCTCCAGCTGTTTTCTCTTGACGATGAGTTGTTCTTTGAGTTCTTTGAGTGTTCTTTGTTCGTTCTGAGTTTCTTCATCTTCTTGTAAGCGTCTGTTTTCTGTTTCTGTCTTATCTTTCAAAAGTGGGTCTTTGTCCTGGTTTAAATTGTCTCCAGCCGAAGTTACTTTTTTGCTGAGTCTTGCCATTTTGTGTCCGCGTGATGGTCATGGGTATCTTCGATCACACAAACGGACGGCGCCAGATGTTGGGTGATGAAATCACACACGTATGAGGTGAAAATAATGTACGATTTGCAACGTATGATTTGCTATTTTATTTTCATCCCCCCAAAACTTACATCCCAGGGGGTATTTATAGGCCCCCCTAACTTCGTCATTCCAAGATCTTACAGAGTTAGCCAACGAACTTTCTACACATTTATCTAGAAAGCATGTCGACGAAGTGGTGAAGCACACTTCACCCTCTTTCTTCTTATCTTTCGAGGCAACTTTGGACTTGCTCACGATCTCTTAACTCAACTGAGAAATTCATGGGCTCCTCGTGCGGAGATACCACGTCAGCTTTGTTGGTCATCAAAAGCCTAGCGAAGTCGTCTTTTGCCGGATAACCTGAAACATGAAAATCACATGTACGAAGTTTGATATTTATAGCGAAGTGTCTGCGTGGTCTTCGCTGAGCATCCAGAGCCTGACGAAGTTATCTTCGCCGGTTTACTTAAAACATACGGAAATATATGAGCGAAGTTGGAAATACGTGTGACGAAGTATTTGTGTTAACTTCGCTGCGCATGTTAGTATATCTAATGTTTGTAATGAAATGTTTGTCTCTAAAGTTTGAAAAAGATGTTTATATGTCAAAAGTTGATCCCCAACAGTTACTGTATGTGTGCCAAATGCGATTGATCCTCTAGCTAGTTCCTAGTGTGTGTTTTGGTTGTTTGCTCCTCCTCGAGTCTCTAGCGCTCGATCTTGGTTATTTGGACTTGGCTTTGAAGCTTTAACCTCCCCCGGCCTTATTGGAAAACATAGAAGTACCACTGCCTACGTTCGTTGCAATTGTAAGAAAAATGTAAAACCTATTTTTTATTTATTAGATTTATCGACAATTATGATATGCCAGCAAGTATGAACACTACTCAACTCGACAGGGTTTGGGACTTTGGGTCAGGACGGGAGGCGGTCATCTACATGACGCCACTGGCGAGTAGATAGCCCGAGAGAGATGACCTAGGCTACATACCTTCAACGATGATCTAAGCTTAATTGCTGACAACATGCTATTCCAGCTTCGGCTTCTTACTACTGGTCGGGCTCATTGACGCAGTGTACGGAAAAGTCATACTCGAAGACAAAAAAAAAATACTACATCATGTTTGAAGCCGAAAATACATTACAGTATGTTTGACACGGCTCTGGCTATTTGATATGGTCGGTAGAAAATGGGAGCTAGTAAAGTTAAGAAACCATGACTTCACCCCCTTTTTTTTGTTACACTATATAGTGTATAATAAAGAAACCAAAATTAATTAGACAGAACTCTATCAAACAAGGGGTATGTAGTGTATGTATTCCTTCTGTCTATCAAACAAGGACCATATATTATTTTAAAAGCTAAATGATTTGTGGACAGACCTGTGGCCTAGTGGGGATTCGAACCCCCGCACCGCACCTGGTCTCCAGGAAGGCCACCTCAAGGTAACGTTTTCTAAAAAAAAGGTTAAACGATTTGAAATTTGATCAAAGTTATAAAGCTATATAATAAAGTACCAGCACCTATGGTACAAAATATATGTATCTTTAAAATAATTCCAAAATATAGTTTCACCATACTATATTTAGTTATAGACATAGACCCTGATACTATAGCAACGCTAGAGGTTAGAGTTATTTTCTATTTCATGACTAGCCCTGAACTAACTTTAGCTAAAAAGTGGTTTAGATGCAAGGGTTAGATTGATAATAAATATATTTTTTAATAATTTGGCTCATTTAAACCACCTTTCTAGCCGGATTTGGTGTAGCCGGCTCTTATGTGGCTTCCTTCCGCTCATAAATTACACAAACAAATCATCTTTACAAATTAAGCATTCAAAACACGATAACTTTTAATTTGTCCATACAATTGAGATGTATGGTGACTGCCAGCGCTGCTGACACGGTGGGGAAGGGAGGGAGGGAGGCGGCACGAAATGGGGCCGGCGGCACGGGCCACCCAGATCCACCGGTTACGGGCTGCCGGCGTTGTTGCGGTGGGAGAACCAGGCAGCGACGCCCCTGTGAACAGGAGGGAAGGATGGAGGCGGCGCGGTGGGTGCTGCGAGGAAGGTGTGACGATGCGTGTGGATGAGGATCCCGTGAGGGTGGAAAGAAGAAAAAATAATTTTCTAGTAGGCCCCATTAGTAACATAAATAATCATCTCTTGATGAGGATAATTTTTTTGAATGGGTTATAACTAGCTCTCCTGTTTTAATACTTTAGCTCTTATTCGGATACTTTAAAGTTAGTTGAGCCTCAAGTAGCTCAAATTTGCTTTGACCCATGGATCTAAACAGGGCATAGATAGACGTTGGAAGTATACTACAGTAGAGCCGGAGCTGTATTATTGTATCGTGTTTTGTGAACAGAGCGAGTATACCACGGACGGAGCTAGCACATGTCTAGCACGGCAACTTGTGCGGAGGAGTCATAAACACTTTTATAAAGAGTCTGGAGCCGTTTTCGGGATGAATACGAGTATATAAGGTCTGGAACTGATTTGAGATGAGAAACGGGAGCGGTAAAAACTAAAAAGTGATCGATTTCTTTTTTTCTCGAGTGTTCAGACTCGTACAGTATGAAGGAACGGTGTAGTTTTGTGGCAGCGCAGCTTTGTGGCCCGTCCCGAGAGCTCCGGCCTTTGGCAGCAGGGGGATCCGGGCTCAGCGACGACCGTGCTGGTGTGCTTACAGTAGCGAGCTCAACCCCCGAGGCGCACGAACGAGCAGGAGGCCAGGTGCACGCTGACGCGACACCGAGGTCCGCCAGTGTCCTCCTCCTGTAGGAGTACTGTATACGAGTACCCGTACTCCACAGTGGTGTATAAATAACACAAATACAATGGCGTGCTGCGTGCGGTGCAGACAAGAATGAATAATGAATGCGCAAAGGAGGGCCGTCCTCCTGCCTGTCTCGAGACCCGAGGCTAGCCGGCCGTCATTCCATTCCGTTCCGCAGACGACGACGACGACGAGGAGGACGGTCGCATGGGCCTTCGGCTGCACTGCAGGGTGAGCAGCAGCAGCCTGGGTCGGCCATCGGGGACTGGATTGGACTGGACCAGACGTGGAGACGGACACCGACGAGAGACTCTCGACAGAGGGTGCTTGGAAAGCCAGCGGGCAAGGGGTGGTGTCCCCCGGTGAGGCGGCAGGGCGGCGGGCGGAAAATGCTGTCGGACGCAGCAGGCACCGGCGCCCTGCCACACGCGTCCCGTCAATCATTTCCTGTTGCCTGCTTGCCCCTGCTCCGGCTACGGCGCTCGAGCTGAGTCTGGACACTCCAGGCCTGCGTGTTGCGGTGAGCCGGAGACGGACGGGACAGTAGCCGTACGTACAAGCGCGGGCACAATAGCCGTACGTACAAGCGCGGGCTCGGCAGTCCCTCAGCCCGGCCCATTCTCATTACTCGAGGTTTTGCAGTTGATAGTGTTATGTTGGTAAAAAATATGTATGATTTAGTGTACAATGTTGATTTCGAGGTTTCATAATCATCAGTTTATAGGGTATGTTTGCTTGGCAGTCATAGCGCGCGCACCACGCCGAACTTGCATTTGCACCCAAGTTGGAGTGACAAAAACTAATGTCTCACCTCTGGCAAGAATATTATTACTATTGTTAGCTAGTACAAAAGGTTGTTGCATGTTAAATTTGAAGAATGAAACCAAACATCAACTTAACACACTTGCTCAAGAATTGCTCACTACACTTAGCCAGCCCATAGGCACGGTCCACAAGTTATAACAAGTTAGAGACGATCCATAAGTTATAAACATATATGCAGTCATCACTACGACACTCCTATACGACAATATACCGGTCTATGCATTGCACGTGTCTAGAGCTGCGTATTATTGTCATATCAAAAATTACCAAAAATCTAAGAAACCCAAAAAAGAGAGAAGAAAATACAATAACATAACAGTCATGACATTAGGCTACGGAGCACTTTGGAACTGGACACCGCTCAGGTGGAGTCCTGCAACGTGGAGATGAGATGGTGTGGTGGTTGCCGAGAGGAGGTCGGACGGGCCGGCCGGCCGGCGGGCTGTCCCTGTATGACAGGCTCAAGTAGCTGGACATGTCCACCTCCTTTCTCTCATTGGTCATTGCCATGCCAACCGGATGGAATGGATACCTTAAACATCCCAACTAACCACGCAATCATGTATACGCTGCTCTGGTGACGATCCTACTATCTAATTCACATGCCAAATCGGCCTTTCTAATTCTACAGGTCAGAAAGTACACTAGGAGCTCCAAAAGGGTATTGTGATGTGGTGGGTGCATCATATTATCATATCATAACAATCGTACTAATAATATGATGTGGATCACACATTCACACCTATGATGAAGAATTTCATCTGAATTTGCGTCTTCATTTCTTGGAAGGATCTCTGGCATCGAGCACGCTGTTGACAGCATACATGTGCACACCACCAAACAGCAACAAACATTCTATATATCATTGCCGCTACGTTAAATTATCATGGGACATGCATGCAAATAGAGCATACTTATATAAGCGCAGACAGGTGTCCAATGGGCGAAACTAAAGTTCTACAGCATGTGTATATATATATGTATATACACAAGGTTGTCTATGAACAGACTAATTTTTGGCTAATTACTATCTCTGTTCTTTTTTATGTTCTAGAATCCACAATATCACCCGCCCTTTTAAGTTTGACCACTTAACCTTTATTATCTTCTTGTCTGGATATACGACGCAACTCCATCCATAAACCAATAATTAATTAATTAATAACCAAACATGCAAACACACTTCGATCTTGTTGTTTACTAAAGGTGAGGTGTCGATGCTTACATCATGTAAAGGGAAAATTGCTCTGTTTACCACGTGCATAAGGATCCACCAGCATCCTTTCACTAAACGCACGAATTTTGGTTACTTGAACTATATACATACTCTTTTTTATTTTCTGAATATAAGTACAGCACACGAATAGTTGCATCAGGAAAGAATAGTAGCAGGTGATTAGCCAAAAGTGTGGGAGTACGCGTCGTATTCCTGGAATTCACGTGGCATGCAGGCGCAAGTTAGTTAATTAATTAATAAAAAGGGCAATGCCTGCCCAATGGTGTTTTGTTATTTCGCTTCTGAAGTGAACAGGCCCAGTACCAGTGCAGTGCTGAGATGATTTGGAGATATGTAGGCTTCTTGATCTTGATAAAGGAGGCACAATAAATTTTCTTACTTATATTGAAATACCCATTTTGTCCTAATTTTTTTTTAAAAGAATAATCAAAGCATCTAGCATAAGTTGGACCCAAATATTGTCCTTTCTTGATATCACACTACTTATGGTGACATGCATGTCATGGGTCACCTTCTACGTTTCTTAACATTAGAACAAATGCATACAAATAGACATCCCTTTAGGCTGAATCGATCTTTAGTCGATTTTATAAGAGCACAAATGTTTCTAGCACAAAATGAACATATTACAAAAATATATACTAATTTGCTTTCATAAATCTTGGCACTTGCAAACTTGATCAAACTTTAAAAAGTATGACTTGAAACAACTCTAAGATCTATTTCATTTAGGGACAGATGAAGTATTTGATCTAGTCAAAATAAGATAGGGCTGTTCTTGGTGAGCACAAAACAAGTTATATACTTATCTCATTGCAGAGTACAAGCATATTTGATAATAAAACAATATGTTATATATTATAGATATTAATACTCAAAGTATGTTATAGTATCCCATAGATCACGTTGATATCTTCCTGGACTTATATTTCCAATCAAAGTTAGTAGCTATAGCACGAAACTTTATAAGAGAACACAAATAGTCGTGGAATCAATTGAACATCTCGGTAACAAAATCGGCTTGTTTATGAGTTGACATTACACAATTCTAAAAATCCACTCTCGTGTCGCACTAACCAATACTATTTAGGATGCTAAATTATATCCAAATTACCTTTATGAGCACACAAAGTCGTCAACGTCTCTCTCTCCTCACGGTAAACTCGCTATCATGGTCACTGTAACACGGCCCATTATCAGTCATGTTCCAAGGAACTAAATTCTACCACTATCTATGGAGGCACAGGCTAAATAAAGCATACAAAAAACTTTTGGAAAAATCCTTTCGCCGTGCTAGAAAAAAATCAATTTAGGCCTTGTTTAGATTACCAAATTTTTTCACTCTCTCTCCATCACATCAATTTTTGAACTCATGCATGGAGCATTAAATGTAGATAAAAAATAACTAATTACACAGTTTAGTTTAAAATTACGAGATAAATCTTTTAAGCCTAGTTAATCCACGATTATACAATATTTATCAAATAAAATAAAAAAGTTACTATTTATTAAATTGAAATTTTTTCGCAATCTAAACAAGACCTTAGTCAGAGACGGCGTTAACAGAACTTTAGAGACGACGGACGCGGCTGGGCTGGGCTGGGCTGATCTGATCTGATCTGATCTGAGGTGAGCTGTGCTGAGTGAGAGCTGCAGAGGACATACATCCTCTTCCTGTCTTTCACCTCCTCTTTTCTCTCTCTCCAGTCTCCAGTCTGCAGTCTCGCAAGAGGACGAGGAAAAAGAGAGAAACAAGGAGCGTTTCGTTTTAACTCCCGAGGCAACGCAACGCACCAACTAGCCAGCAGCTCATCAGCACCTCCCTCCCTCCTTCTCTCTCTCTCTTCTTTCTCTCTCTTTCTCTTTCTCTCTCTCTAGGGGACTGCCCTTGGTCTTCGTGAGGTGCTGCTCGCGTTGTCGGGGAGGCGCCGCCACACGCCGCTCGCCTAGCGCCGCGTCCGGAGCAACTACTCCTGGTACTGTAGGTTGTTTCCGCCAAGAACGACGACCAGACCAGACCGGCCAGCGCCGCCCCTGCTCCATGCTCGAGGGCCACCAGTGATCAGCTCCCCGCGTGGCCACGCGACGCGACCATGAAGCAGTCCCCGGCGAGCTCTGTCGCGCCCGCGCCCGCGCCCGCGCCCGTCCCTGCCCCCGCGGCCGCCTCCACCGGCGCGGCGCCATGCGAAGGTACCTCTTTCGCCACCTCCGTCTTCTTTTGGCGCACGTCTCTGTCGCCGGCCTCGACGGAACGCCGCGCCCGCGCCGCGCGCGTTGCCAGCCGTCGGCAGTTCGCGTGTCCGAGCTTGGTATCTTGTGCCCAGGTTCAGAAAGGCGTCGCCTTTTTCCCGTGTCATGTTGTGTCGCTGACGCCGGCGTCGCCATGCGCCCGCAGGGGAGCGGAAGGTGCCGGCGATCAACGCCGACCTGTGGTACGCCTGCGCGGGCCCGCTCGTGTCGCTGCCGCCGGTGGGCAGCCTCGTCGTCTACTTCCCGCAGGGCCACAGCGAGCAGGTGAGTGACACAGCGCCCCTCCTCCCCCTCGCCGTGCTGTGCTCCTGCTTCTCGACGTGACGTTCGATGACGCCATGCTAAATCCTTTGGGACGCTCTGTTCTTTTAACATCTGCTGATGATGATGCTTGGTCATCTTCTATGGGATCATGTGACAAACTTCAATTGGTTATCCATAAGTGTTGTACTTTTACAGTTTGTAGTTCGATTCTGTGTTTTCAGGTCAAAAGTTGTGTTTTTTCATTCTGTGATTTTTGTTTTTTGTTTTGAGAGTTTGTTGCTAAATTTTTTTTGGTTTTTATACAAGGGTACTACTATATCATTGCAGTAATGAAAATGAGAAACAGTTTTTTTTATTTGTTGGTGGACCCTCTGATTGTTGCTGAGCTAACTGGAATAGTTGTTTCCCCATAATCTGCTTTACTACCAGATTTTTGGTGATTTTTTTTTTGTCATTCAGATCTTTTTGGTGCAAGAAGATTCCCATTCTTCACTAGAAATGTGAAGATTTCACTCGGTTTCTGATATCTTCCAGTGCAAGAACCTACTAATGTTAGCTCATTGCCAAAGTGGTTGGAACTATTGGGGTCCTACTTACTTCTTTCCTCTGTTGGTTTCTGGTGTGCTGTGCACTATTTCCTTGCAAGGAGTTTGGTGTACATGAAGCATCTTCGGTGCATGTGGGTTGCCTGCATTTATGGTCCTGGGATGGGTAATTTTTGTCCCAGCTTCCTAGATTTGGCACTGGATTATCAAATATTATTTTTATCATAAGCCATGGTGCTCTATGAAAATCTTATTCCAAAAGCCAGTCATGGTGGTCTTTTCAGAAATATGAAAACATAAATTATCTTCCTATTTCAGAAGAAAAGTAAAGGAAATGAAGTCCTTTTGTTTTTATGACATCTGGTTGTGTTGCGCATGATGGTAGAGGACTTTATCACAGTACTTATAAAGAGTTTATCTAAGAAAAGTTCACTCATGCGGCGCTCCTTTTAAACTGCAGACTACTTTCCACTTAATTTTTTAGTCAAACTGCAGAAAAGGTTAGCAAAAGGGGAAGCATGTTCGAATGGCTCTACTTTCTTAATCATTTCATGAAATAATCTTTTTTCGCAAAATCCGCAGAGTACTGATGAGTCCTGACACTAGCACATTTTGAAATAACGACATAAACATAAATATTTCCCCATGCATTATTCTGACTGTGACAGTAATGTTAAAATGAATACAGAAAAGTTGCGTATTACTGGCCCATATACTTGATGCTTGGTTAATCTGCCTGCAATTTAATGTCTTCTGAGACTAGGACAAAAAGTTACCTTGAATATCTGAATACTAATATTTTTTCACTTTCTTGCAAACGGAATGTATGCTTGGACTTATTGTCCTTCTGATTCAGGTTGCAGCTTCTATGCAAAAGGACATTGATGCACATGTGCCAAGCTACCCAAATCTTCCCTCAAAGTTGATATGTCTTCTTCACAGTGTTACTTTGCATGTAATGTACAGTTCCTGTCCTGTCCTTTTGACACGTAGCTTGCAATCACCAATTCTAAAACCATCTCTCTTTTGTCCTCAGGCGGACCCAGACACTGATGAGGTGTATGCACAGATGACTCTTCAGCCAGTGAACACAGTGAGCATCTAGAACTTGTGGTTCTCCAAAAGTCTCTTGCTTGTTCCAATGTCCTAAAACCATGTCTTTTGACTTTGGTTTAGTATGGAAAAGAGGCTCTACAGCTATCTGAGCTTGCACTAAAACATGCAAGGCCACAGATGGAGTTCTTCTGTAAGACACTTACTGCAAGTGATACAAGTACACATGGAGGCTTCTCTGTGCCTCGCCGTGCTGCAGAGAAGATATTACCTCCACTGGTATCCAGGCACTGAATATCTAACATTGCTTCAACAAAATGCTTGCTGCTTATCAACCATTGTAATATTTTTACTCTCCTGGTCTGCCGATAGGACTTCAGTATGCAGCCTCCGGCTCAAGAAATTCAAGCCAGAGACATACATGACAATGTGTGGACATTTCGCCATATATTTCGAGGTGGGGAAAATATAGCCCATTGATTGCTACATAATAGCAGTAGCAGTAGGACTCATTTAGTTTTCATGAAAGTATTTCCCCATGTAGTTTCATGCATTTGAAGAACCTTGCACATCCTTTTTTTTTTATGTTCCGGTTGGTCTGCAAGGGAAAATCTACTATTATTGTTGCCGACATTGGAGGTCCTTGACTGTAAATGCAAGTTTCAATACTATGAATCACTTTTATAATTTGCTATGATCAGGTCAGCCGAAAAGGCATTTACTAACCACTGGGTGGAGTCTTTTCGTGGGTGGCAAAAGACTATTTGCTGGTGACTCTGTCATTTTTGTTAGGTAAGTTTCCTCTTGCAAAATCTTGTCTTTGTTGTTTCTAGAGTAAAGATTCTTACCAACGTACTTGGGAAATAGTGACCAAAATTGGAGTGTAAATATCATCTATGTTGTGGCTCATCATGATTTTAGGGATGAAAGACAGCAACTTCTACTGGGAATCAGGCGGGCTAGCAGGCAACCCACTAATATATCCTCTTCAGTTCTTTCAAGTGACAGTATGCACATAGGGGTGCTTGCTGCAGCGGCCCATGCTGCTGCCAACAATAGCCCGTTTACCATATTTTACAACCCTAGGCGAGTAATGTTCCTATACTATAATTTTCCCACCCTGATTGCTGTAAACAGCACTTATATGTAACTCAGTACCTATCAATGATTTATCTGAAATGTGGACTTTCAGGGCTAGCCCTACTGAGTTTGTTATCCCATTTGCCAAATACCAGAAGGCACTGTATAGTAACCAAATATCTTTAGGAATGCGATTCCGGATGATGTTTGAGACCGAGGAACTAGGGATGAGAAGGTAGAGTGGCTCTTTTACCCTGTATTGATTTGGCACGTTATTGACAAACAATCAATTTATATTTCTTTGTTATAAATTCGACATTATAGCCATGGTTTTGTTGCCTATTTTATACTACTAATTGAATTATTCAATGTTCTTCAGGTACATGGGTACGATAACTGGGATAAGTGATCTAGATCCTGTAAGATGGAAAAACTCCCAGTGGCGTAACTTACAGGTTAGATTGTTGAGCCACACCATTGATGGCAGATTGGGTTTGTATCTGGTTCACAGATGTAGCATAATTTTGTAGGTTGGTTGGGATGAGTCTGCCGCAGGTGAAAGGCGAAACAGAGTTTCAATGTGGGAGATTGAACCAATTGCTGCTCCTTTCTTCATATGCCCCCAGCCTTTCTTTGGCGTAAAGCGCCCTAGGCAAATAGGTAAATCAGCCTTAGGTTCATCTTTCTGTTTGAAATTGCAATGCAAATTGCATATCATGACAACCACTTCTGATGGTTTACATGGTTTACTTTTATATTGAATTAACAGATGATGAATCATCAGAGATGGAAAACCTTTTCAAGAGGGCAATGCCTTGGCTTGGTGAGGAGATATGCATAAAGGATGCTCAAACCCAGAACACCACAATGCCTGGTCTGAGCTTGGTTCAATGGATGAACATGAACAGGCAGCAGAGCTCCACATTAGCCAATGCAGGCATACAGTCAGAGTACCTGCGATCTCTAAGTAACCCTGCCATGCAAAACCTTGGTGCGGCTGAGCTTGCAAGGCAGTTTTATGTTCAGAACCATCTCCTGCAACAAAGCAGTGTACCGCTTAATGCCTCCAAGCTCCCTCAGCAAATGCAACCTATAAATGAGCTTGCTAAGGGATCATTGTCTTGTAATCAACTTGATGCCATAACCAATCATCAAGAACTGAAGCAAGAAGTTGGCAATCAGCAGAGGCAAATTCAGTCCATTAACCAAGCAATTCCTTTAAGCCAGGCTCAAGCCAGTCTTGTCCAGGCCCAGGTAATTATCCAGAATCAGATGCAGCAGCAGCAACAACAACAAACACAACAACAGCCATCTCCAACTAGGTGCCAGCAGGGAACCAGTGAGCAACAGATGCATCTTTCACAGCAACAACAGGACCAGAATTTTCAACTACAGCAACAACAGCAGCTTTTACTTCAGCAACTGCAGCGGCAGCAGCAGCAGAATCAGCAGCAGCTAAACAAGTTGCCAGCTCAACTTGTGAATCTGGCTGGTCAACAGGCTCAAATGTCTGACCAGGAACTTCAGTTGCAGCTATTACAGAAACTACAGCAACAGTCATTTATCTCACAGCCAGCAGTTACACTCTCACGATTACCAATAATACAGGAACAGCAGAAGTTACTTTTGGACATGCAGCAGCTATCAAGTTCTCATTCACTTGCCCAGCAGCGGATCGTGCCTCAGCAAGATAGCAAAGTTTCAATGCAAGCATCACAGGCGCCGCCAACAATGAAGCAAGAACAGCAGAAGCTTTCACAGAAACAAGTTGCACTTGCAGATATGTCAGATGTTGCCTATCCACCGATTTCATCAACCAACGTTCTCTCCAAAGCTGGAAGCCAACTGATGATTTCAGGTGCTGCACAATCTGTATTAGCTGAGGAAATACCTTCTTGCTCAACATCACCTTCTACAGCCAATGGAAATCATTTGGCACACCCAACCATTGGCAGGAACGAGCATTGCAAGGTCACCATGGAGAAGGTGCCTCAATCGTCAGTTCTGATGTCAATTCCAGCATCTGGTGAAGCTGTAACAGCTCCAATAATGGTGAAGGAATTGTCGAAGTTGAACAATAATTTGAAGGAGAATGTAATCACCTCAAAGTCACCCACTGTTGGGACTGGACATGACAATCTTTTGAACATTGTACCATCAACAGACAACCTGGAAACAGCTTCATCAGCAACTTCATTATGGCCTACCCAAACAGATGGACTTTTGCATCAAGGATTCCCCACTTCTAACTTCAATCAGCAACAAATGTTCAAAGATACACTTCCAGATGTGGAAATTCAAGAAGTGGATCCGACTAGCAATGCCTTCTTTGGGATCAACAATGATGGTCCATTGGGCTTTCCTATGGAAACAGAAGGCTTGTTGGTAAGTGCACTCAATCCTGTAAAGTGTCAGCCTAATTTGTCAACTGATGTTGAGAACAATTACCGAATACATAAGGATGCCCAACAAGAGATCTCAACCTCCATGGTTTCACAGTCATTCGGTCAGTCTGATATAGCTTTTAACTCAATTGATTCTGCAATCAACGATGGTGCCATGTTGAACAGAAATTCTTGGCCCCCTGCACCTCCACCACAGAGAATGCGGACATTCACAAAGGTTTGTGCTTCTTTATATAACCCAACTTACTGATATTATAACATTCCACAGTATACTTTTGTTGTTGTATTTACTAATTCCTGAATATTAAATTGCGGGGTTTTAATGGAAGTACACTTCTGATCACTGGTGGACGCCAAATATATGATGAAATATTGGAGCAGATATGATGATATATGTTTAGTAATTGTAAAAAAGTTTAAGGACAGGGTAGTAAAAATTCTGTCATATTCAGACTAGCAGAAAGCACATGTATAACTGTCTTTTCAAGAGCGCATTTATGGTTTAGCTGTGCAAGTATATGGTGCCATGCTATTATGCCAACTGAGTAGTCAGCTACCGTCAAGCAGTTTTGAAATCATGATTCAAACGAGATAGGTGTATTAATGCTTGCATGAATGCATTGGGTTGATGAGGTGGTCACATAAAGCTTTAAAAGCTTTTCAAGGACTGGACACTTGGCAATTGGGACCTTCTATGACCATGTTGCTTACTCTGGAGCCATAAACTCTTGAGCATGTGCTTTGTTTCCTATGGCCATTCATTCTTTTGAATGTGAACCTAACATTTTCATAAAAGTGACAGTAACATAAATCCTGTAGGTCTACAAGCGTGGAGCTGTAGGCCGATCCATTGACATAGGTAGGTTCTCCGGATACCAAGAATTGAAGCATGCTTTGGCCCGCATGTTTGGTATAGAGGGCCAACTTGAGGACCGACAGAGAATAGGCTGGAAGTTAGTCTACAAGGATCATGAGGATGACATCCTACTTCTCGGTGATGACCCATGGGAGTAAGTTTACCTTCCTACTTTTGCTTTATATAAAATTTTGTATTTTCACAATGAAAATTTTTCAAGAAAATAATATTGTAAAAGTGCCTAATGTAGATGTATACACTGTCTAGGAATATAATATAGTAAAATAATGTACAATAGTGAACAGCAATGTGCCTGTGTTTTCCTTTGTATTGAATGTTGATATAAGCATATGCTGGATCTTATAGGGTGTGTAACTTTTGTAAATGCACTGAATATGAATTATAGAAGAAGAATTTTGTTGGTTATTATCATAATAAAATTTGATGTGAATTATACAGGGAGTTTGTGAATTGTGTGAAGTGCATTAGGATCCTATCCCCCCAAGAAGTGCAACAGATGAGTTTAGATGGTGATTTGGGGAACAATGTCCTCTCCAACCAGGCTTGCAGCAGCTCAGATGGTGGGAATGCCTGGAAGCCTCGCTGTGACCAGAACCCTGGTAACCCTTCGATCGGCTTCTACGACCAATTTGAATGACCTGATCACAGGTATGTAACACAGTTTGCTTACAGTATTTCGTTTCATCCCCGTGTTAGTTGTTGAACTGGATTTCACAATTATGAATTCAGAAATGGGAGATGAGAACTATGGCTGCAAAAAGCAACCAGTGTCCAGCCATCTACAGAATTATCATCTTGAAAAGGTAAGCAATGCAGGATGCTGTAGACATCTAGGCTTTTATAGCTGGGAGAGCAAATGCTCCTCAGATTAAGGTATGTCTAGATATATGTGTAGCTTTCTTGGTTGAAACAATGTAGACAAGAAGAATGAAACTTACCTAGAGCTGATGCTAGTCGGAACTTCAGACAGAGGGTTAGGAAAAATCTGAACTTCAGACAGAGTAGGCAGATCTTAAGATAAAGTATTTTGATGGAGAGTATTTGTAATTCTGTATTGAACTGCTGCTGGGGTTGCTTGAAGCCCATGTAGCACTATGAGTCTCAGTTCACAAAATACTGGAGCAGATCTAAGAGGTTCTAAGAGTCTCATTTAGGTGTGCTTAAATATGCTCGCTATTATTTCTTGTTTCACCCCATTGTTATTTCTTTATCTATTTTGAGAAAGTCAACAAATGGACAGCCTGTCCGTTTCCATTTGTAGGTGTGCTTGTTTAACTATAACCAGGTTTTATCGCACTGGCACTACGTGGAAACTCTATACATCTCATTTTGGCAAAGTTTAATGACAACTTGTCAGATCCAGATCCTAATCGTAGAGTAGTAAACGTCACTGCTAGTGGTAGGCATCTAGCAGGAAGCAGAAACCTTATCATTTCACAGGACAGCGCAGCAAAAACAGGCAGAAGAGAAGAGTCGATCTGCTCACATCCAAATGGCTCAAGTAACATCTTTATGTTCCAAAAACACAGAAGAAGTGCATAGTAGCAAGCACTCGTCAGCTCTGAGCACGAGAGGCTATACTATGACAGATTATTCTATGGTAATTTTGCAAAGGATCCTGTGTAGTTACAAACCAGAAGAGAAGTGTTCAAAATTGCCCCATTCCTGAGTCATCTCAAGGTAGTCCTTCAAATGCACCTTCCTCCACTCCTACAGACCACAAACAGAAACATCAATACAAATCGAATCACCATACAGACAGAAACACAAACATCATACGGTGACATTCCGTCAAACCTCAAAATCCCATTCCCCGTAGAGGTCAGGATCACGCTCGTTGCCCCATATGCAGGCGTAGGCGATTGATTTCTCCGGTGCATCCTGCATAAACCCCAGACCATCCTTTTTCATCGGTGAAAATGAAACCATGAACCATCTGAGCTACTAAGGTTCAGAAGTTCAGAACAATGCAGAGGTAGTAAGCATGGGCAGTCGATCGGAATCAGAAGGTGCAGATACGGTTGCAGTGTACGTGTACTCACAGCCAGCGAGACCTCGACGGTTGTCTTCACATACTCTTCGTCCTCGAACTTGTCGAACACATGGAGTTCCCTGTCGGTGAGCTCCTTGAGAACCTGGACGGAGCACAGACAGACAAAACAGAGGCAACGGATTCAGACGGGAGTTGTCGCTGACTCGCGGTGGCCATCGCCTCCATGTTTCTGCTGTGTTTGCGACGGGTTACGGCTGGCGTGTAGAGAGTGAGAGGCGGACGCGGACCTTTCCGCTCACCGCGTGGCCGCGGGCGGGGAGGATGGCCGGGTAGACGCGGCCCCTGAGGCTGAACCGGCGGTGGTCGGGGAGAAGCGCGGGGGAGGAGGGCGGGGCGCAGCCCAGGAGGACCCGCACCACCTCCTCCGCCATCAGCGTGCCGTACACGAAGACGCTGTGAGGCCCGGCGGCCGCCACGGGAGGAGGCGACGCCATGAGAGTCGCCTAGCCGGGACGGAGCGGAGCGGGGCAGGACGACGACGGCGACAGGTGGAGGTGGAACGGAGAAGAGAGACGCTGGACAGGCCGCGCAGGCCGATTGAATCGCGTTGGGCCGAGCCGCTGGTTGAATTGGGCCTCATCCACCAAGAAGAATTGGACACGTTTTTTTTAGTTTTATTGTTTTAAATTGAGTGAATTGCACAGAGAGTCCTTCAACTTTTACCTACTTCTCATCTAGATGTGTGAACCATTCTCAAAAGAAAAAAAAAATCTAGATGTGTGAACCTTCTTTTTCTCGTCTGGATCCATAAACTAAAACTATGGGCACGTTTGGCCGAGCAAGCCGAAACAGCTGTGGCTGTAGCATCGCTTGCACAAAGCCCCTATACAACTAGCTTGTCTACCAAACACAAACGCTTATTTCTTATGTTGATTCTCACTCAGCAAGACAAGGCGGGTTGGTGAAAGATCCAAATGCCTCCTATATCTGCATCATAACCGTCTTCTAAAACAGATCAAATATGACTCCACCTATGTGGCATCTGAAGTGGAGGAGATGGACGCATAAAGGAGCCACGATGACTGGACCTTGGCCAAAGACATAGTCAAAGGACGGCCCATGGGCCATTGACGGCAGCCCAGGTCCAACTATATAGGATTTTTTTAGTGCCTATAAGTTTGTAATCCTAACATAGTGGCGAAGTTAGAGCAAATTAGGTGTAAAAATTTAAATAAAGACCATAATGAAGTTTGATTTTATGATTTGCTTTCAAATTTTTTGTGGGTGCATTCACAAGCTATAATGTAGCTTCTACAGGTGTAGTGAAGTTTGATTTTAGTATTTATTTTCAATTTTTTGCGGGTGCATCCAAAAGCTATAATGTAGCTTTGCCACTACTAACAAGCCGAGAAGCTGTTTTTCTTTTAATTAACCCAAGTCGAGATGAGCCAACTCATTTGAATAACGAGCCAACGCATGCCCCATCCAAGCGGACTCGTGATGCAGACCGGTTCGTGCTCCTCAACTAGTGTCATCTCCTCCTGCGCACATGCGTGACAAGACAAAAAGACTGGTAAAAATAGAATAAATAGATGTTGCTGCTAAATGAAGAAAAAAATGAATAATTATTATAGCTTCTAAAGGACTCAGAAGAGAAATCTGGTGTGGCTGCTAAATGCTAATGGGCTGTGAGGAAAAACGGCTGCTAAAAGACTGGAATTTATTTTGAAAAATATATGGCTGCTTAAAGGTCCAAAAAATAAAAATTGAAATGTGGCTGCTGGGATTCGAGCCCAGGTCTCCACGGCCACAACGTGGAATTCTAACCACTAAACTACAGCCACTTTGATATTTGACTGTTTCAGAAATCATTTATATAATAACAAGGGAGGTTCCTACCATTTCTATGCCCAATTTCAGATTCCAGATTTAAACACCTCTTCCTCGTCCTGTCCAGTTGCCCTCCTGTCTCAAAGAGTTCTAGCAATTACTACGCTCTCCTCTGTTCCAATTCCAGATTTAAACACCTCTTCTTCATCCTGTCCAGTTTCCCTCCTGTCTCAAAGAGTTCTAGCAATTATTACGCTCTCCTCTGTTCCAAATTGTTTAGACGTTGTGCCGTCTCAAATGAATACTGATAAGTTGGAATCGTCAGTACCACTGTTCGAGACGTTGTATTTTCGTCTCCTTCCTTTCCTTGCAGTACCACCCATAACCTACTCGAGTTTCAGTTACAACTCCTCCTATCAGGTTTTGGATTCTGACTACAACACGGACACCTCTTTATATGTAGTTTCTCGGTTTTCAGCAATTCCATAGATCATGCCCCCGCGAACTACATGAAGCTATTCTATAATAAAATTTATAAATAATTCCTATGCAATATCTGCATTCCAAGGGTCCCGTAACATGGACTTCATGTATCGTTTCTTCCTAACTGAGTTCTTCAGAAATAATGTTTACTGTACTATTTTGTCTCGTCATCACTTCTACTTTTCTCAACATCTCTATCTGCCTTTCAGCTTCAAGGTGTCCTATGTACAAAATAACTAGATAGTACTCTCTCTGTCCAAAAAACATACAATTCTAGCACAACACCATGGTTTAGTATCTCAGGTTTGATTAATTATGTTAACATCTAAAAATATCCAACGGTATATTTGACAAGATGAGCAAGTTATAAAGGCCATGGACATGATTTTGGTCAAGTGGCGTCGTCAATGGAGCAAGCAATCACGCGAAGAAGACGGTAAGCCACAAGTGAGCCTGCCCAGTCGGCTAGGCCGGTTGGCCAAGCCAGCTAGGCCGGCCACCCCCAGACGGCTTAGCCGGGTCCTGAGACCGGCTAAGCCGGCTTCGTGCCTGCTGACCACGTGGGCTAGCTAGGCCGGCTAAACCGGTTCATGAGGACGGCTAAGCTGGCCCGGTGCTAGCGTGGCAAGTGAAGGCCGGCTAGGCCGGGTGCCGAGGCCGGTTTAGCCGGGTCCTGGTCGGGCTACCCAGGAGGCCGGCCCGCCCGGCTAGGCCGGTTTGATGCTGGAGTCCGAACCGATTTGTTCCTAAATCGTGTTTTGGCAAGTTTTGATCGTGGAAAACTTAGAGATCACGTGTTGGAGTTGTTTCTTACTGGGATAAGACCACCCTCCTCTATATATACGAGAGGATCATGGTCGATTGATCCCATCCAATCAATCGAACCAAAAACCAATCTATCAACTCCTTTTACCTATTTTCTCTCCTCAACCCCTCTACCTGCTATCCGGTGCTTCTCTCCACGAGATTCATTGGCATCTTAGGTGGCCTTGCTGGTCCTAAGAGATCCTTCATGTGCCTCCTCCCGACGGATCCTTCCAGAGGTGCATCTGAAGCTTATCCAGCCATACACGAGCTCCACATCGGCCTTTTCGATCTCTAGATTGGCTTGGTCGGTTACGCTGCGTGTTTGATGCATTGCAGGTTGTAGAAGACAATCTCTTGGGCGTCTAAGGCCCGCTGGTGTGTTGGCACGGTCATGAATCGGCGTCAATATACTTTTTGGCGAGTCCACTGGGGAATTCAAGGCGTAGATTGATATATCAAACAACCAGCGACATGGGTGTAGATGGCGATGTGACGAAGGACTCAAGCGAAGTCCATAGTGGCAACATCATCAATCCCACGTCTATGGAGGAGCTTACGCCAGAATTGCAGGCCACGCTTCAACGGCAGATCGAGGAGCTTCAGAAGGCTTTTCTTCAAGGATGCTCCAATGGTCAGCATGACAAGGTGGTGCAGTTCAAGGCGCCAAGCATTGCTGAAATCATGGGTACTTCATCATCTGAGCAGGTAGATCCTTGAAACAATTCCCCTAAATATGATGAGGTTCTAGTTTCTCAAGAATATGTGTGCAATATGATTGTGCAGAACAATAAGGCACTTACTAATTCAATGAATAATACCATACGGCATGCATATCAAGGTGTTGCTAAACATTTAGATACTTTAGAAGGTAAAACAACTGATTTAGATCAATCAGGTGTTTTAGTACAACCTGAATTTGGTATGCCTCAAGGGTTTTTTAATAAACAAACTCCTTATGATCAAGCTAAAAATTTAACATCGGACTCTTCAGTTCTTCTAACCGATAAGACCGGTCATGCTAGCACAAGTTCAGCAGGAGGCTCAAAAATTGGCCCAAACATTGCGAACCGATTATAGAGCATCAAGAGCTTCGGAGGGTAATAACATTCTACCTACCCGCCGAAGTTTCCTAGTACCAACCCAATGCTTGAAAATATGCAAACAAAGCTCCTTCTACCGATATCGATGATATTTTGAATCGGTTCAAGGAGGATTTTGCTAAGTCCATTCAAGAGACTTTAGGCATTAATATGAAGTCTTCCAAGCATTTGTACTTGAAACCATACCCTTCAACTTATGATCGTTTGAAAGCTCCAGAAGGCTGGAAGGTGCCGAATTTTCAAAAGTTATTGGTAATGATAATAAATCAACCATGGAGCATGTAAGTATATACCTTGCACAATTAGGTGAAGCTGCTAATCATGATTATATGAGAGTTTGTAGCTTTCCTTATATCTTACTGGTACTATTTTTCTTGGTTTACTTCTTTATCACCTTTGACTATTTGTACTTGGGCTGATTTAGAGAAAAAGTTTCATGATCACTTTTATACTGGAGCTCAAGAAACTAGGCTAGCACATCTTACTGCCATTAAACAAGTGCGTAATGAATCTGTGCAAGATTTCTTTAAGAAAGCTAGAGAGATTAAGAATAGATGCTTTCATTTGAATATTTTTGAAAGACATTTTGTTGATATATGTTTTAATGGTTTGAATGATAAGATTAAAGACAAACTAGAGAATGTATAGTTTCTTAGCCTTAGTCATCTTGTCGAGAGGGCCGTTTTCTAGGAATCGCGCCTTAAAGAATCTCGTGATGCATATAAACCATATCGTTCGAATACACATGCTCTTGGTGCTTTTTCAGATGATTCAGATGATGAAAGTAAGGAGACATTGGCCGCTGAAATTAGATGGCCAGCGGAGAATAAACATGTCACTTGTCATTCTCTCAAGCCGATTCAAAAGAATCAGAATGAGAAAGTGAAATTTACTTTTGATATTTCTAAATATGACTGGATTTTTGATGAGTTACTCAAAATCGGATACATTAGAATTCATTATACCTGCAGATGAGATTAAGAGACGTGCTTATTGTAAATATCATAACTCTTATTCTCATGCAACTAATGATTGTAATGTCTTTCGTCGGCAGGTCCAATCAGCCCTTAATGAGGACGATTGAGTTTTTTTCAACATGGAAATCAACAAAAACCCATTTCCTGCTCACATGAATACAATTGAAGCAGGAAATCCAGCAATCTTGATCCAACCTGAGCAAGCCGATAAAGCTAAAGGCAAGAATGTCATTATCGGTGAACCGCGTGCTGCACCGAATGCACCAAACAATTCAGGGTGGCAAGTGGTGTTGGAGAAGGACCAAGAAGGAAAGAACAAGCTTACAATCACCGCTGTATCAGCGGAGGCTTTGAGAAGGCAAAGATGGTATGAGACACGCGCGGTGCTGCAGAGGCCGGCTAGCCCGATTGTTCTAGTCGGCCAGGCCGACTCCGAGCCGGCTAAGCCGACTGCCCCAGTCGGCCTAGCTAGGTCCAGCATAGGCCAGCTAGAGATGGCTAGGTCGACTGCCACAGTCGGCCTGGCCGGGTCCAGCAAGCTGGCAAAGCCGACTGACCCAGTCGGCCAGGCCGGTTCCCCCCTCCAGGCAGCCTTACCTCTGGTGTTCATGTGTTGCGCACATTTATTCCTAAGAAGCCAGTGGTTGGTGTTTGGAAGGAGAAAGAGCAGAAAGTCAAACCACCTGTGGTGAAGCTACTTTGTACTTTTGATCGACTTATGGTGAAGTACAAAAAACAAAAGGCCGGTTCCGAGAATCGGCCCATAAAAAAAGAGAGTCAACACCGCCGAAGTGTGAAGAAGATGGAAACAAGCAAATGGCGATGACTCCATCATCTGATTCTTCCTTGCAGGTTGCTCGTCCTTGGGTATCTCGTTAGGGACCTCCAATTCCTCCAGCTCCACCGGTTATCCCAATGCCGCAGTGGGCATCGTGAGGAGTTTGGGTGCCATATCCTCAGGCTCCTGTGTTGCAAAGGTTGGGAGATGTTGCTGGTCCATCTTCAAAGCTTTCCGTCTTTAGCCGATTGGGTGATCAATCGAGCTCTAGCGGAGTGAATCAAGAAAAGGTGGTTAAAATACAGGTTGAAGCTCCTCAAGAGTCAAAGAAGGCCCCTATGTAGCAAGTGTATGTGCCAAAGAAGGTTGAGGTGCCCAAAAAGCCTGCTAATGTTCCTAGCATCATAATTGGCTCGATGTTAGCCTCTGGTGTTAATGACAACAAGCTGATTTTGATTGGAGGTGAAAATCCAGCAAAGCAATAAGAAAAAGTTATGGAAGAAGTTGCTGGAATTGAAGAAAAGGAGAAGCCATCGAGGGATCCCAAATATACTCAACCCAAGTGGTGTCCACGAGGGCTGGATAAAACCCAAAGGCAGAAACTACAGCGCGCTCGACAAAGAAAATTGAAGAAGGAAGCTCTTGGGATCGTTGAAGACCCACCTGCATCGGGAAAGCCCCAAAAGATTCCATAGAAGACCATCATCGTGGCTGCTACTCTTGCTCAGATGGCTAAGGTAGCCCTAGAACCGACCACGCCGACTGAGTCGGCTAGGCCGATTCTAGAGCCGGCTAAGCCGGCCCCTACTGCGACTACTAGCCAGGAGGGCCAGGAGTCGGCTAAGCCAACTATTGAGTCGGCTAAGCCGACTGAACTGGCTAGGCCGACTGAGGAGTTGGCCAGGCCGACTATTTCTGCTGTTTCTGTCCCGATACTTCCCAAATCGGCTGTGTTGTCTTCTGAGATGCCCGTGTCAATTCCTGCAGGATCTAAAGATCTTGGTGACTCACTAGAGGTGTTTGCTACTGCTATTGCTAATATGGTGGGCATGGAAGCTCTAGAGGTGCTAGAAGATGAGATGGTGGACTATGAACCATTACCGCCACGTGGAGATGTGAACATAGTATATTTCTCTTCCGATTACTACGTGATCAAACAAGATGAAGAGGAACCACCAGCAACGGAGTTGGTATTCACCGTTGAAGATGCTATATTCAAGAAGCCGGCAATGCGAGTGGATCATCTTAGGCCACTCCACTTGAAGGGTCACATCAACGGGATGCCAGTCCATAGCATGTTAGTGGACAGCAGTGCTATTGTAAATGTCATGCCCTACTCATTGTACAAGAAGCTTGGGAACAAGGATGAGGAGCTAGTGAAGACCAACATGACCATCACAGGTGTTGGCAGTGAAGCTCCAATCCCAGCTAGAGGCATTGCTAAAGTTGTTGACTATCGAGA
Organism: Bothriochloa decipiens; assembly: GCA_023333625.1. Taxonomy (NCBI): domain Eukaryota; kingdom Viridiplantae; phylum Streptophyta; class Magnoliopsida; order Poales; family Poaceae; genus Bothriochloa; species Bothriochloa decipiens. Next base: position 53,104,279 of record CM041637.1, on the reverse strand, counting down.
GCAAGACTTTGGCTACAACATTCTTCATCGCAGACATCAAGGGAAGCTACAATATGATACTTGGGCGTGATTGGATTCATGCTAATGAGTGTGTGCCGTCCAGTTACATCAGTTTCTCATCCAATGGATGGGAGATGCTATTGAGGTCGTCCATGCTGATTCATCGGGTTGAGGTTGCCACAACCGATGCGTGTGAAGCTGGGGGCATGGTGTTTTTGGTTGCTTGTCAGGTAGAGACTTGTCTGAGTATGATTTTGTAAGTTTTACTAGGCAAGGCTTTGTTCCTGTATCACTTAAGCCGATTGACAATTGGCTTAGCACCATTGTATAATCAATGGATAATGTTGAATGGTTAAAGCGTCGTGTTGAACAGTATCGGGCTGAAAAGACCGATGCCTGCAAAGCTATTGATGACTTTAATGAGCTCAATAAGTTGGGCCAAGGTTTCACGCCGGCTGACCCTTTAGAACAAGTTGATATTGGGGATGGCTCCACGCCGCGACCGACGTTTGTTAATAAAAACTTGAAAGTCGATTACAAAACTGAATTAATCACGCTTCTCAAGGAATATGTTGATTGTTTTACATGGAATTATACAGAGATGCCAGGATTGAGCCAAGATCTTGTGGAGCATCGCTTAAAATCAAAGATGGATTCAGGCCTGTCAAGCAACATCCGCGGTGCTTCAATTCAGCTATCCATGATCGAATTAAGGAGGAGATCAATAGGTTGTTGCAAGCTGAATTCATTTGTCCATGCCAATATGCAGAGTGGGTTTCTAATATTGTGCCTATTGAGAAGAAGGATTCTGGCAAAATCAGAGTCTGTATTGATTTTAGAGATCTTAATAGAACCACTCCCAAAGATGAATATCCTATGCCTGTAGCCGACATGCTGATCAATGATGCTTCTGGACATAGAGTGATTAGCTTTCTTGATGGTAATGCTAGATACAATCAGATTTTCATTGTAGAAGAAGACATATCAAAGACAACTTTCATTTGTCCTGGATTTGTTGGTTTGTTTGAGTGGATTGTTATGACCTTTGGGTTGAAAAATGCAGGAGCAATTTATCAAAGAGCAATGAATTTGATTTTCCATGATCTAATTAGGGTGATTATGGAGGTTTACATTGATGATATTGTGATTAAATTGGCTTCCCATTAATCTCATTTAGCCGATTTGCGTCTTGCTTTTGAAAGGATGCGCCACTGGTTTGAAGATGAATCCACTCAATTGTACTTTTGGAGTGTCAGCTGGAAAGTTTCTAGGCTTTATCATTCTTGACAAAGCCATAGAAGTTGATCCTAAAAGGATTGAGAAGATCAAGAAAGTTCAACTGCCTACATGCAAGAAGGATGTGTAAAAATTCTTAGAAAAGGTGAACTACTTGAGAAGATTTATTGCTAATCTGTCCAGGAAGATTATTCCTTTTACTCTTGTCCTCAAGTTGAAGGATGAATCTGAATTCACTTGGGGGGCAAGCCAGCAAGCAACATTTGAGAAGATAAAGGAATATCTATCATCACCACCCATTCTTTGTGCACCTAGGAGAGGAGTACCATTTAGAATCAATGTGGCTGCCGAAGAAAAGATTATTGGGGCTGTGGTGACTCAAGAAAATGAAGGGAAGGAGTATGTGATTGCTTATCTTGGTCATCGTCTTCTTGATCCCGAGACATGCCCACGTTAAAAAATTATGCTTATCACTGTACTTTGCATGCAACAAGATGAGGCACTACCTTTTGTCAAGTACATGTGTTGTAGCATGCCAGGCCAATATTATCAAACATGTGCTATATCGGCCAATCCTTAGCGGAAGGTTGGGCAAATGGGCATACTCTTAATTGAATATGACTTGACTTATGAACCATTGAAATCTATAAAAGGTCAAGTTCTTGTTGATTTTATCGTTGAGCATGGTATTGATCTTGATGAAGAGGTCAATTATCTTACTTACAACCCATGAAATTGTTCTTGTTTCTCCTAATAATGTTGAGACAGGAATGTCAAGCTGATTGGAGTTTCAATGCACTAACAATCAAACCGAATATCAAGCTCTCATATTTGGGTTGATCATATTAACTTCTATGGACGTGCAGCATGTTGAGGCCTGTGGTGATTCATTGCTAGTTGTGCAGCAGGTTGCTAGTGAGTTTCAATGTCTAGATGAATCACTTTGAGTTTCTCTTAATACTTGTCTTGAACTTATCTCTAAGATTGCCGAATTCAAAATTTAGCATATTTCGAGACATGAAAATCAAAAGGCCAACATGTTAGCTCAGCAAGCATCAGGCTTTGACGTCAGTGGACATAATTTTCATATACAAGAAAAGCTGATGCACCAAGATTCAAATTTTTTCTATGCAGGACAGGACGAACCGGCCTGGCCAACTGGTCCAGTCGGCCTAGCCGACCTCATGGCGACTAAGCCGGGTCACCAGGCCAGTCTAGCTGGGTCTGCTGACTGGTACTCCCAGTTGGTTAAGCCGACTACTGCAGTCGGCCTAGCCGGCCCTGCTGACTGGGCAGCCCAGTCGGCTAAGCCGGCTGTTGCAGTCGGCCTAGCTGATTCCTCTGCAGGCGCTACTGTTGATTCGTCTAACGGGGTTCTAAATCGGTCTAGCTTAAATTCTGGTGATACTAATATCGATTTGGAAGATTGGAGGACTCCCTTGATAAAATATTTGTAGGATCCTAGTGCCAAAGTTGATAAGAGTGTTCAGAGGAGTGCATTCAAGTATATTATTCAGCATGACGAGCTCTATCGAAGAACTGCTAATGACTTGTTGCTCAAGTGCCTAGGATCTGATGATGCAAGAGTGGCAATGTGAGAAGTCCATGAAGGAATTTGTGGTACGCATCAATCGGCCCCGAAGATGAAATGGTTGTTGAGAAGGGCTAGTTTCTATTGGCCTACTATGATGGCCGATTGTTTTCGCTACTACAAAGGTTATGATGAGTGCCAATGGTTGGTAATATTCAGAAGGTGCCTGCTGTAGAACTCCATCCTATTATGAAGTCATGGCCATTCAGAGGTTGGGGGCTAGATTTCATTGGCCAAATTCATCCCTCATCTTCAAGGGGCATCAATTCATCTTGGTTGCTACTTATTATTTCACTAAGTGGTGTGAAGCGGTTCCTTTGAAGAATATCACTCACAAGGAGGTCATTGAGTTTATCACTGAGCGTATCATTCATAGATTTGGCATTCCTCAATCATTAACTACAGATCAAGGGACTTCCTTTATGTCCAAAGAGGTTAAGAAGTTTGCCGAATCCTATAAGATCAAGTTGGTTAACTCATCTCCATACTATGCTCAAGCTAATGGCCTAGATGAAGCTAGTAATAAGACTCTAATCAAGCTCATAAAAAGAAGATTGAAGAACAACCAAGGAAGTGGCATGAAACTTTGTCAAAAGCTTTGTGGGCGTATCGCATATCAAAGCATGGTCCTATAAAAGTTACTCCTTTTGAGTTAGTATATGGTCAAGAAGCCATGTTGCCTGTTGAAGTGAACTTGAGTGCATACAGATTTGCTAAACAAAATGATTTATCTCCTGTTGTGTTCCATGATCTAATGATGGACAATGTGGATGAGGTGATGGATAAAAGATTAAAGGCTCTCAAGGATATCGAGAAAGATAAAGTTTGTGTTGCAAGGGCTTACAACAAGAAGGTTCGAAGCAAATCATTTCAAGTGGGAGATCTAGTGTGGCAAACTGTACTTCCTATTGGATCAAATAGCGGCGAATTTGGCAAATGGTCGCTCAATTGGAAAGGTCCTTTGAGAGTGATTAGAGTCATCTTCGGGAACTCATACTTGCTGGAGACATTGAAAGGTGAGCCTCTCCCAAAGGCAATTAATGGAAGGTATCTCAAAAAGTACTTTCTAAGTGTTTGGCAAGATGCTTAAGTGCTCTACCAAGTAATGGCCGATACATGTATCGCCCTTATCACAAAGACGACCGATGCATACATCGCCCTTAGTCGCTGGTCAGCCGGTGTGATGGGTATCGTGCTGGTCAGTTGTTTTTGACAGGTGTTTTCAAGTTCGATGCATCATGCACTTGAAAATAGGGGGGCATATGTTGACACCTAAAAATGTCCAGCGGTATATTTGGCAAGATGAGCAAGTTATAAAGGCCCTGGACATGATTGAGGTCAAGTGACGTCGTCAATGGAGCAAGCAATCACACGAAGAAGACGGCGAGCCACAAGCGATCCTGCCCAGTCGGCTAGGCCGGTTGGCCAAGCCGGCTAGGCCGGCCACCCCCAGATGGCTTAGCCAGGTCCTGAGACCAGCTAAGCCGGCTAGGCCAGGTGCCGAGGCTAGTTTAGCTGGGTCCTGGCCGGGCTGCCCTGGAGGTCGGCCCGTGCCCGTGATAACCGGCTTAGCCGGGTGCCAGGCCGGCTAGGCCGATTTGATGCTGGAGTCCGAACCGATTTGTTCCTAAATCATGTTTTGTCAAGTTTTGGTCATGGGAAACTTGGAGATCACGTGTTGGAGTTGTTTCCTACTGGGATAAGACCACCCTCCTCTATATATACGAGAGGATCATGGCCGATTGATCCCATCCAATCAATCGAACCAAAAATCAATCTATCAACTTCTTTTACCCCTTTTCTCTCCTCAACCTCTCTACCTGCTGTTCGGTGCTTCTCTCCACAAGATTCATTGGCATCTTAGGAGGCCTTGCTGGTCCTAAGAGATCCTTCATGTGCCTCCTCCCAATGGATCCTTCTAGAGGTGGTTTTGAAGCTTATCCAGCCATACACGAGCTCCACATCGGCCTTTTCGATCTCTAGATCGGCTTGGTCGGTTACACTGCATGTTTGCTCCGTTGCAGGTTGTAGAAGACAACCTCTTAGGCATCAAAGGCCCGCTGGTGTATTGGCACGGTCGCGAATCGGCGTCAACAAATTATAGATAAAAGTATCAATATTTATTATATCAAATCAACACAATTAAATTAGTTATGAAATATATTTCTTAATAAACTAATTTAAAGTTATAAATATAAATAGTATTCAATAAAAAAAGTTAAACGTAAACTAATTTTGTCGGCACACAACTTATAGTTGCATGTTTGTTGTAATGAGAGTAGTCTATAACTTATAATTAGGGCGCTTCAAGCGCTCAGATGTCTTATGGATTCAAATTCCATAGGACGGTCAGCGGACGCACCACAGAATAAGAAAATGCATGTGCCAGTGGACCTTCTTTCCTTCCATGCAGCAGTACTCTTCTCAAAAAAGCACCTCCCACCCATCTCATTTCCCACACCCACCGCCCAAGCTCGCCCCCACCCTCGCTACTCACTCCGCTCCACGTACACGATGAGCATGCCCCCCTCATCCCCTAACCGCAATATCCCATAGAAACTTGGAAATAAAACTTTTGCAACAACATAGAATCGACTAATGCAACATTTAGGTTGAAGCACATGAAGCATGATGAACATATTATTCCAACAACAGAAAAAGGGGACACATGATTTCAAACACTGATACAACAGGAATAGATTAAATGAAACAGCTAGGGCTCCCTAAAATTACAAATGAATATCTCTTAGTGAACCAGCATGGTTTGAACCATTGATACATCTGATGATTAAATGAAACAGCCAGGGCTCCCTAAAATTATAAATGAGTATCTCTTAGTGAACCAACATGATTTAAAAACACTGATACAATAAAAAAAAGATTAAATGAAACAGCCAAGGCTTCCCTAATCTTACAACCGAATTTCAAAGGGTGAAACAAACATAGGAGAGATAAAATTGCAATAAGGAAACAACATGATTTCCCATTGCATCATTTGAAAACCATCTGTTGCATCTGAAAACATAGTGCAACATCTCAAGCAGTACTGCTGCGACATGAGATTGGAAAAAAATAAAACATACCACAAGATCTCAGGCAATACTACTACAATATCTCAAGCAGTAGTCTACTGCAACATCGCAAAAACATCTATTACAACAACTAAAAAAATCCCATTGCATCATTTGAAACCATTTATTGCGACATCTAGAAAAAACCATTGCAACATGGGGAGCTCGCCGGAGAAAATCTCATCGGAACCAAGGCCGCCGTCGCATCCATTAGATCCAAGAGGAGCAATAGGATGAGGAAGAAAGAGGAGGAGGGAGGAGGGCTCAGTCAGAGGAGGAGGAGGGAGGAGGATGAGCTCAGATCCAGATGCAGATACATGGCAGAGGAGTAAGCCCTCCGCAACCTGCCTCACCTCACGCCGCTCCCGTCCGCAGCATCAGCGGGGCTGGCGTTGCCTTCGTTCGTGTTCCTCCTCATGGGATCCGTAGGCGACGCTGACCGCCACCGGCGGCTGCTCTTCGCCACCTACGACCCCCGTAACGTGTACCTCCTCTTGCTCGACCCCGCCACCTCCACGGACAACTGCGCGACGCTCGCTTGTAGCGTGCGGGCTGCACGTCCATCGCGACAACCTCATGTCGTCGGGGACCCTGACTGCGCGCGCGAGCAGAATGAGATGCTGAGCCGCCGCCATCTCCCAACTCCCCAGTGTCATAGAGGCCGCAGAAGGAGGGTAAGGAGGGAGGGAGGAGCATCTCGTCATGAGTGGGGGTGCGGCGGAGGAAGTGACGGGCGGCGGCAAAGCACGAGGAGACCAGAGGATTTGGAGCAGTAGATAAGCGGATAGAGACGATGAGAAAACACGGACACGGGAAGAGATAAGAAATAAGTGGACATGAATGAAGCGGTGGATGCATGGGCCAGAGCTTGGACGGTGGGCTCCCACACAACCCGTGTGTCCTAAAGATCGGACGTTCTAATTATAGCATTACCGTTATAATTATGCCAAAATTTGGAAAACACAAAAGTTATAAAACACAACTTATATACAAATGTTATTAAACACAGAAACAAATTAATTTATAACAAATACTAAAACTTCAAAACATAAAGTTATCAACCACGATTTTTGTATAAAAGTTGTCAAATGTAACTTGTCTATACATAACTTATTCTATATAATTTACGTCCAAAAGTTATTTTATACATCTTGGCAACGCTGCCAAAAAGTTAAATAAAAAAAGGATGGTAGAAATACAAAAAAATGAAAAGAACACTAATAAAAGTCACATAAAGCAGAAACAAAATAAGATCAGCAAAAATACCACTATATACGCGTGCAGTGGCACGGAAAAGTAGGCAACGAACTGAAAATGAAAAGCTACTAGTCCAGCCCGGCCTGTTCGAATGCGGTTGCAAACGGCGCGGCGGCGGCGGTCAGCCCGCCGCCCGCGTCCGCAGCAGCCGCGAGGGAATTTGCGGCGGCCCGCGCGCGTAGCGCCGGCACCGCGCATGCATACCTCGCGAGGCAGTCGCACCTCTTTGCGCAGCAGGAAGTTGCGGCGCCATTGGACTAGGCGGACAAGCCGCGTCGTCGACCCGTTCCTATCTCGTGGGTTTGCGGCGCGCGTAGCCCAGCGGTTTAGCGGCGCCGTTTGCATCCGTCGCATTCTCCTGCGCGGGCGCGGCGCGGTGGAATCGGGTGATCGATTCGATGGCTAGAATGGAACTGGGGGCGCCAAGGGGTTCCCCGCGATCTCCGTTCACCGCAAATTCCATTCTATGCTAGGCATCGATCGATCACCCGATTCTCCACCGCTGGGGGCGCGAATGCCGCCTTTTGGCTGGCGGCGACTCGGTCACTCGGCGCCGCCCTGCCTGCTGCTCCATATATACTCGAGGGCCACACCAGTGAAGCGAAGCTCCCGCGAGGCCACGAGACGTGACCATGGAGCAGTCCCCGGCGAGCTCTGGTGGTGTCGCGCCGACGTCCGTCCCTGCCCCTACCTCCACCGCCGGCGCGGCGCCATGCGGAGGTACGTCTGTCTCTTTCCTTTCGCCACCTTCCTCCTCTTTGGGCGCATGCGTCTGTCGCCGGCCTCTACGGAACGCCGCGCGCTGATGATGGAAATCAAATATCATGACAACAACTGCTGATGGTTTACATGGTTTACTTTTATATTTGATTAACTGATGATGAGTCAGCAGAGATGGAAAACATTTTCAAGAGGACAATGCCTTGTAATCAACTTGATGCCATCACCAATCATCAAGAACTGAAGCAAGAAATTGGCAACCAGCAGAGGCAACAGGAGTCCATTAACCAAGCAATTCCTTTAAGCCAGGCTCAAGCTAGTCTTGTCCAGGCTCAGGTAATTTTCCAGAATCAGATGCAGCAGCAGCAACAACAACAAACACAACAACAGCCGTCTCCAACTAGGTGCCAGCAGGGAACCAGTGAGCAACAGATGCTTCTTTCACAGCAACAGCAGGAACAGAACTTTCAACTACAGCAACAACAACAGCTTTTACTTCAGCAACTGCAGCGGCAGCAGCAGCAAAATCAGCAGCAGCTAAACAAGTTGCCAGCTGAACTTGTGAATCTGGCTGGTCAACAGACTCAAATGTCTGACCAGGAACTTCAGTTGCAGCTATTACAGAAACTACAACAACAGTCACTTATCTCACAGCCAGCAGCCACACGTTCACGATTACTGCTAATACAGGAACACCAGAAGTTACTTTTGGACATGCAGCAGCTATCAAGTTCTCATTCACTTGCCCAACAGCGGATCTTGCCTCAGCAAGATAGCAAAGTTTCAATGCAAGCAACACAAGCACCACTACCAATGAAGCAAGAACAGCAGATGCTTTCACAGAAACAAGTTGCACTTGCAGATGTGTCAGATGTTGCTTTTCCACTAATTTCATCAACCAATGTTCTGTCCAAAGTTGGAAGCCAACTGATGATTCCAGGTGCTACACAATCTGTATTAACAGAGGAAATACTTTCTTGCTTAACATCACCTTCTACAGCCAATGGAAATCATTTGGCACACCCAACCATTGGGAGGAACGAGCATTGCAAGGTCACCACGGAGAAGGTGACTCAATCGTCTGTTCTGATGTCAACTCCAGCATCTGGTGAAGCTGTAACAACTCCAATAATGCTGAAGGAATCGTCTAAGTTGAACCATAATTTGAAGGAGAATGTAATCACCTCAGTCACCCACTGTTGGAACTGGACATGACAATTTTTTGAACATTGTACCGTCAACAGACAACCTGGAAACAGCTTTGTCAGCAACTTCATTATGGCCTACCCAAACAGATGGACTTTTGCATCAAGGATTCCCCACTTCTAATTTCAATCAGCAACAAATGTTCAAAGATACACTTCCAGATGTGGAGATTCAAGAAGTGGATCCTACTAACAATACCTTCTCTGGGATCAACAATGATGGTCCATTGGGCTTTCCTATGGAAACAAAAGGGACTGGACATGACAATCTTTTGAAAACAGTACCATCAAGTGACAACCTAGAAACAACTTCATCAGCAACTTCATTATGGCCTACCGAAGCAGATCAACTTTTGCATCAAGGATTCCCCACTTCTAACATCAATCAACAATAAATGTTCAAAAATGCATTACTAGATGTGGAGATTCAAGAAGTGGAACCTACGGACAAGACCTTCGTTGGGATATACAATGATAGTCCATTGGGCTTTCCTATGGAAACAAAAGGGACTAGACATGACAATTTTTTGAACATAGTAGCATCAAGAGACAACCTAGAAATAACTTAATCAGCAACTTCATTATGGCCTATCGAAACAGATGGACTTTTGCATCAAGGATTCCCCACTTCTAACTTGGATCAGCAACAAATGTTCAAAGATGCACTACCATATGTGGAGACCCTTTGTTCCCCTCTCTGGTAGATACTTTGCTGCCGAGAGCGTGCAGACTCTCTTCTTGTTGGATACTTGGCTTCCGTGGTCACTTGATCTTCGTTGGCAGATGCTTTGCCACTGTTGTTGTTGGATACTCCTATGCCGCAGTTCGGATGTCGGCTATTGAGTTGCATGCACCAACACCGAATGACTGTGAAACCATGGAGGTTGAGATGTCTTGTTGGGCATCCTTTTGTATTCAACATCAGTTGACAAATTAGGTTGAAACTTCACAGGATTAAGTGCACTTACCAACAAGCAATGTATCCGCTGATGTTGGAATATAAGTGAATTGCCCACCTCTCCCATCATTCGGTCTGTCAGATATAACCTTTAACTCAATTGATTCTGCAATCAACGATTGTGCCATGTTGAACATGAATTCCTGGCCCCTATGCACGTCCGCCATAGGGAATGCGGATATTCACAAAGGTTTGTGCTTCTTTACATAACCCAACTTATTGATATTATAACATTCGACAGTATACTTTTGTTGTTGTGTTTAAAAATTTCTCAATATTAAATTACAGGGCTATAATGGAAGAATGGAATATTGGAGCAGATATGACAATATATGTGAAGTTGGTGCTACTGGATGTTCCAAAAATTCACATGTAAAAAAGTTTTAGGACAGGGTAGTCAAAATTCTGTCATATTCGGAAGTAGAAAAGCACATGTATAACTGTATTTTCAAGAGCCATTTATAGTGTTATATGGTGCCATGCATGCTATTATGCCATTCGAGTAGTCAGCTACTGTCGAGCATTTTTGAAATCATGATTCAAACAAGATAGGTGTATTAATGCTTGCTTGAATGTATCGTTGATGAGGTGGTCACATAAAGCTTTAAAAGCTTTTCAAGGACTGGACATTTGGCAATTGGGACCTTCTATGACCATGATGCTTACTCTGGAGCCATAAACTCTTGAGCATGTGTTTTGTTTGCTATGGCCATTCATTCTTTTGAATGTGAACCTAACATTTTCATAAAAGTGTCAGTAACATAAATCCTGTAGGTCTACAAGCGTGGAGCTGTAGGCCGATCCATTGACATAGGTAGGTTTTCCGGATACGAAGAATTGAAGCATGCTTTGGCCCGCATGTTTGGTATAGAGGGCCAACTTGAGGACAGACAGAGAATAGGTTGGAAGTTAGTCTACAAGGATCATGAGGATGACATTCTACTTCTCGGTAATGACCCATGGGAGTAAGTTTACCTACCTACTTTTTCTTTATATAAATACCTACCTACTTTTTCTTTATATAAAATTTTGTATTTTCACTATGAAACTTTATCAAGAAAATAATATTGTAAAATGCCTAATGTAGATGTGTACACTGTCTAGCAATGTAATATAGTAAAAAACCAATGTTCAAAAAAGCAATGTTTTGCCTATTCGCTGTGCTGAGGAGGACCTAACCCTCATTCAAAACCTGTTGCCATGTGAGGTTCTAGATTTCCCTTGCAAATATCTGGGTTTGCCCCTGTCCAACAGAAAATTGACCAAGGAGTAGGTCCAACCCATTATTGATAAAGTTGTTGAACAGCTTCCGGGGTGGAAGGCAGATTTGATGACACGTGCTGGTAGGGTGATTCATGTGCAATTTGTGCTCACTGATATCCTAATCTATGTGGCTATGGCAATTGATCTTCCGCCTTGGGCTCTTAAAGCCATCGATAAGATTAGAAGGTCCTTCCTATGGAAGGGAAGAAAAGAAGCAAACGGGGATAATTGTCTTATTGCCTGGCCTAAGGTCGGTCGACCTTGGGAATTAGGCAGGCTGGGAATAACTGATCTCAAAACATTGGGGATTGCCTTGAAAGCAAGATGGCCTTGGCTGCAGCGGAGTGTACCAAACAAACCTTGGGCAAATCTACTGGTCCAGGTCAGTAAGGAGGTCGCTGGGCTGATCTCGGTCGTAGTTTGTACAGAAGTGGGAATTGGAGCTAATACCCTGTTCTGGAAGGACAAATGGTTGGATGGTCAAGGAGTCCAGGAGATTGCTCCTCTTGTTTTTGCTCTGGTTCTGTTAGTGAGGCCCTTCCTAAGAATAGGTGGATAGAGGACTTACAGGGAGAAGTTGGTGCGGCTGCTCTATATCAGTATTTCCATCTCTGGGATCTCTTATCTTGGGTGGAGCTGAATGAGAGCATCCCTGACAAACATGTCTAGAGGCTTTCCTCTTCAAGCCAGTACACAGCAAAGAGTGCCTACACTGCCCTATTTTATGGAGCCATCTCTTTTGAACCATTTGAGAGAATTTGGAAAACTTGGGCGCCCCCAAAATGCAGATTTTTTATGTGGTTAGTGGCCCATAACAGGTGCCAGACTGCAGACAGGTTAGCAAAGATGAGCATCCCTCATTCAGAAATGTGTGTCCTGTGTGAACGGCTTGAGGAAGATCTTCATCACCTTCTCGTGGGCTGTGTTTTTTCAAGAATATTTTGTTTCTCCTTCCTCTCTCATTTTGGTGCTGCAACCCTTGCTCCAACACCTGCTGATCAGAATTTTGATAATTGGTGGAGAAAGATTGATGGTGCTACTTAAGATGACCTAAGAAGGGGTCTGAATTCTCTGGTCATCCTAGGAGCCTGGAGCATTTGGCGCCATAGAAATGACTGTTTTCAATGGAGCAGTTCCAAATGTTAACTCGGTCCTGTACCTGGCCAAGGAGGAGGTTGGTTGGTGGAGTGTGGCAGGGGCTAAGGAGATTTTCCTAATCTCTGCCCGAACTGTAACCTAGGTTTCTGCAGTAGGGGGTTTCTCTTGGTTGTCCTTGTAACTCATTTTCGGTGATTTAGCTTCATTGGTCGAGTGGGGGCCGTGTGTTTGGGGTTCTTTGTACCTGTAATACTATTTCTATTTCTTTTCTTCTATTAATATAATGATACGCAGCTCTCCTGCGTGTTTGAGAAAAATATAGTAAAAAAATGTAAAAAAGTGAACAACATTGTGCCTGTGTCTTCCTTTGTATTGAATACTGATAAGCATATGCTGGAGCTTATAGGGTGTGTAAATTTTCTAAATGAACTGAATATGAATGACAGAAGAAGAATTTCGTTGGCTATTATTGTAATAAAATGCGATGTGAATGATACAGGCAGTTTGTGAATTGTGTGAAGTGCATTAGGATCCTATCCCCCCAAGAACTGCAACAGGTGAGCTTAGATGGTGATTTGGGGAACAATGTCCTCTCCAACCAGGCTTGCAGCAGCTCAGATGGTGGGAATGCCTGGAAGCCTCGCTGTGACCAGAACCCTGGTAACCCTTTGATCGGCTTCTATGAACAATTTGAATGACCTGATCACAGGTATGTACACTCAACTTGCTTACAGTATCTCGTTTCATCCCTGTGTTAGTTGTTGAACTGGATTTCAGAATTATGAATTCAGAAATGGGAGATGACTAGATGAGAACTATGGCTGCAAAAAGCAACCAGTTTTCAGACATCTACAGTATTATGACCATGAAAAGGTAAGCAATGCAGGATGCTGTAGACGTCTAGGCTTTTTTAGCTGGGAGAGCAAATGCTCCTCAGATTATGGTATTTCTTAGATATATGTGTAGTTTTCTTGGTTGAAACAATGTAGGCAAGAAGAATGAAACTTACCTACCGCTGTTGCGAGTCAAAACTTCAGAGACAGGGTAGATAGATCTAAAGTGGGAAATTTTGCACATTCCAAGGAGGGCATGGCAATGAGCCGTGCATACTTTGGAGGAACACTAACACAAATCGCTGGAACACTAAACACAAATCGCCAAGTGACGAAAGAATAAGGTTGTGCTAACTAAATAACCAATGTTGCGACAAGGACAAAGGAGGTCCTAACATGACACAGTAGCTCAGGGCATCACCACGCTAGCCCTGTTCCAGCGCATGATCTCGTCCATCGCTTCCCACTTCCAAGGGATACGGGCTCGGCGAACGCTTTATGGAACTTGACAGCGATTGTGTCATCCGACATGTCGGAGGTGGTTGTCCATTCTGCGCTCTGACTTGTTCAACAGCATGTGTTTGGCTTGCTTCTCCGGGTTGGGGTCGCAGAAAGGCACTTTTGCCATGAGCCTGTCACTGAACGAGGGGCGAGACTAGTAGGCTCCCGATGTGCGGTACGTCGGCGCGGTGACGTGTGCAGGAGACTTTCTTGTAGTGGCAACCGAAGGGAGTTGACGAAGAGTGGCCTGGCATCGATGTTGACTGTGGCCACTATCGCCGCATCAATGGAGGGAACCACACCATCCGTCTCCAGTGCCAAAGCATCCACGTGGCCAAGCACAACCATCCGAGGCAGTGAATGGTCCTCCGCTACCCCGGCGTCGACATTGTCAGTGGCCACAACCCGCGACATCAACAAAGCAGTTCTCACCATCCACCCCCAGCACTTTAGCATCTGTGAAGTTGAGCTCGACCATCCTTGGTAGCAAACAGGTGTCCGTTGCTGCCTCCACAAAGGCAGCTGTTGGAGTGGACAGGTGCAACACATGATCACCCGTTGAACGGCTCGTGAGGATGAGCTCGTTGAGCATTGTCCACCCTAACTTCCTACTTGCCACTCTTATTTTGATCGGATCGTGTTGGAGGGAAGGTGGGCGTAGACATGTTCATCGAAAAGTGTAAGATTTTTACCAAAACAAACGCTGCTCCCTGGCTTATGATAATAATTTTTTAAAAATATCTAAATGGTGAAGTTTTCTGAAATCCGCCTCTCCACGGGTGTGGCATGTCATTCTGCGCGGGTCAACCCATAGGGAGGCACAACAGCCTCGCAAAGCACTACCACGAGCGGGTCGATAGAGGTAGCAGTGTTGTCGGCGTTGTCCAAGGTGACAATGAGTTGATCACCTTTGGTGGTCTGCTCTAGCGCCACCAACGCCCATGATGAGTGCCATTGGCACCCCCGCACAGTCCCCCGTGTAGCTCAGTCTGAGCCCCTGCGTGGCGAGTGCATGGAGGGTTGTGGGTCACCATCCACAGCCACTGAGGTCAAAGGACAAGTGTAGGCCAAGCAGAGAATATGCTCGATGATGATATGTGTCGCTTGCTGGGAACATTGGTTCCCCCAGGCAGGACACCGCCCTGGCCGTCGCCACCGTTGTCATCCACGAGGCGACTAGACAACGGCCATGGTGCGAACCAGCGCGACCATGGTTGCCTCTAGCAGTAGCATGCCTTTGAGGCTCCCATACCTGGTCTGAGGAAATCCAAGGCGGATGACCATGCTTGTAGTTCCTCGGCCAATGCCTTGTGTTGCGGCAAAAGAGGCAATGGGACATGAAGGTGCACTAGACAACGATGTGGTCCAGCAGAGACTGACAAGCGGAGGCGACACTGGCTGGTGGTGATGAGGGTAAGGTAGGGCATGGTGGCACTATCACTTATGAATCTGAACAAGCGTGAAGCCATCAGCATTGACAGGCGTAGTCGCATGGGGAGCATGGTGTCAATGAAGCTCATCTGGATGATGGCTGCACGACGACGGAGGTTTCCTTGGAACATGAAAGCGATGATGGCATTCAGCAGGCGGCGACACCCCTTGGCGCTATTGCACGGGCACACATGCAACTGGTCATGGGCCCAGCCGCTGGTGCGCGGGTGCCCTAACAGCTTATTGAGGAGGCACCACAAGAAGACCATCAGCGTCTTTGTTCCTGGCTCGATGATGACAGTGCCACCTTTGCTTAGCGACAATGACCAGACGTGAGGTAGAGTCATTCCCCCACAAACGCTACAACAAGCACGAGTGAGATAGCCCGGCGAGCGGCTTCTAGGTACGACGACTAGGCGGACATGTCGTCATTGGAGTCACTGAAGTCCTCAGCCCCTCGCAAGGCCTTGGATCAACCAGCAAACTGCTTGGCAGGGATGAAGGGTGTGGCGAGAGGAGATAGGGGAGCTCCTTGGCATCAGAGATAGGGAGGAAGTCTACGACATCAATGGTGCCACTTCGTCATGGATGTCTTCATCATCATCCTCGTCGTCAAGACCTTGATTATGGTCGTGTCCTCCTCCTCTAGCTTCTTGTCCGCCAACTTCGACAAGGGGCCAACATGGTGCTAAGAACATCGACAACGGGGGCAGTGCCCCTACGGTGATGATGGCTATGGGGGCATCCCAAGGGTGGCAATGGTTGGCCCCGATGGTTCCTGGGACGACGACGCTCCTTGAGTTGCCACGGCATGCACCCTAGAAGGCATGGCGGCACTAGCCAGTGGTCCCAGAGGGGGCGCCAAACTCCGCATGGGCAACAAGGCACTACAGGGGCGCTTGCAGCTATTCATGGCCTGAGAGGTATGGAGCAGAGGCCTGCTACAACGCTCATCCTCCAGGCACGACAGCAGCTCGGAGGTGGCTGCTAAGGACACCTCCAAACCTAGGTCCCCGGAGTCCATGAGTGAGGAGGATGCAGGGCAAGGTAGGGCGGTAGGGGAGGGGCTTGCCAACAGCAGGCCGATGGCCGACGACGACGGGGCATGGTGGGCTGCCTCAAGGAGAGTGGGTAGAGGCACTTCATGATCCCCATGGATCGGTAGATCAGGAAGTAGGGAATGTGGATCTGTGGTTGGAGTGAGGAGGGACACGGTGGGGTGGCTGGCTGGGCGGCGACGGTGCCGTTGCCATTGCCTTGGAGAGAAGGCGAGTCAGGAGGTGATGAGTCGAGAGGCATCTGACCGTTCCGTTAGCAGATTAGGTTCTTTTGTGGCATCTTTATGGGTCACGACAATGATCTTTGAGCCTTTTACTTGTGTGCCACTAAAAAAGATGGTCTAATCGTCCAAACCACTAAAAAGTTGGATTTCTCTTGTATGTCCAAGTTCGTAAAACTTTTCTCTCCCAAGCCATTCCATCCACTTCCCTCCTCAGCGGTGTCAAACTGAGTTGAAAAGTCCTAAATGCCCTCTGCCCTCTGAGTCAATGGCAGCTAGGTCCCACCATCCCCTTTTTTTCAATGACGAGTGGACCCCACGTGTAAGTCTGGTCATCCCCAACCTACCCTCCATCTCACGACTCCTGGAGCAGCAGAGGACGACGGCCTAAGGAACGGGTCACGCGGAGGCCGAGCGCCCTGCCCGGCTTGCTTCGCCACGTTGAGAAGCCCACACCCCTCCTCGGTCGCGAAGCCCACGTGAAAGTGCATCTAACCCTTTAGTGTGTTTTATTGAATTGATTGATAACATAATTAAAGGTCTAATGATTTTGCTAAGTGTTGGATAGGAAATTGATTATCTCACAAGCACTGATTGAGTTGTATAAAGCCAAAATGATGTGTTGATTGTATGAGCAATCTAGTTCAAGCACAAGACAACAACGCAAATAAAATTCATGTAAAGGCTTATTTATTGTGAGCTATCTATGATTTTTATGGAAAGCAAGCTCATTGAGATATGGTCAATAAGACATGATAGATTGCATATCAAATGGTCTTCTATTTAAAGCTTGCTACATTAAAATGAAAAGATGATTATACAAATAATTGGATGATTCAAAACAAGATGTGAATTGATGATCTAAGATGGTGAAGATAGCAAAGAAAATCTTCAAGTGACTTGGTACATTTGAACTTATCAATAATTGATGAATGGAATCAAGTCACGTGCTCAAGATAGCTATGCTAAAGAAGAAATCAAAGTTGACATGTTGACACCCTCACTTGATGAAGATTGAAAGAATCGGCTTCATGGTTAAAAGAAAGCAACTCAAGAGGTTTATATTTATTTTCATTCAATCTTGAGTTAATAGGAAAGCCATATTATTAAGAGGGATGCATCATGTCATAGATTTATATTCTTAAGTGCTCAAATCTATCTAAGCTTGAGAGAAACACACTTTTCACTCACACGCACTTAGAATTTTTCTTCAGCTAGAGTAGACCGGAAGTTCTGGAGTTATAGCCGGAAGTTCTGGTAGTTGAGAGCCCGTGCACACTCGCGTGCAAGAAACTACTTTTGACTCTCAACCGGTAATTCCGGTCGGACTGGAAGTTTTGGTCGCTGGCCAGAAGTTCTGATAGTTGAGAATCCGCGTGCGCTCGCGTGCGAGAAACTACTTCCGGCTCTCAAATGGTAGTTCCAGTGAAGACCGGAAGTTGGACCAAAAGTTCTGACTGGTCATCTGTCGCCCAACTTTAAGCCTAACGTTCAGATCTAGATGGACCGGAAGTTCCAATGGTCTTCCACTGGAACTTCTGATAGTGCGAATCTGAGCCCAATGACTACAAAACGGCTAGTTTTTCAAAGTGGCTATAAATAACCCAATGCCCCCATCTCATGGCGCTGCTGATTCTACTGGTTCCCATATGCATTTTTGAGCTTTGCTAACTCTCCTAAACCCTCTCTTAGTGAGTGATTGATCCAAATCGACAAATCCATCTTGTGGGTTGAGAGAGATTTAAATTTGTGAGCAAGCCACCTCTTGAGCATATTTTCTATTTCGTGATTTGCATTTGTTACTCTTGGACTCTTCGGTCCTAGACGGTTAGGCGTCGTCGGAGAGCACCCCAGAGCTTGTGGTTGTCTCGGATCATTTGTAACGGTTTGATTTCACCGCTGAAAGGGAAGAAATCATATAGTGAAGGAGAAAAAGGAGTTGGAATACACTCCGGCTAGAGTAATGACCTTCGTGGTATCCTCTAGGGGGAACCCCAAAGTAAAGGGGCTAGAAAAGACTCCCACTAGAGTGACCTTTTGTGGTATCCTCTAGATTGACTCTTTGGGTCTCCCACAGCTCCCTCAACGGAGAGTAGGTTTCGACAGGAACCGAATTTCGGCAAAACAATATCATATCTTGCTTTGATGGTAGCATCGACTACCATTGTTCTTTGCGTTCTTTGTACTCCTCCTCTCTACCCCCCTACTTTTATAGGTTGGATGACTTGATCTACGATCTGGTGAGGTGTCAAGACACGAGGAGTTCAACATCATCATCTACAATATCTAGGAGGGTGTCGATTTTCAGAAAACCCTATTCACCCCCTCTAGGCGACATCCTAGGTCCTTACACCGTGGCCTGGCGGCGGAGCGCGTGGGGCTTGTGGCCCGGTGGCGGTGCGCACTCACAACGGCTGAGATCGCCGTGGCCCAAGGCGGCGAGCTGGGCGACGGCGGCGGGCGACGAAGCTGGGCGGCCACGGCCAACTCCATGGGCGCTAGGCGGCCGCGGCGTGCGATGGCGCTGGGCGGACACGTCGAGCTCTGCGTGTCATGGCCGTGAGCGAGCACCGGGCGGCTGCGGCGAGCTCTGCGGTCCTTGGCCACGAGTGACGCCGAGCGGCCGCGCCGTGGTGTGCGGGCGCGGTGAGGCGCGCGCGACCAGCGTGTGGGTGGAGTCGCGGTAGGGTGGCGAGCGAGCGTCGGGCGGCCGCGGCAAGGTCGGCGGGCGCGGCGAGGCGCGGGCAGCTAGCGCGTGTGCGGAGCTTTAGGCAGAGCGGCGGATCGCGTGCGCGGAGCTCGCGATGCGGCGGTGCTTAGGCGGAGCGTGCTCGCGGCGGCATTTGTGGGACAAGGCGTGTGGGGAGGAGAAGGACTGCTGGTGCGGCGCCAGGGGAGGAGGAGGACTGCTGGTGAGGCTACTGCTTCTTGTCCGGCGACGGTGTGTGCGGGTGCAGCGAAGGGGACGTTGGGCCGCTGCCGGTGCCGTCCTTGGAGCAACGGAGGGGATGGGGACGGGGATGCTGATGCCTTTGGCCGTGGCGTTGTGGTGGTGGTCGGAGGCGCCGGCCATGAGGACGATGAGACGAGAGGAAGGAGAGGGCGAGAGGATAAAGATGAGGGGTGTTTGAGGACCTTTAGCCAGCCCGGACCCACTTGTCAGGACCTTAAACGATAAAAAAACAAACAGAATGGCTTGAGAGAGAAAAGTTTTACCAACTTGAATATACACGTAAGATGCAACTTTTTAGTGGCTTGAACGATTACACCATTTTTTTTAATGATACACAAGTAAAAGACTCATGATCTTTCTGTAGATTGCCTTGTATAGACGGGTGAAGTATCCAAATTCCCATCAGGTTTGAGTAACACGCTTTTCCTGCTGCTCCGTAGACATCACCGTCGATGCGCCGTTGCAGCAAGAAATATTAACCCACTCCTGTATCGCAGAAAATGCTGCTTCCTTGTGGCCTCCCTCCTGAGAGTGAGAGAGACGAAGACTGAAGCAGTCCGGTGCATAATTTTGGGATTACAATTTTGGGATTACCAAGAGAGCATGTATGCTTTCGAAGGGGAGACTCTGCTTTTAACATGTATGCGTTGCTAAGAAAATGTTGCTATTGTCTGCAGTAGTGGTGTGTTTTTCTATCAGTATGGAACACAATGAACATATACGTACTGGCAGAGATTGATGTCTGCAGTGCCTATGCAAATGTTGTATATGGACGAAAAATGTAGCGAACGATTTCTATAGGAAATGCTGTCCCCTATGATATACGATCATCTAATTCTTCGGCACTGCCGTTGGGTTCATTCATACTCATTCAGTCAACAGAGAAGCAATTTCAGATTTTTAGCTACAAACTGGGCATCTGAAGTGCCAAGCAGGCTAATTAGTCTCAAATTGGTAATTTCTAGCGTGCGTTAATTTCTCTCATTGTCATTGATAGTAGTTCGTTAGCTCATGGCTTTGTGCCGGACAGCGAACACACTGCTGAGGCAGCCACCACCGTGGGCTTCGATGAAAACAAAGGCATCAAATGCAGCAGCCTGGCTGGAGTTTGCAAGCGTTGCCATGGGAAACGCGCAGCAAACCTCGGAAAGGACCCGGGCAACAAACCAACAACAGCTAATCGGCCACACTGACTGTCCCAATCCATATAATTTGTCACTTTGCTGTTAAGTCACTCGTCCGAGCAGGATATAAGTTCGGATGCGTCAGCGGGTTAACTTCCCGCGGCTGCCAAAGTGGGAGATGAGGTTTGGACTACAAAATTTAAATCCAAAGATATGTCTTTGGAGCAACAAATTTCAATAGCACAGTTCATTCTAGTAGTGGTTTCAGTTTGATTTGACAACCATGCCCAACAGCACTAGGCATGTACTCCCATATTAGTGAGCAAAGTGTTCCAGCCAAAAGAAACTTCATTCATGGAGCTGCCCACCATCATTGTTTCTAGATATTAGCCACTAGATCAAGCCACATCTGCAGTAGAAAAGAAATATCATGAATCAGTTAATCAAGTATTACACATGAAAACAAAACAGGTGCTAGAACCATCATGATAAGCTAAGATTTACATGTACAATTCATTCCTGAGTGATTGGCATGTTTACCACAAATGAGTCTAAAATTTTTAACATTGGCACAAGGCTTATACCATTAAATGATATGAATAAAGTCGAATTTGATTAACAGATGGACACAAGCAGCATTAAATACTAAATGAATAAATTCTATGCTATCCTTGTCAAATGGCCAACCCATCGGCTCATACCATGTCGAGCTAACCTGGTCAGCATTTTGTATGATCATGTGAAGACAATTAGAACTAAATGAATAAATTCTATGATACAAACAGAAGGGCATAACAGCATTTCATAATTGGACCGCCCCCACCAAAACATGGAGCAGCCAAAAGAAATCCAACAGCAGCACCATTCTGATCACCCATTCCACTAACCTTGGAAGAAGGAAAGGAAGACTCTTTCAGTATGCTGAGCATAACGTCCAAGGTTCTGGCGCGAATCAAGCGGCATTCCAAAGGCTCGTGCCATGTGAAAATGCTGAAGGTGATAAGCTTGTCCTCTTTTTTTATCCAATCACACATCAATTTGCACTCTTTTGTGATGCCCTTTAATTGAAGCCATTGTGCAGTAAGGTGCCGGTAAGAATTAAACATAGAAGAGGTGGAGGATGCTAGTTAAACCTAAGAGTGTTTCGGCAGAGGTGGCGTGATGCAGGCAGCCACTTACCACCATGGCAGCGGCAGCGTCAGCGTCAATGGCACGGGATCCTTGTAGGTGCATAAGGATCAAGGCGCACATGCGGATCATGATGCTCTGCTGGATGATGTCATCAGTAGGCTTAGCTCCATGCTTTAGAAGCTCACATATCAGGTCAGCCTCCTCGCTAATACACTTCAAACCAAAGTTTTGCATTAGTCAAAAACCATAAAAGAAGTAATACATTACTGAAAGTGCATGTGCTGAGTTGGATAAAAGTAGTAGTGAAACACTGAGCATGTAGGGCTCAGGGCCAAGTTGGCACAATGAAAATGGCACCACAACAAATAGATATGAAGTCTGCAACAATAAAAAGATAAAAGCTTAAATCGAACACCATTTTGCATCAAGAAGCAGATCACAAACATTATATGACAGTACATTGCTTGCCAAAAAGAACCAGCCGCAATCAATCATCAAATGTGCCATAGGCAGGTATTTCAACATTGATAAAATAGAACTGTGAAGACAGGACTAGAAAACATAAAATATGCATTCTAACTAAAGATAATATTGTTGTTGCTGGTGATCACAATAACCAATCTGTAGTTGTAGTATTTTATAATTGCTTGAAAGAGATAATCTCTTATCCTTCTTGTAAAGATGAGTCCAACTAGTTTATATATCATAACAATTAACTAGAGAGAGATTAGAGAACCTAACAGCCCCCCCCAAAAAAAATGTCTTTCCTTTCTGATTTAGTCAGTAGCAACTGCAACACACATTTGGTCAGTAGGATTAGAGAATAGTAGTATTTCTGCAGTGAATACGACACAATGTTTTGCTTTATTTAGGCCCAGTTTGAGGCACATACCGCAAAAGCAATAGTGGAAGCAACAGGAAGTCCACCATCTTCAGAAAATATGAATGAATGTGCATGATCCTGGGATCAGGTTACTCTTGAGTAATAGTGATGACAGGCAAGATCACAATCGGGGAACGCAAAACCTGAGCCTTCCACAAAGACGCAAGTTCCTCCTCTTTCTTGAGACACTACTTGACAACCAGTTTATTTAACATAGCGAAAGATGAGCAAAGAAAAAAATTAGGAGGTTTTGACTGATAGTCAAGAAAGGGCAGTTGTATACTTACAATTGCAGCCAAAGCAACCGAGCTGCCAGTAACTTCAGCAACAACACTGGCATTGCGCTTGTAGTATTGCCGAAGGTAGTTGCAATAGTCAGACCACTCAGTAGAACTCTTCAATGGCAGCAGCCTGCCCCACACTCATGTTTTTTTAAACACATCTTTTCAAAAGAGTAACAACAAGGAAAAAAGAATCATTAAATCTTTTGAAACAACAGTATTAAAACAATGAATCATGCTTGTTGATCGGATATAAATAACCACAATTTGTGTGTGTGTGGTGGTGGGTGGGTGGGTGTGGTGTGTGTGTGGGGTGGGGGGGGGGGGGATAAGGAAACAGCAACATGCATGGGCTTACGACGCAAACAAATAGATAGGCAGCCAGCATTGAGAAATTTAAACATTAGCACACAAGCCAGATAACGA
Organism: Bothriochloa decipiens; assembly: GCA_023333625.1. NCBI lineage: Eukaryota > Viridiplantae > Streptophyta > Magnoliopsida > Poales > Poaceae > Bothriochloa > Bothriochloa decipiens. Next base: position 53,081,038 of record CM041637.1, on the reverse strand, counting down.
GCATAAGGGAACAGGAATACATCAGCATATAAATCTCTCGATCAGATCAATACCTACAAACTTGACAATCCCAGCTGGTGGTACAGTCTTTGCATCATCACACTCTTCCAAATCTTCAAACGGAGAATCTAAGGCCATCCTATCCTTGTCAGTGAAGATTTCATTCTGGTTCTTCCTGATGTGATCCGAGCTCGCCATGGGGTACTCCAGCTGAAGACGCACTCCATGATCATCTCCGTGCCCAAGGTTGCAGTGTCTGCCTCCCCTCTTGCTTAGCTTACTTCCACTTTGGCTGCTATCAAGTTCTTCTTCAATGAGAAAACAAAAGCCGGTGAGGCTGTAAGAGAAATATTCGTCATTGTTACCAGAATTTTGTGATTACACCACTTGACAAAAATTACAAGGAGTATACCTTGGTCATTTGCTTCTTTGTCCGCATCTTCAATCCTCCTCTTCTTACTAATATCTCCGCCAGTGATCTTTTCCTGATCTTGTGTGTTGCCCCTGGTGATAGCACAGCAACATGATATGGCATCACAATGCTTCTCGTCAAAAATAATGAACCTAACTCTCTTACATTATCAGATAATATAATCGAACACTATCTACACTTTATTGTGTCAAGAAAGGATATACTATCCTTACCCTGTAGAGTTTGCTGCTTCAGCAGGAGCAATGTAATTCTCATCACTTCTAGGAGCATTTCCACTAAAATATTTTTCCTTAACAGGTTTGTGCTCAGCAGCAGCAGCAGAAACAGAAAAGGGAGACTTTTCCAGCAAGCTGGTTATGAAGCCCAGGGTTCCCTGCCGAACTTGGCAACCCAACTCGAAATCATTATCCAAGTTCGTGTCAGACACGTTAAAAGCCTTATCGTTACGTCTTATCCAGTCACATATTTTATTGGCTTCCTTCATGGTTCCCTTGAATTCAAGCCAGTAAACCACCCATCACTTAGCGGTTAGGTCACATAGTTGGTTGCAAACAAAGAAAGGAATGGATATAACAACATTAAGTGGCGTGATGCAGGTAGGGACGTACCAGCATAGCAGCAGCAGCAGGAACAGAATCACGCAATTGGTGGCTCGTAAGGCTTAAAGCACACATGCGGATCTTAGTGCTTTGAATGATTGTGTAATCAGAAGGCTTGGCACCAACACCCAGCATCTTACAGATCAGGTCAGCCTCCTTGGTGATACACTAGAATCGATTGTTTTACAAGTGTATCATAAAAAAAACAAATAACATAATCAAAATGCTATCCAAGGAGCCAATATACTTTACTGAAGGTTGTGATGGTGAGTCCAAGCAATCCATAGCAGGTGAAACAGTAAGCATGCAAGGCACAGGCCATGCTCTAGCAACTAGTCATACAACATATTAAGTTTTTGGGAGCGTTCATTAATAACAGAGCCAAATGTCAGATAGATCAAGGGAACTGTTTTTAGTGCTAGGCAGACAGGTTTACATATGCTCCTTGTGAGTGCACTAAAAAGACTCAACTTGGGCACTAGATGTGCAAAAACCAATGAATTGAAATCAGATATCAGGTGAAAATATAAACTGTGGCGGTAAGACAGGTATCCTTGGTCATATTGTGGTAGTTCACACCAATTTGTAGTTTGTACAGCGACCTGAATTATAAGGACCCGGTAGTATTTTCAAGACCACATGGAATAGATCAAATATTATCTTGTTACAATGAGCACATATAGTTTCTCTGTCATGGTAACAAGCTGAACAACTGAGCATAGATATTGAAATAGTTCCAAATAGGATTTTCTTTTTCGTGCTCTACTTAGTTAATTGACTGCGAGAACACATTTGGCCATTAGGATGCAGAGAGAGAGAGAGAGACAGAGAGAGAGAGAGAGAGAGAGAGAGAGAGAGAGAGGAATACATTTCTGTTCTGTTAAGGAAAGTTGTGGTACATACCAACAAAGCTGTGGTGGAAACATCAGAAAGTGCCTTTCCTGTGCATTTGACTTTGTCTGCAAACTCCTGGATAAGGCTACTCAGAATGAAAGTACTTATGGGCAAGATCTCAACCGTGCATTCTTTCATTGCACTGTCCCACAAAGACACAAGTTCACCCTCCTTCCTGAGACACTACTTGACATCCAGTTTAACATAGAAACAAGACAAGCAAAAAAACAATTAGGAGCAGGCTTTGACTGGTGGTTCAGAAAAGAGGGAAACGGTTCAATACTTACAGTTTTGGCCGCATCCACCAAGCTGCTGCCAGTAACTTCAGTAATAACACTGTGATGGCGCTTGTAATATTGCCCAAGGTAGTTGCAATAGTCAGACCAGTAATGGTCAGCCTTGTATGGCAGCTGCATTTCCCAGCCCCATATCTTTTTTTTTTCAGATACGCAGAAGAGCTGCGTATCATTGCATTATAGAGAGAAAAGGATCCGCCTCACTCCTGGCCGGGCTGTGAGGGGTTGTTTCTTTAGATCGAAAAACTTAAGTTAAAAAACTACAGAAAAGGGTGAGGCCTGACCACAGAAACACATGAACCAACTAGGATAAGATAAGCTATCCTAGCCTAACACCGTGACCTAGTGTGCGTAGGCCACGTGCCCCCGCCAAGCACCAAAGGTGATACTCAGTTCTAAACTCTTCGAGCAACCTGGAGATGCTGGGTTGAGATCCTTCAAAAATACAAGCATTTCGGTGCTTCCAAAGGATCCAGGAACCTAAGATGATCAATGTCAGCGAATAATTTCTCTCGCCTTGTGGGAGTCCGATCTTGCAGTCCCAAAGGAGTCAAGATCCGTGACCAGAACTCTCGAGCAAGGACACATGTAGTAAGCAGATGCTGGACCGTCTCATCTTGCTGATCACACAAGGGGCAATGGCTCGGGTGAGGCAATCCTCTCTTGGCCAATCAATCCGCCGTCCAACACCTGTTTCGGATTGCTAACCATAAAAATATTTTGCACTTTGCTGGTGTCCAGGATTTTCATAGACGTCGCCAAGACGCAAAGGTAACGGAATATCTTTGCAAACTTATCTATCAAATGAAAGAAGTAACAACACAAGGGGGAAAAGCATTATTAGGTCTTGTTTAGATACCAAAGTTGGTGCACTAACTTTGTATAGTAAATTATGTTAAACACTGTAGCAATTTTATTTTTATTTAGTAAATAATTATCCAAATATTGATTAATTAGGCTTAAAATATTCGTCTCGTAAAGTACAACAAAACTGTGTAATTAGTTTTTTATTTCATCTATATTTAGTATTCCATACATGTGCCGACATTTTGATGTGACGAGGAATCTTCTTTTTGTATAGTGAAATTTGGAGGTGAAATCTGGAATCTAAACAAAGCCTTAATCTTTTGAAGCAACAGTATAAATACATGAATTATGTTTGTTGAGGGGATGTATACTCTGTACCCCTAGGATCTACATCAATACTTATATCCAACGGTTCTCCACCTTTGTAGGAACAAACATGATTCATGCCCTCCACGGGTCATCCTCCACCACCGCGTTGCCCTCACCGCCTCACCTACAAATCGCCCCCACCGACGGGCCGGCCGCGGTGTTGAAGAAAAGAGCGAGCGTGAGGATTGGGTGCAGGAAAAATTCGGGAGTGGAGGGGCAAGAAAATACTCCAGCATCATATAGCATTTCGCGAAATGACAAAGAAAAGAAACAAAAAAGACTGGCAGATGGAAACGGCAACACGGGCTTGGGGACGCAAACAAACAGATAGGCCGAGAATGCAGCATTAAATTTCTCGATCAGATCGATACCTGAGTCCTTGAGAACCCCAATCCACGGTGCTTTCTTGATAGGACGCAATTCCATCTCCGAGAAGTCTTCGTCCGAGCTCCCCATGAGGAGGTACTCCCGCCAGAGAGGCACTCCACGATCGTCTCCAAGCCCGGAATTGCAGAGTCTGCAGACTCTTGGACTTCGATAATGTAGGGGAACGAGTGCGGCTGATCAAGGGTTTCGAGCGCAATCTTTGCGGCTGGATGGACGGAGGTTTCCAACCATCCCCTCGCTTACTCAGGCCCTTTGGAATGCGTTTTTTCTGTGAATGATGAAAAAAAAAACCCAAATTGGCAGGTTCCTATAGGATTTTTTTTTAACAATTTCCGTGAAGTTTCTGCACGTGTGTTGGTACAATGCCGTTGTTATCACCAAACTGAAATCCAATCTTTACTGTTCCATTATTTTTCCTGAGCCCTTTAACTTTTCTCGGCAAAATCTATCTGCCTTTCATCTTCAAAAGGTACTACAATTCCACAGTTCATGCCACTTTGGAACCCAGAATTTTTTTCTATAAAGTGTCCATATAATTCATGTGAAATTTCTGCAGTCCAAGGGTCCTCAATAGTACAGCAATATTTTCGCCATGTTTTATTGGCACCATGTAGAGCCATGTTGTGTTGGAAAAGCATGGATAGATGTATAGAATCTAGAAACGAGACTTCACAATTTCACACGCCGTTTCTTCCAATAAAACTAGTGCTTGCAAAACAATCTTTACTGAATTATTTTCCTTGATCACTTCTGAGTTTTCTGACTTGTCTCAACGCATCTATATCTGCCTTTCAACTTCAAGATGTACTAGTAGTAGTCTCTCTCAGCAACAAAGCTGGAGAAACAATGAAGTCAACGGAGATCGAGATGTACAGAGAATTTCATGGAATTGCGATCGCGATGGAGAGAGAGAGAGAGAGAGAGAGAGAGAGAGAGATCGGGGCGCCGCCATCCATCAGCATCATCAATCCTCCTGGACCCTGACCTTGCTCCCGCAGCACCCGTCAGCCTTCGTCTGTGCCGCGGCGGCCGAGCCGCTGCCGTGGCCGTGGGCGTCGCCGGCGTGGTGGCGGTCCAAGAACTCGCGGTTCTCCTTCCAGACCTCGCCGTCGTCGTAGACTTCCTTCTTCCAGATGGGCACGGACGCCTTGAGCTCGTCGATGATGTAGCGGCAGGCCTCCATGGCGTCGGCGCGGTGCGTGGCAGAGGCGGCCACGAACACGCTGGCCTCCCCGGCGGGGACGGCGCCCAGGCGATGCGCCACGGCGAGGCGCCGCAGCGCGTGCCTGGACCGGGCCTCCCGCAGGATGGCCGCCAGGCGGCGCCGCGCCATGGCCGCGTACGCCTCGTACCGGAGCTCCACCACCCGCCGCCCCGCGAAGTGGTCCCGCGTCGTGCCCTCGAACGTCGCGATGGCCCCCGCCGACAGGTCCCGCACGTGGTCCACGTACCGGGCGATGTCCAGCCGCCCGGAACCTTCCTCCACGATCTCGATCAGGTCCTCGTCCTCCTCGGCCGCTGCCGCCGGCGTCTCCTCGGAGGGGGGAGGAGGAGACGGGAGGTCGACGCCCGCCATGGGAAAGCTGGGATTGGAGGCGGCTGCAGAGCAGATAAGGCTCTGTGCTTGTGTGGGGAAACTGGGGAAGGGGAAGGGAGGTCAAAGCAAGGCAGGTGGAGGAGCTGCCGAAAAGCGAAAATGACGAGACTGCCCTCCAGCTGAGCCTGAGGTGATTACGAATGCAATGAGGTAGGCGAAGGACCTGATTACGAGTGCAATGAGGTAGGCGAAGGACCCGAAAAGCGAAAATGACGAGACTGCCACCATCTCTGCTCTCTGAGGTAGCGTTTGAAGATTCGCAGCGACTTCCCTTTCAGAATTCATCAGGTTAAAGATGAAAGAAATACAGCAAACTACGGTGGCTGCGTCTTCCAATCCAAACGATACAGCGACTGAGGGAGAGAGGCAGCTGTGGGCTGTGCAGGAGGTGCAAACGGGCCAGGCCCAGGTGGAGAGACGGAGGCGGCGAATGGGTCAAGGACCATACAGAGGAACAAGGAAGACGCGAAGGGGGTTTGTGGGCCGCCTTTTTCACCCGAAGAAAAGAAGGAATGACCGAGCGGAATAGTTTTGGGCTGGATTTTCAAAGAGGATTTAGCACATGAGAAGTTTTTATCTTTTATAAAATTTGCAAAGTATATTTCAAATATGTTTCATTTTAAACACCTGAGAGTTGAATCTTTCAAACTTTATTATATTTGGAAACCAAGGAATATATTTTAAATTCTGTTAAATCTCCTTTTCAATTCCATTTACACTATATCTTGAAAATACTTTAAAACATTTTTAAAGGTCAAATCAATAACTTTTACAGAGACCTTTTTTGAAACTTACCTTTTATACTTTTGATTGTATTGATTTTTTTTAGCATTATTTTGATTGTATTGATTGATCATTAGGAAATTTACTCAGGAGGTGTTTGAAATCCAAGTATGAATATAGTCTCTCCGTTCTAAATTATAACTCACTGTGACTTTTTAATTAAACTTATTAGTCATGGTACAATGTTTTTCTCTCATGGAAAAAATATCAACTGGCTTATCGGCCACAAAAAACCACAGCCGAACAACAACATATCTTGAACACAAAAGTTCTAATTAATTTAAAATTCAAATTGGTAAAACGACCTCGAATAAGGAAAAAGTATAAAACAAAGTTGTAGATCTCGATTAGAATAGCAACTTTGTAGTTGATAAATTTAAATTTTAAGTCACTTGGTATCCTAATATTTATTTTGAAAACCTAAAAAGTAAATATAGAGTAATGGATATGCCATATAGACACAAGTCACTTAGGGTGGAGTGGTTAGAGGAGCTATGTGTGAGGAAACATGTCTCATATTTGAACCGCACCACGAAGCCTAGGCCAGCTTTCGAAACCAGATTGAGCCTTTTTTTTTTGGCAGGAGTCCAAATTGTGATATTCTTGTTAGAAACTCCTACAACCCTCATGGGAAACTTGTAGATTATTTATCAGAATAGATTTTTTCTATTGGAATAAGACCACCATCCTATTTATATGAGAGGATTATGCATGGACAATTGAGGTATTCATCTATCCAATTACCAAAAACACATGTCTATCTTATTTTTAGCTCTAAACCCTAGATTTTCCGACCCCCTTGTTGTCTAGCACGTTTCTCAAAATAAAAATTGATGGCATTCTAAGTAGCTTTACCGATCTTAGAACACTCTTGTTGTGTGTCTCCTTCACGGATCCTAGGAGGTATTTATAGGTTTTCAGGACGATGGGAGGTATTTATAGGTTTTCAGGACGAACAACTAGCGTTAAATCAGCCTTGCCTTTGAGGCCTAATATTTTACCACTACATATCTAGACCGTGTGTGTGGCCTCGGGCAATTTAGCCCAAACCAATCTGTTGGCTGTATCCAGCGTCAACAACCCTAATTTTATTATTGATCATATATTTATACAAGGATTTGATATAAAAACAAGCTATTATTATTAAGGTTCTAAGTGAAATTATCCATATCCTCATTTGAGTTAAGGAACACAACTCTCACTATTAGGCTTTACCATTTCAGAACTTTATTTTCAAACTAGTGGCCTTCTTGAAGCCATGTTGAGAACGGGAGGGATGGAATTAAGTGCATCTACCATTGTTGTTTATTTCATGTACACCATATTAAAAATGTGTTTGATAGAAATTATCTAGATTTGAGTCGAACCATTCTCATATGATGAATCAGAATCACCCATGAGATCGTTTGGTTGGTAGGACGGATTCTTGTTCAAAAGAAATAATTTCATAAAAAAAATCATATGTATGAATGAAAATATTATTAGAAAGTAGGTTGAAAATTTTTCTTCTTTATATTATTGTTGGATACAGATATGAATTTACACAGGTGGTACAGTATGCTCGCCTTGGTTAATCATTAGACCCGATAGCTGAGTATGGGCCCCGATCTAGGGAATCAGATGCCCTGCAGTCACCCGCGGCGTCCAACCATGGCCCCCGCAAAACTCCAACTGGTACAAGGACAGCAGCCAGCCCATCTCAGCCCAAGGCACCGCGCTAGCTTTGCGTTTGCCACGAAGTCATCTGAGAGCGTCGTCTTGTTCGTCTTCAACCATCATATAGGCAGTCACAACTAGCTTCAATTGTCACGATGCAATCCGACTTGTAGACATTCCCTTGATTGATTTTATGAGGACAAATCCAAACAACACAAGTCCAATACTAAGGTTCGTCTTAGTGCAGTTTAATGAGTTTCATTTGCATTTAATAAGTAATCATATAGACGGTTCAAATTATGACATGGTAATATTTTAAAGAAGAGATAAGAAATGAGTTCCATCTAGATAAAACTCCTTTGCATGATCACCAACACTATGAGTGATGAACTTAAATATTCATAAAATTATAGAATGGAATTGTGCATTAAGAATTTTTTTATTCATATTTTATTTTATTTTTAACCCCATATTTCATTTTATTTTATATAATGTAACAGTCTTAAAAATAATGGTCTAACCGGCCTCCTCCGTCTATCTTTTCGATCGCGTAGAGTTCTCTCTCTTTTTGATGTGCACCAAAACACTAGTCATTGCAAATAAAAGCAGCCCTAGACCTTTTTCCCCGCAAAAATGTTAAGGCTCCAATCGCTCCCGTGGACTGTCGAAGGCCCAAAGCCCACCAGATAGCATCATGTTGGATCAATGGGCCTACAGATTAGCTCCACTGGGAGCTGGGCTTCAGCCAGCGATGGCAGATGGCGGTAGCGCCGTGGCGGAGGATGCATCGCCGCCGCCGGGGTTATAGGCCCGGCGAAGGTCCCGTCCACGAGTCTCGCTGCGACGGAGGAGACAGCGCTAGAGAGGGCGTCCACGGCGACGGGAGTTTCCTGGTCTCCTGGAGGTCGGTGATAATGTGACGGTGTGCGTGGGCATGTTGAAGCGCCAAGGTTTTCATCCCAACCCTTGCATTTTTTAGGTTTATTTCGTCTAGGAGAGCAGTTTGTCCTCATCGATGTTCCTCACCATTTATCTGATGTGGTTGTACTCGGTTTTATAAATCAACTTATGCTCAAATTAGGCTAAAAAAAGTTTTAGCAGCTAGCTAATCGAATAATCCTTTCGTTGCAGTGCGCAAAACAGAACAGATACTAACGTGAGCTGCCACGCATCAAGCTTGAGGATGATGAGCACGTCAATGAAGAAATTGTTTTGAGCTCCTTGAGACGGGCCATGGATCAGTTCTCTTTACTGCAAGCGAGTGATGGGCATTGGCCTGGTGATTTCAGCGGGATCATGTTCATCATGCCTTGTTTGGTGTGCATTATTTCTGCACAAAATGCAATTACCCTCCTGCTTAATCGAGTATTTTGATTTCTTCCTGTGCACTTATATGATGGATATAACATACTCGCACCTTCGTCTGCAGATATTTGCTTTGTATGTCACTAGATCACTAAATGTTGTCATATCACGAGAACATCGGCGTGAGATATGCCGCTACATTTACAACCACCAGGCATGGCATAGTTCCCTTGGATTATATCTCTCATTAAGGCCTTGTAGGGGACAAGATCAAGTTGCATTAAATTATTCCCTTTGGATGTATAAGACATTAGTTTTACTCATCAAATAAATAATGTGTAGAACGAAGATGGTGGGTGGAGCACACTTATCCGGGGTTCGAGCACCATGTTTGGCACATGCTCAAACTACATCGCCCTAAGGCTTCTCGGTGAGGAGCCATACGGCAACAACAATGCATTGGCTAAAGGGCGTGCTTGGATTCTATCCCATGGTGGTGCAACCTTGATTCCCCAGTGGGGAAAGATATGGCTTTCGGTATTCTTTGCAATCCATACATGTGTACTAGTTTTCTATACATGCATATTACCAGCCAGGAAATAATCCATACATGAGTATGATAAGACTCTTATTTTTGAAAAAAAAATAAAATACAACAAGTTTCTCATTTATACCCTCTGATTCTCTATGGCAGTGTCATTGACACTTCGCTTTGCTTTTGTATCAATTGATGAAGGTACTTGGAGTGTTTGATTGGTCAGGAAATAATCCAATTTTCCCTGAACTATGGCTCGCTCCTCAGTTTCTTCCATTTCATCCAGGTATATAATATTATTCCTTATGTGAAATTGTGGCATTCCAACTTCCAATACATCATACATTGGATACGTGGATCTGTTGAAATAAGTTTGCTACATCTTCCAATGGATCTGTCCTTTTCAGGGAAATTCTGGTGCTTAACGCTTATGGTATATCTGCCAATGGCTTATCTTTATGGCAAGAAATTTGTTTGACCGATTGCACCAACTATATTGGCACTGAGAGAGGAGATCTATGACACTCCATATGGCAAGATTGACTGGAGCGATGCTCGTAACAAATGTGCAAGGGTTTCTCACATCCCTTCTAATTCTACAGTTCATTATCGATATGTGCCCGTCTATGGTGGGAATGTATATGATGGTGATGGGATTCTCACAAAATTCCCAAGGATTTGACTTACAAAGTGTTGTATCCTCAAAACTTGATAGTCTAATTGCTCCACAAACTGGATTATACCCTTAGTATGAATGTGGGAAGTATACTATCAAAAGTTAGGTTATGTGATCTCTTTTGTGGTCTTTGTTGGATTACCCTAGCTCAGCCAACTCCTCGTCGATAGTCATGATACTATTAGGTGGGCTACACTTTTGGATAGTTGTCCAGTGTAATTAGGTTCATCCCAGGCGTTCTGCAGTAGATGACTACTATAGTGTAGGTGGTGTGCAGGCCTAACTTCCAAACACCCTATCCTCCCTCCCTCTGCACTAAACTCAAAGTAATGAACAATTCTAGCTAAACAATAGATCCATTTGCAGGTTTATTTTGTGTTAATATTTGTCGAGTCATCACATTCTAATAGAACCTTAGATTGTTCTACTATCAATAATGGGCTAACTATTAGGGATATCTCTTTCTTTATCTTGCTTTTAATCTCTTTTATTTTCTCTCTGACATTTCAGGAGGACCTTGTCTGTCCACGTACACTGTTGCAGAATGTTGTTTGGACTTCACTTTACAAGTGTGTGGAACCAGTATTGAACACTTGGCCTATAAACAAGCTGAGAGAGAGAGAGCTCTGGGAAACCTCATGGAGCATATCCATTATGAAGATGAGAATACACAGTACCTATGCATATGTTCTGTGAACAAGGTAAAAATCTGCAAAAGTTCGACATCTCATTATGACACTTTAGTTGGCCATGTTGCTGTTATTTATTCTCATACTTCATGATTTTGTATATGCTCTGTATAATGTTTCTTGTCAACTATATTGTGGATCATGAACTTCTGATTTGGTGCCTATTAAATATTGGTCACTTTGTGATTTAGGCTCTAAACATGGTCTGCTGCTGGGTAGAAGATCCAAATTCAGATGCATTCAAGCGTCACCTTGCAAGGATACCAGATTTCTTGTGGCTTTCAGAAGATGGCATGAAGGCACAGGTACAATTTTTCTTCTTTTTACATACTTATGGTACTGGTTAGTATTTACGTCATGCTGGCAGTCCACTGAAATATAAGAATAAGTCAAGCTAGTAAAGTAGTAATCGTTTCCTTTAGCTAATGACTTCCATCATTATTGCATCTTTACTGAGGTATAAACTGACACCAGTTAGAGCATTGGTATGGTATGCAATTTGTTTTTCAAGTAGCATGTACTCCCTCCATTTTCGTTTACATGTCATATGCAGATTTAAATAATATTTGTCCTAAGTATCTTTAACTATCGATTTAAATAATATTTTATAGGTTCAAGACAAAAGATTTATATTTTTAGGTTCACTACAAAAAATACTTTTATAATATATAACTCATATGTTGTGAACTATAGTAATGAGGAGGGAGTAATAATCATTTAATATTGCAGTAGAAATGTCTTGGTACAATTGCAAGTATAGGACAAGCTTTCTTGCTGTCGAGTGTTTGCTGCCTAACATGGCATGTAATAAGGATTGAACTTAGCTGGGGCGTGTCGGTAATAGACCGTTGTATGCGGCTGTTCGGTAGTTTTCTTTACAGTTTGGGTAGACGTCCAGGTCTAGAGGCGGGTGGCGCCCTTTGATGCTGAACCCTGGGTGTTCAGAAAAATGTGGCTAAGTTCGTGCTTTTCATGGTGGCTGTCCTGGTTTCGTTTTGTTTTTTCTTTGCTACAAGCTCTTGTAATTTCGTTGCTCATGGGTAATGAAATTCGGCGTTGCCGTGGTGGAAAAAAAAGGTGTATAGGACATGTTGAATATACATCAAGAAAACTTCCTCCTAGTGTGTTTCTGTGTTACCATGATAGGTGTATGATGGCTGCCAGAGCTGGGAGACATCATTCATAGTTCAAGCATTTTGCGCTACAGATCTTGTCAATGAGTATGCTCCAACTATTCAGAGAGCCTATGAGTTCTTGAAAAATTCACAGGTTTCTTTCTTTATCTTCAAATTATGGCAATTTATATACTCACAGCATGGTCAATAATGAAACACAACATGCATTTGTACTTGAAGGTTCTGAGGAACCATCCTGGTGACCAAAGTTATTGGCATCGCCATAGATCGAAGGGTTCATGGACACTTTCATCTGCAGACAATGGATGGGCTGTGTCTGACACTACAGGAGAAGCACTTAAGGTTATTCCATCTTTGTCAGTTTTTCTTTCACCCAATGTAGATGAGTAAAGCTACCTTTTTCTCAACTGGAAGGTGAGCTACCCATCATTATTTTTCTCAGACATGCAGGAGAGCTGCATATAAATATTAAGGAAACTACCCATCATTATATTGAGAAGAAATGAAAGTAAGGTCACTAAGTATCATATAATGTAGATCATGTAACTAGTAATGTAGAGCATGTAACTACTAATTTAATGAAGTGTTCGTTTTGAGAAATTTAATAAAGTGCTTGTTTAGGAAAAAAATTGCTCTACTTGATATGTTGTTCATCTCAACGCCTTTACATTTTGTCTATTCTAAAGTAGCTTAATGTGACTATTTCCAGGCTGTACTGTTGCTATCAAAAATCTCAAACAGAAACAACCTTGTTGGGGATCCAATAGAAAGACAAAGGCTGCATGATGCTATTGATTGCCTTCTATCTTTTGAGGTACGTGTTCTAAGTTCAGTCATCTGAAGTGATGTTGTCATTTGTTTCATACCCTAGCACAATTTCAGCACAAAACAAGCTATCAGGCATGCTTATGTAGCCCATGGAAATAAAAAATGTCGCACTTTGCTTGTTGATAGAAAATAAATCTGTTACGCCAAGCTTGTGGGCATGATATGATGAAGTGAAGTGTCTAGATGAAAAAAATCTCCTAAGGAACCAAGTTTATGAATTTTGAATTTGGCACAAATTTCTTCTCGCCTTTCAAATTTCTACAAAATATACATGCTTACCTTGCCTAGATCATTTTTTAAAAAAGTCTGTGCCATAATTATTCTAAGCTATGAATATAATTTACTAATGGCTAACCATTCTATGTTGTAGAACAAAGATGGTACCTTTTCTACGTATAAGTGCAAAAGAACTTCTTCTTGGATAGAGGTAAGTTTCTGTCAGCATCGCATTAGCAAGATGCAGTTCATATTCAGTATCTTAAACTTTTTATTTCAATACTTCTTACCGTTTCCAGCTCCAATGTATTGACACTTTTTCTGTTAATAGATTCTGAATCCTTGTGAGAGTTTTCCAAACATGGTTGTCGATTACCCGTAAGTGATGGATGCAAATGTCATATATATTGTTTAGCAGATGATCCTGCTTACAAAATTTACACTTCAGATAAAGAAATAACTATGTTGCATTATTAATTGATTGTTACCCAGAATGCACCTCATCAGTGCTCCAAGCTCTGGTACTTTTCAAAGAATTATATCCTGGTTACCACACCAAAGATATAGAAACATCGGTTAGAAATGCAGCAACATTTGTTGAGAGCAAACAACTAGAAGACGGTTCATGGTTTGTGCTAATGCATCATATAATCAAAGAATTTCTATGCCAGCAGTTGGTAACACAAATAATTGTTTTGCAGGTTAGGTACTTGGGGTGTATGTTTCACCTACGGGGCCTTCTTTTCTATTCAAGGTTTAGTTGCTTCTGGAAGAACGTACAAGAACAGCCCTTCCATACGGAAGGCATGCCACTTTATATTGTCGAAGCAGCTCAGTACTGGTGGATGGGGAGAAAGCCATGTCTCTAGTGAAACTCAGGTAATCATATTTTGTTTCCTTCTACTTCTTTAGATCCTTTCAGTCTAGCTTTGCCTACTAGTGATATATAACTGATAAGGGCACACAATTTTGTTTGTTGAATCGTTGTTGAAGATACTAGTAACAAATTGACACATGATAGTTTATTGTGCATCTGACTTTTTAGCATGGCTTTCAAATCATTGGGGATTTCTTGATTTATTATCTATGTTGAATCTTTCTGTTCTAACTATGCTCATCTAGTTTCCTCTCAATATGAGTTACTCCAGTGTCCCTAGCAAGCCATGGCAAGCACAATATTTAATGCAAAGAAAAAATATATTTCTGTGTATCGTAAGTATATGCATTGATAACTTATCTGTTTCCCCATGTAATCCTAAATAGGTTTATGTAAATATCAAAGGTGACCGTGCTCACTCTGTGAATACTGCTTGGGCAATGCTCGCTTTAATTTATGCTGGACAGGTACAAACCATTTATTCTTTTATTTTACATGTTAACAATAGCATACAATTTATCAATCTGTTCGCATGCCTCTTTTCTAATACTAGATTGAACGAGATCCAACACCATTACATCATGCTGCAAAAGAATTGATCAATATGCAGTTGGATACAGGAGAGTTTCCACAGCAAGTTCATTTTATTTTTGTTTATAGTAATACATTATATTGACAAGTGAACTTGTTCTGTTTCTCTTAATTTGTCCTGAAAATTGTTGAAACAATGTTGAGGAACACAGAAAACCATAGTATGGAATGGCATATTAGTATATTTGCAATAATGAGGCACTAATTTTTATCACTGAGGGATATGTGAAGAAACAATATATTGGGTGGCTAGAATATGTAACTGCATGGCATAATTCATTTTACATTTTCCAAAAGAAGAACATCCCTGTGTGTCAGACATAACTGATAAATCTCAGGACTGCAATTCAATTAGCACAAAAAGAATAGAGCAAGCTTTTTGTCTTTTGAAGCATCAGGTTATTAAATTAATCATACACAAACCAGAAACATGACACAAGGGATTATTATGTCTAAACTCAAGTTCATCAATTTAACTTGCTTTATTTGGTTTGATGTGGAATTTTGACAGAACCTATTTGGATATTTATTAGCAGATGCATAATTGCGCATGCATTCTTGTAGGAATTTTGAACTTAGAAGTAACATATTCAGCATTATTTATGTGTGCGTGTAAGGTTGTTGATTATCAAAGGTCGAAGTGGTTTTGTTGACAGCACTTGCTTTTTCATGATAGGAACACATAGGATGCTTCAACTGCTCCCTTTTCTTCAATTACCCAAACTACCGCAACTTGTTCCCCATCTGGGCTCTTGGTGAGTATCATCGTGGCCTTAGTGCAAAGAAGAGAAATGAGTCCATATGAGTATATGTAGTATAGCATTGTGAGAAATGGAACTTGTTCCATCTCACACAAAACAAGACGTGGTTTCATGTATGTGTATGATAGTATACAATGTTGGGTGTTGTTAGACTGTAAATCATATGACGTTGCATATGTAATATACCTATATCCATCTCCTTGTATAATATATGAAGTTTGTTTCTTCTTTTACCACGTATTTTACGTTTTTGTTACTAAGTTTTCTTAGCATTTTCCCCATGGTTTCCCAAAAAGGAAGTTCAATATACGTAATTAAAACTGGAAGATCATATATGCCAGTTCTCATCATTTTCTTGTTGGAGTGCTGGCGATCCAGTTAAGCTGAGTGCAGCTGGGACCATTCCTCATGTTGAATGTTCCATATTACAGTAGAAATAGTTCGCTTTGTTTACTCTTATTCAGACACGTTCCGTATAGTTTGGGACCAAGACAGGAGCTAAATGGGGTAACCCAATTCGTCCGGGTATTCGGTGTAGGACATGGGGGATGCCGGGATGGGACTATTCCTGGAAACAGATATGGGACGAAGCCATACTTCCAATTCCAGATCGGTGAGATGTGGTAATCCCTTGCTCATGCTGTTCCCCTCCGTCAGCTTACAGTATGGTTGTGGCAGTTGGAATTGGATGGGCAGTAGCCATCGTGGGCTGTGGCAACCAGCTTACCACGGTGAGCCGGGGCGACCACGGCTGGCAGTAGGGGCCGGGAGTAGCCTGATTGTATGGTGGGAGGAGCCGGAGGAGTCGTGCCTCCAAACGAGCAGGGCACAAGAGCACCACTGTTAAGTGGGCCGGACGTGGACGATGACACGCGGGTGAAAGGTCCCCGCAAGAAGGGCGGGTGAAAGGTCCCATGAGTAGAGCACCACTGTTAAGTTGATGCTCTATATGTTGCTGAACCTAACTACCTCCTAGGACATGGAGGCGCATGTAGAATCAAATCATGTTAAAAATGTTGTGATAAAAAGAAATGAAGAAAATAGACCAAAGAATCAAATATCATATCCCTTGTCAGATGATTTCAGCCATGATATGCATGTCCTGCTTAATTTTTCATAATTTTGCTCTTTTTTAAAAATTTCACATTATCCCCTTACGACGTAAACTCAACCGTGGAACTTTTTCTCGCTCCTACCGCGCCAAATAACACGTCTATGTGCCATATGTCATGGCACCAAGGTTGGAGTCCAGGAATTGCATGGCTGCAGACGTGGTGCTGACGTCGCAGAGCTTGGCGCCGTGAATCAATGAAACCCAATCCACACCTGTGTATTGCGATCGTGATGGAGAGAGATCCGGGCGCCGCCACCCATCAACATCAAGCCTCCCTGACCTTGCAGCCTTGCTCCTGTAGCATCTCGCCGAGCCGTCGCCGTGATCGTGGGCATGGGCGTCGCCAGCGTTGCGGCGGTCCAAAAACTTGCGGTTCTCCTTCCTGACCTCGCTGTCGTAATAGGCCTCCTTCTAGATGGGAACAAATGCCTTGATCTCGTTGATGACGTAGCGGCAGGCCTTCATGGTGTAACAACCCGAAAATCCGAGCTACAAATTTTTTTTCGAAAAACCTATGAGTGATGAGTGTGATATGTCATCATCTACCCCTAACCATGCATACAACCTTAACATGTCATGCATAATATCCTATGCAATCATAGCACAATCAATGTTCCAAAGTAATTATTATCAATGTTTCACATGTAGTTTTCTAATGTTGCAACAGCTTTACCTTCAATGTTTCAATAGTTAAACATGTCATATTGCATTCAAATGTGATTTGGTTCTTATTTGAATTCATGTGATGTTTAATAAAAATGGACCTACAGTATTTATTTATGTAATAAATAAATATAATCTATGGGAAATATACCCAACATGGCCTATGACCTCTAAGTATACCATGAAGTATTTTACAACATACTATACAAGTATATACACATGTATTTGGAAAATAGAAAAGAGAAAGGATAAAGGAGAGAAAAAGGAAAAGCAATCTGGCCCAACAAGCAAACCAGCCCGGCCTGCTTCGCCCTCTCCGTCTTTTTCTCTCCACGCCGCACCTGCCCAGCAAGCCAGCAAGCCGGCCCAGCCGCTCGCTTGCTCTCTCTTTACCTCCCCGCACCGGCCGGCCCACGAGACCCATCAAGGACCTGCGCCCGTGACACGCTGGAGGGAGCCGGCCATAGCCGCTGACCGGCGGGTTCCGCGGTGGGACCCACCTGTCATCTATTTTAGGCTGAGGTCACCCGACCTCCCCTGCTTCCCGCGCCGCGCCCGCTCGCGTGAGGGCAACGCAAGGCCGCCAACCGCCCGATCTGCCTCGGCCCCGCATCGACGACCATCCCGCAAGCCACCTGGGCCGACCAGCTTTGCCACAAGATGCCCACGGCGTGGGGATTTTCCTCTCTCGCGCGCGCTCGTAACTTCCCGCACGCCGCCTGTCTCCTCTCTCATCCTTCGCCACGAAGCCAAATTGGCTTGTCTTCCTGCCCACTGGAGCCCACTGCAGCCGCGCGAGCAGCCTGGAAGCTTTCCTCGGACGGGAATGCCCCCGGCCGCTCGAGCTTATGCCTGTCGTGCCCTCGCCGCGCTACCTACCACCTCTGCCCCTATAAGAGCAAGCCCCGGCATTCCCTAGGGTTCCATCGCCCGCCGCCACCTCGGTGGCTAGTCAATTTCACCACGCCAGAGCCAATTGGAGAAGAAGAAGAGGAAAGGAGAAGGAAGGAGGCGGGGAAGGCCAACGCCGTCGTCGAAGAAGAAGAAGAACGTCGCTCCTGCCCGGAGCTGCTGCGTCGCCGTTGGGAGCAAGGAGGTGAGCCGTACCGCAAGCCACCCCCGGAGCTGCTTGGACGTGTACTGCACCTTCTCTCCTCTCCAAACACCGGTGAGCACCGCCGCCATTCCCCTCTTCCAAACTCCTCCTTGTGCTTCAGCCATGGCGCTCTGCCTTGGAGCGCGTAGGACAAGGCCTCACCCGGCCTACTTGGACACACGCACACGCACACACGGACCGGCCAAAGCCCAAGTACCACGACATCGGGAGGATGCCGGACTGGAACCCCGCCATGCCCATTGCTGCGCTGCACGCCGTCGCAGCGAGGCCACCTTGCTGCCTCATGTCTGGGCCCCGAGTCGCTTCGACGTCGGATCCGTGACCACCTTGACGAGGCGTACCCGTTGCGCCCGCTAGCCCCTTGGAAGCCACACCGAAAAACCCCGAACGCGAGGCCATGCCGGCGCTACGCCGCACTGGAGCGCCGCCTTGCAACCACCATTCCCCGTCGCCACCGGCCGCCATGAGGAACAAGAAGTCACCAAGGAGCTTTGCCGTGGGGTGCTGCGTCAAGCCATGGAGAAGATGGGGTCACAGAGTTTCCCTTAGTGCCGTGCCGTGCACCGCTGCCATGACAGAGCTCTGCCATGGGAAATGGTCGCCGCCGGCGCCTTGGAAGAGCATTGGGTGAACCCAATCACACCCCTGCGCCTTGATTTGGACTTGGAGTGGGTCGATGTGTGGTTGTCACCGTGCGTCGTCGCCGTCGAGCCGCTGTCTACCGAGGACCACGCCACCGGGAGCCAAGCTTCCGACTTGAAGACCACCCTCGTGCTCGCCTTGACGCCTTGAAGCCGTTGAGCAAGAAGATGAAGTCGGAGGACCACCAGAGCGCCGGGAAATCAAGGATCCCTCGCTGCCGTTGAGCCCCGCCATCGGGAGAAGGAAACAGAGGAAGGGGATGGATTGGAGAAGCGGATGGTGGACGTGGTCTACGTGAACCAGAGCCACTACGCGTGGGCCCAAGCAAGGACGGTGCACCACGGATCGGCCTGTGGACCACATGGACCCGAGGATACACCCGTGCACCCGGCTCACGTGAACCAGAGACGCTGACAGTGGGCCCAGAAGGCACCGGAGCACCGTGGACCAGAACCGTGAGCTGAGCCCATTCTGGATCCAGACGATGACGTGTCAGCACCAGAGCGTGCCACATGGCGGGTCGAGCCCGGCCCATATCCGGCCTAATCGGCCCAGTAACGGCCCAGTGGGGCCCACCTATCAGTTGACTATTGACCATTGACCGTTGACTGATGACGTCAGCAGTGACGTCACCTCGGACCCACATGTCAGGCGATCGTTGACCCGGTCAATGCTGACATCAGCATGACATCATCCTCCACGTCAGCTGCTGCGTTGTCTCTATTGGACCCGCCACGTGACACGTGGACCAATCCCGTGATGCCATGTGTCAGCACCAGATAAATCAGTCTTTTTCTTTTATCAGAAAATGGTTAAATCTTTGAAAAATCATAACTAATTCATACTAGCTCAGAAAATTATGATCCACATATCTAAATTTTCTATAAATCGAGCTCTACCTATTTTTACTATGTTTGAGTGCATTTGGATCTTCTCTTTGGCATTCATTCTTTGTGCTAATCTATAGGGGTCGCCTTGCGACCATTAATTCTCGATTACAGGGTCGAGCGAGGACAGGTCTGACGACAGTGACTACTAGGAGAAGTCCGACAGCTACATCAGTGAAGGTGCCACATCTCACCCAACCTCGTAGATCCTATTACGCATGGCAAATGTAGTATGGTTAGTGCTTTAATTTCTGTTGCTATATAATGGATTGCCTGTGCTAGGCGTGCATAGTAGATTACTACTTGATGAGCCATACCTTGTTGTAACCTATCACCTGCTTACCCACTGTAATGTTAGCCACTTGCTTATCTGCTATATTTATATATATATACTTCACTCGCTTATATTTTGATATGACGTGATGAACCCTGGGAGGGCCTGGAGGGTGCCAGGCTTGATGTGTGTGTTGATGGATCAGATGGGCATGTGAGCTGATGATGCTGTATCTAGGTCTGGGGTGGAGCTTACGGCAGGGAGTAGGATGAGGGTTGAGTCGACCGAGCCGGGATCTATGACGAGCTTTTGGAGCGTGTCTTGCCAGGGAATGTATCTGGACATTCCTAGGAACAGCAGTCTGTGGCGGACTAACTTGGATGCCATGGAGGTCTTTGGGTGTGAGCCTCTGAGGGGTGGAGCCCGGGATGAAGGTGCCGTGGTAACACGCTAAAGATCAACCCTGGAGAAGACATCTTGGCTTGGTCACACTTAGGAACTGCTGCACTGGTATTCGGACCTTAGGAATCTCTTGCTTTCCACTCACTTCCCATAGGGGGAAGATGACCGAACCGCTGGATAGATCGATGCCATTACTATCAGGCGAGCATGTGTTAGGGAGGTAGGAGCATGATGATGTCTCACACCCTTTCGAGACGATCATGATGCTCCATGGGAATGGGATCATGAGATAGACTCTTCACAGTATCGGCCACTCTAAGGGTGTTCCAGGGCTGAGAGGTAGGATGGCGTCGTTCTATGGCAGTAGGCACCCAAAATCTGCCTAGGTGGTGATCAACACCGATGATGGTTATCTAGTGGATTAGTGAAACCTCTGCAGAGTGTATGGTTGATCGATCGATACATATGCCAATTCTTTGGCTATGGACCCTTCCTGTGTTCTGCATGCACCGGACTAGTGAGTGGAGTGTTTTACCTTCCCTCTGAGGGTGATTTTCGGCCGTGAGCCAGGTTGAGGGCTGCGGGCCGCTGAGGCAAGCCGAGAGGGAGTTGGCTTGTCGACACGAGTCTGAGATGGTGTTGGAGTTAGGATGGTGATTCGGAGATGGATGGTGATGGATGTTGTGGGCATGGGAATGTGTATAAAACTTGACTATATTATTTATATACTTGATTACTTGCTTAGGAAAACCCCAGCCTTTATAGGTTCCTCTTGTTATATCCATGTTTTGCATCTAATTTCCACAAAGCAATGCATTGGGTTGGAGTGGCCAGTACAAAGTACTGAAAATTTGGTTTTAGGTTCAAGGAGTGAGTACTCTTCTGGGGAGTACAGCGAATGAGGGTTTCGTGTCTACGCTCAAGTTGGATTCATAGATGATAGCTTCCGCACCTTCAAGCTTTTAATTTTTATGCTGCATGAACTCTGATTCCGCCAAATGGTGATGTAATAAGTTATTGTAAACCTCTATTGCACTCTTTTGTTTGATGTATGGATTATGGTAATCAACTGTTATCGGGTAATGTGATTTAAATGGTCATATTACACTTCGACTCTGTGGATTTCCCTTCATAAAAATCGAGGTTGTTTCAGTTGGTATCGAAGCCATACTTGACCCTAGGAAGAAACCCTAGAAATGGACGTTAGTACAGGACAAAACAACTTTTCTTTCGGTTATATACCAACCCTGCATTTCTTCTTATGCAAGGCTTCTCTATTATTACTGACTTGCTGACATTTTTCCCTTTAAAACATGCAGATGACAAGCTTTGGACCCCCGCTTAGATCGTTGAGCAGCCTACCCAAGGCTGAGTTCACCTACGAGGGACAGGAGTTTCCAGGCTTTCCGTACACCCTGCGCCATGTTCTGGGAGTGCTTGGAGTGCCTGTTGAGGAGATCAAGTACACTTGCACGGGAGCACCTGACCCAGAAGGAGGAATCAAGGGCTACATGGTCACTCACCTAGAGACCCCTGCAAGTTAGACTCTGCCTTCAGTACCAGCTCTCCTAGAGATGACAGTCGAGGACTCAATCAAGGAAGGGATCCAGTCTATGTTCCTCAAGGCCCTGCGTGAAGTGATGAAGATTGCTTATGAGCACCTTCGCAACACAGAGTTTTGTCTTCTTCCTCAGGCCCTGAACTCACTCCTCACACCAGAGCAGCAGGACGCCCTGGTCAGGCCGGTCATCCTAGCTGAGACAAGCCTTTGCAACCGCACCTCCGCCGCTCACCTCTTTGAGCAGAACCGCTACATAGAGCACTTAGAGAAGAAGAGGCGCCTTGACCACAACACTCTGATGGAGTACCAAGAGTTTTGCAAGAAGGAGGCTGAGGAGAAGGAAAGTCTCAAGGCAACCGTTGCCCAGTAGAAGGGACAAGCTCGCCTGTCAAGCAAGAGCCCACAAAGCCGAAGTTACTGACCTGCAAAACAAGGTGGAGGACATCGGGCTTTAGAACTACTACCTCGATGCAAGGGTCCTCCAGTTGGAAGGAGAGAAGGTTGACAAGGACAAAGAGATCAGAGAACTTCAGAAGAGGAGACGGGAAGATGGCAAGAGCAACTTCACCGTGCAATGTGAGAAGACAATGCTCGTCCTTGAAGAAAGCAAAGGCAAAAGCACAGTGCAACCAAGGCCATCTGATTGCCCTGATGATTCAGAATGAGACCTTGTTGGACAGGTACAAGAGGCTCAAGATAGCTTGGAAGAACAGCAACGAGAGGCGCTGCCAGGAGTATGCTAAGTTGCGGGACCGACTTCCTTTGTCGGCCAGACGCAAGGACCCCCTTCAAGGAAACTTTCCAGATTGGTCAGACTCTCTTGAGGCACGACCACTGTCCATCCCCCACCAACCTGCCACTTACCAAGGAATTCGGAGAAGCCCAGGCTTACATGAAGTGCCTTCACATGTCACAAGAGGAGCTGACGGTTCTTGGCAGCCGTTTTCACCTAGCAGTGTACGGCACACGATGTACGAGTCAGAGTAGTGTGGACCCTGCATGGCCACGTCATGAGTTAGATTTGAGCTAGTTGTTATCCATGAGTTATGATGTAACATCCCTAATGTACCCTCCATGAGTTACCTTCTTGTAGTGCGAGTCTCGCACGTCATCTAGCGTAGCTGCTAGAGATGATGCCATGTAATGCAAACCATGTGATGAATGTTCGATCTTATCGCATTTTATGGCTCTTATTGCTTCTTTGTATGAGTGTTGGATAGATTAAATGTTTTTCCTTAAATTGTTGAAATCATTTAATTATATTGAATCAATAAAGTACTAAACCGTTGTCGACCCATGTCACAGATGTCTGCACATCGCTCCGCACATCTAGGCAACCGTCCGCCTCTACTCGAGCCTGAGCTTGGGCACGGAAGGCACCGTGGACGCAGGGGTGGTCACGTTCCGCCCATCGACCTCAACCAGGGTGGGAACGATCATGAGCGGACCCTGCCAGCTGGAGGTGGTGCTCCTAAAGGAGGTGCCACTGGAGGAGGTGATGCCAATGGCAATGGGCCTCTGCCACAGTCAAACCCTTCACCGCAACCAATTCTGCCACCACCACCGCCACCGAACCTGGCGAAAGTGATGGCGCAACAGACGCAGCTGCTCGCCGCATTGGTCAATGGGCCAACCACCGCTATGGAGGCAACCTGAATGACTTCCAGAGAAAACTTGAGGGCTTTTTGAAGCTTAGGCCACCCACCTTTGATGACACCTATAAGGAACCGCTGGAAGCTAATGATTGGCTTCGAGAGATCGAGAAGAAGCTGGAGCTGACCACCTGTACCCCTGAGGAACATGTCAAGATCGTTGCTCACCATCTCACTAGAGCTGCACACTCCTGGTGGGACAGCTATTTCCAAGCTCATGAGGACCTCGACCATATCTCCTGGGATGAGTTCGCTGATGAGTTCATCGAGTACCATGTTCCTGAGGGAGTCATGGAGCAAAAGAAGGAGGAATTTCACAACCTCACTCAGAAGGGGTGTGACATCTGCGAGTACACCAACACTTTCACCAGCTTGCTGTGCTATGCATCTTTGCATGTTGCGGCATCTGAGAAGGAGAAGATCACTCAGTACAGGAAGGGTCTGAACCCCAAGATCAAGGTGGCCCTGGGAGACACCAAGAGTCACACCCTTCGTGACATGATCGATCGCTGCATACAGATTGAGAAGGACCAGAAGGAGGCAGGAGAAATGTCCAAGAGGGAGAAGAAGAAGTCCGAGGGCTTCTACCGTGACCATGAGCGCAAGAGGTTCCATTGGGACAGGTCATCAAGCCGTCCTCACTATGGCAAGGACTCTACCTATGGCTCGGGTAAGAGTGGTGGTGCCTACTCTGCTGACCACTTCCGCTCTTCTCGTGACCATCGCTCCCATGACCGTCACTCTCGTGACTGCTCTGGGAAGGATTGCTACCCCCGTGAGCACTCTTCGCAGCCATGTCATAGTTCGACCACTCTACACCTGCTCATGCTGCGCCAAACCCTGGCAACTGGAAGGCCGCTGCGCCAACCCCCACATGCAGTGTGCCGATCACTTGCTATGGTTGTGGCAAACCTGGTCACAAGGTCATCGACTGTCCTGAGAAGATGCCCGCACCTGCTGCACCCAAGTCTCAGTACCGTGGGTCTGTAAGCCACGGTCGCCTCACGCACATGAACGCTAAAGAAGCTCAAGCTGCCCTAGATGTTGTGTACAGTATATTTTTAGTTAATGGAATTAAAGCATCCGTTCTATTCGATTCTAGAGCTACATGTTCATACATCTTATCCAAGTTTACACAAGAGAATAATATACCTACCACTCCACGTCTGGAGCCTATAGTCACCAGTTCTCCCCTAGGTGAGATGAGAAGCACCCATATCTGTAAGGGAGTGAAGCTTTCTATAGAGGGTCTAACCTTTTGAGCTAACCTTACCCTTCTACCTTTAAATGGCCTGGATGTCATCCTAGGCATTGATTGGCTTACCAAGCATAAGGGCTTGATCTCTTATTCACCTAGATATGTTCAGATAACCCACCCTTCTGGCCAAGCAGTTAAATGTGCACTTTAGAAGGATAAGTTTGTATATATTCTATGTGCCCTAAATGCACTCAAGTCTCAGGCAGAATCTCAGAAAAAGGAGAAGACTCTCACTGATGTCCCCGTCGTCAGAGAATATGAGGACGTGTTTCCAGAAGAATTGCCAGGCATGCCACCCGATCGCGATGTTGAGTTCATAATTGACCTCATGCCAGGTACCGTTCCCATTGCTAAGCGACCGTACCGCATGTTAGTTGATGAACTAGAAGAGCTCAAGAAGAAGTTGAAAGAGCTTTATTAGGCCTAGTGCCTCGCCCTGGGGATCACCTGTTCTGTTTATGAAAAAGAAGGATGGCTCAATGAGGATGTGTATTGAATATCGCAATCTCAACGCTGTTACCATCAAGAACAAGTATACTCTGCCTAGGATCGATGACTTGCTTGATTAGCTTCATGGTGCCAAGTACTTCTCAAAGATTGATCTCAGATCTGGTTATCATCAAATGAAGATTCATGAAGAAGACATTCCTAAGACAGCCTTTGTCACACGATATGGGCAATATGAGTTCACCATTGTATCCTTTAGACTCACGAATGCCCCTGCCTACTTCATGAACATGATGAACAAGGTGTTTATGAATGATCTTGATCGATTTGTGGTAGTCTTCATTGATGACATTCTGATTTATTCATACACTGCCAAAGAACATGAAACACATTTAAGAGTAGTGCTCGAGAAGCTATCCCAACACCAACTCTATGCCAAATTTAGCAAATGTGAGTTCTGGCTTGAAGAAGTTGCCTTCCTTGGTCATGTACTCTCAGCTGATGGTGTTGCTATGGATCCTGCAAAGATTGAGGCCGTGAAAGAATGGGAGTAGCCTTGAAATGTGTCCGAGATCAGGAGTTTCTTAGGATTAGCAGGTTACTATCGCCGATTCATTGAGAACTTCTCGAAGATAGCTTGTCCTATGACAAATCTCTTGAAGAAGACCAACTAGTTTGAATGGACACCTGAGTGTGAACAAAGTTTCCAAACTCTGAAAGAGAAGCTCACTACCACACCTGTCCTAGCCTTACCTGATATCACTAATGACTTTGTCATCTATTGTGATGCCTCTCGCTAAGGACTAGGTTGTGTGTTGATGCAGAATGGAAAAGTTATTGCTTATGCTTCCTGACAGCTGAAGGAGCATGAGAAACAATACCCCACTCATGATCTCGAGTTAGAAGCTGTTGTGCATGCCCTGAAGATCTGGAGAAATTATCTTATTAGCAACAAGGGTGATATATATACCGATCACAAGAGCCTAAAGTACTTCTTCACTCAGGAAGATCTGAATATGAGATAGCGCAGATGGCTGGAGCTAATCAAGGACTATGACATGGAAATTCACTATCATCCAGGAAAAGTGAATGTAGTTGCAGATGCTCTTAGTCGCAAGACTTACTGTCATGCTCTATTCATCTCAACCCTGCCACCTGACTTGAAGAAATAAATTGAAGATCTCTAGCTTGAGTAGTACCCCATGGTCTGTTGCACGAGCTTCGCATCGAGTATAATCTCACTGAGCGTTCATGAAGCTCAGAAGAGTTGCGCGGAAATGGATTACATTTGAGGGTTGATGAAGCTAGGCTACAGCCCAGAATTCAGGGAAGATGAGCATAGAACCATCTGGTTCAAGGACAGAATTTGTGTACCCAGTGATCCTGTCTTGTGTAAAGAGATTCTGTTAGAAGCACATGACTCTAAGTATTGCATCCATCCTGGTGGTGCAAAAATGTATCAAGATGTGAAGAAGCACTTCTAGTGGAAAGGCATGAAGACAGACATTGCTAGACATGTGACCAAATGTGACATCTACAACAGAGTCAAGGCCGAGCATAGAAGACCTGCTGGATTACTCAAACCACTTGATGTTCCTGAATGGAAGTGGGAGAGCATATCCATAGACTTTATCATGGGATTGCCTTGATCCCCGCAAGGTCATGACTCCATTTGGGTAATAGTTGATCATCTGACGAAGGTAACACACTTTATACCAGTCAAGACTTCGATACATGCCAAACAATTGGCGGACTTGTACATCAAGGAGATTTTGAGGCTTCATGGGGCTCCTAAGAATATTGTGTCAGATCATGGACCTCAATACATGTCCTGATTCTAGGACTAACCTCGACTACATCACAACTTACCACCCTCAAACAGATGGTCAGACAGAGGTTGAATCAGATTCTTGAGGATATGCTTCGTGCCAGTGTTCTCAAATATGGCTCAGATTGGGAGAAATGTTTGTCATTTGCTGAGTTCTCTTACAACAACAGCTACCAGGCAAGTATCAAGATGTCACCCTTTCAAGCTCTTTATGACAAACCATGCAGAACCCCATTGATGTGGGACCACCCAGGTGAGAGGACAGTTTTTGGCCCCGCCAAAATCAAGGAAGCCGAAGAAGGAGTTGCTCAAGTTTGAGAGAACTTGAGGATCGCTCAAAACCGACAGAAGAGCTACGCTGATAAAAGGCGTCGAGACCTTGAATTCAAGGTTAGGGACTTTGTCTATCTCAAAGTGTCTCCACTTCGTGGTACTGTCAGATTCCACGTGAAAGGGAAACTAGCTCCAAGATATGTTGGCCCTTACCGCATCTGTCAGAGAGTTGGAAAGCTCGCATACAAGCTTGAACTACCTCCAGAGTTAGCAGGACTACACCCCGTATTCCATGTCTCACAGTTACGCAAGTGCTTACGGGTACCCGAGGAAGAATCGATTCCTATGGATGTGTTTGATATCCAAGATAATCTGGAGTACAAAGAGCACCCCATCAAGATTTTGGGTTATGACACCAAGGAGACCCGAGCAAGTCTATCCCTATGTGCAAGGTTCAATGGAGCAATCACACTAAACATGAAGCAACGTGGGAAAATGAGAATCAACTGCTACTATAGTATCCTTACCTCTTTGAAGGGTATGTCACTTCTTAAATCTCGAGGTTGAGATTCCAATGAGGGGGGAGGACTGTAACAACCCGAAAATCCGAGCTACAATTTTTTTTCGAAAAACCTATGAGTGATGAGTGTGACATGTCATCATCTACCCCTAACCATGCATACAACCTTAACATGTCATGCATAACATCCTATGCAATATAGCATAATCAATGTTTCAAAGTAATTATTATCAATGTTTCACATGTAGTTTTCTAATGTTGCAACAGCTTTACCTTCAATATTTCAATAGTTCAACATGTCATGTTGCATGCAAATGTGATTTGGTTCTTATTTGAATTCATGTGATGTTTAATAAAAATAGACCTACAATATTTATTTATGTAATAAATAAATATAATCTATGGGAAATATACCCAACATGGCCTATGACCTCTAAGTATACCATGAAGTATTTTACAACATACTATACAAGTATATACACATGTATTTGGAAAATAGAAAAGAGAAAGGATAAAGGAGAGAAAAAGGAAAAGCAATCTGGCCCAGCAAGCAAACCAGCCTGGCCTGCTTCGCCCTCTCCCTCTCTTTCTCTCCACGCCGCACCGGCCCAGCAAGCCAGCAAGCTGGCCCAGCCGCTCGCTTGCTCTCTCTTTACCTCCCCGCACTGGCCGGCCCACGAGGCCCATCAAGGACCTGCGCCCGCAACACGCTGGAGGGAGCCGGCCACAGCCGCTGACCGGCGGGTTCCGCGGTGGGACCCACCTATCATCTTTTTCAGGCTGAGGTCACCCAACCTCCCCTGCTTCCCACACCGCGCCCGCTCGCATGAGGGCAACGCAAGCTCGCCAACCGCCCGATCTGCCTCGGCCCTGCATCGACAACCATCCCGCAAGCCACCTGGGCCGACCAGCTCTACCACAAGTTTCAAATGGCGTGGGGATTTCCCTCTCGCGTGCGCGTGCTCACAACTGCCTGCACGGTGCCTGTCCCCTCTCTTATCCTTCGCCACGAAGCCAAATTGGCTTGTCTCCCTGCCCACTGGAGCCCACTGCAGCCGCGTGAGTAGCCTGGAAGCTTCCCTTAGACGGGAATGCCCCCCGCCGCTCGAGCTCATGACCGCCGTGCCCTCGCCGTGCTAACTACCATCTATGCCCCTATAAGAGCAAGCCCCGACATTCCCTAGGGTTCCATCGCCTGCAGCCACCTCGGTGGCCAATCAATTTCACCACACCAGCGCCAATTAGAGAAGAAGAAGAGGAAAGGAGAAGGAAGGAGGCGGGGAAGGCCGATGCCATCGCCGGAGAAGAAGAAGAACATCGCTGCTGCCCGGAGCTGCTGCTGCATCACCATTGGGAGCAAGGAGGTGAGACGTACCGCAAGCCACCGCTGGAGCTACTTGGACGTATACCGTACCTTCTCTCCTCTTCAAACACCGATGAGCACCACCGTTCCCCTCTTCCAACCTCCGCCTTGTGCTTCGGCCATGGCGCTCAACCTTGGAGCGCATAGACGAAGGCCTCATCTTCCCTACTTGGACACATGCACACGCACACATGGACCTCCCAAAGCCCAAGGACCATGGCATCGGGAGGATGCCGGACCGGAACGCCGCCATGCCTGTCGCTGCGTTGCACGCCGCCGCATCCAGGCCACCTTGCTGTGTCATCTTTGGGCCTCGAGTCGCTTCGACGTCGGATTCGTGACTGCCTCAGTGAGGCACACCAGTTACGCCCACTAGCCCCTTGGAAGCCACACTAGAAAGCCCCGAACACGAGGCCATGTCGGCGCTGCGCCGCACTGGAGCGCTGCCTGGCACCATTGTTCCTCGTCGCCACCGGCCACCACGAGGAACAAGAAGTCTCAAGGAGCATCGCCGTGGGGTTCTGCCTCAAGCCGTGGAGATGATGGGGGTCAGGGAGTCTCCCTCGTTGCCATGCCATGCACCGCTGCCGTGACAGGGCTCCGCCGTGGGAGTTGCTACCCACGCGGACTCCGCCACGAGGAAATGGTCGCCGTCGGCACCTTGGAAGAGCATTGGGTGAACCCAATCACACCCCTGCGCCCCGATTTGGACTTGGAATGGGTTGATGCATGGTTGTCACCGTGCGTCGCACTGTCGAGCAGCTGTCTACCAAGGACCACGCTGCCGGGAGCCAAGCTTCTAACTTGAAGACCACCCTCATGCTTGCCTTGACGCCCTGAAGCTGTTGAGCAAGAAGATGAAGCCAGAGGACCACCGGAGCGCCGGGAAATTGAGGATCCCTCATCGTTGTTGCGCCCCACTATCGGGAGAAGGAAACAGAGGAAGGGGATGGATTGGAGAAGCGGATGGTGGACATGGTCTACGTGAACCAGAGCCACTGCGTGTGGGCCCAAGCAAGGACGGTGCACCGCGGATCGGCCTGTGGACCGCATGGACCTGAGGATACACCCGTGCACCCGGCTTACATGAGCCAGAGACGCTGACAGTGGGCCCAGCAGGCACTGGAGCACAGTGGACCAGAACCGTGAGCTGAGCCTGTTTTGGATCCAGACGATGACGTGTTAGCACCAGAGCACGCCATGTGGCGGGCCAAGCTCGACCCATATCTGGCCCAGTCGGCCCAGTAACGGCCCGTTAACAGCCCAGTGGGGCCCACCTGTTAGTTGACCGTTGACCGTTGACCGTTGACTGTTGACGTCAGTAGTGACATCACCTCGGACCCACATGTCAGGCGATCGTTGACCC
Source organism: Bothriochloa decipiens (assembly GCA_023333625.1). Taxonomy (NCBI): domain Eukaryota; kingdom Viridiplantae; phylum Streptophyta; class Magnoliopsida; order Poales; family Poaceae; genus Bothriochloa; species Bothriochloa decipiens. Next base: position 53,050,236 of record CM041637.1, on the reverse strand, counting down.
GGTCAATGCTGACGTCAGCATGACGTCATCTGCCACGTCAGCTGCTGCGTTGCCTCTGTTGGACCCGCCACACGACACGTGGACCCCCGTGATGCCACGTGTTAGCACCAGACAAATCAGTCCTTTTCTTTTTTTTCAAAAAATGGTTAAATCTTTGAAAAATCATAACTAATTCATACTAGCTCAGAAAATTATGATCCACATATTCAAATTTTCTATAAATCGAGCTCTACCTATTTTTACTATGTTTGAGTGCATTTGGATCTTTTATTTGGCATTCGTTCTTTGTGCTAATATATAGGGGTCGCCTTGCGACCATTAATTCTCGATTACAGGGTCAAGCGAGGACAGGTTTGACGACAGTGACTACCAGAAGAAGTCCGACAGCTATGTCAATGAAGGTGCCACATCTCACCCAACCTCTTAGATCCCATTGCGCATGGCAAATATAGTATGGCTAGTGCTTTAATTTCTGTTGCTATATAATGGATCGCCTATGCTAGGCGTGCATAGTAGGTTACTACTTGATGAGCCATACCTTGTTGTAACCTATCACCTGCTTACCCGCTGTTATGTTACCCACTTGCTTATCTGCTATATTTATATATATATACTTTACTCGCTAATATTTTGATACGACGTGATGAACCCTGGGAGGGCCTGGAGGGTGCCAGGCTTGATGTGTGTGTTGATAGATCAGATGGGCATGTGAGCTGATGATGCTGTATCTGGGTCTGGGGTGGAGCTTACGGCAGGGAGTAGGATGAGGGTTGAGTCAACTGAGCCGAAATCTACGATGAGCTTTTGGAGCGTGTCTTGCCAGGGAATGTATCTGGACATTCCTAGGAACAACAGTTTGCGGCGGGCTAACTTGGATGCAATGGAGGTCTTTGGGTGTGAGCCTCTGAGGGGTGGAGCCCGAGATGAAGGTGCTATGGTAGCACGCTAAAGATCAACCCTGGAGAAGACATCTTGGCTTGGTCATACTTAGGAACTGCTGCACTGGTATCTGGACCTTAGGAATCTCTTGCTTTCCACTCACTTCCCATGGGGGGAAGATGGCCAAACCGCTAGATAGATTGATGCCATTACTATGAGGCGAGCGTGTGTTAGGGAGGTAGGAGCATGATGATGTCTCACACCCTTTCGAGATGATCATGATGCTCTGTGGGAATGGGATCATGAGATAGACTCTTCACTGTATCGGCCACTCTAAGGGTGTTCCAGGGCTGAGAGGTAGGATGGCGTCGTTCTATGGCAGTAGGCGCTCGGAATCTGCCTAGGTGGTGATCAACACCGATGATGGTTATCTAGTGGATTAGTGAAACCTCTGCAGAGTGTATAGTTGATCGATCGATACATATGCCAATTCTTTGGCTATGGACCCTTCCTGTGTTTCGCATGCACTAGACTAGTGAGTGGAGTGTTCTACCTTCCCTCTGAGTGTGATTTCCGGCCGTGAGCCCGGTTGAGGGCTGCGGGCCGCTGAGGCAAGCCGAGAGGGAGTTGGCTTGTCGACACGAGTCTGAGATGGTGTTGGAGGAGTTGGGATGGTGATTCGGAGATGGATGGTGATGGATGTTGTGGGCATGGGAATGTGTATAAAACTTTACTATATTATTTATATACTTGATTACTTGCTTAAGAAAACCCCAGCCTTTATAGGTTCCTCTTGTTATATCCATGTTTTGCATCCAATTTCCATAAAGCAATGCATAGGGTGTGAGTGGCCAGTACAAATTGTACTGAAAATTTGGTTTTAGGTTCAAGGAGTGAGTACTCTTCTGGGGAGTACAGCGAATGAGGGTTTCGTGTCTACGCTCAAGTTGGATTCGGAGATGATAGCTTCCGCACCTTCAAGCTTTTATTTTTTATGCTGCATGAACTCTGATTTCACCAAGTAGCGATGTAATAAGTTATTGTAAACCTCTCTATTGCACTCTTTTATTCGATGTATGGATTATGGTAATCAACTGTTATTGAGTAATGTGATTTAAATGGTCATATTAAACTTTGACTCTGTGGATTTCCCTTTGCAGAAATCGAGGTCGTTTCAGTTGGTATCGGAGCCATACTTGACCCTAGGACGAAACCCTAGAAATAGACGTTAGTACAGGACAAAACACCTTTTCTTTCAGTTATATACCGACCCTGCATTTCTTCTTATGCAAGGCTTCTCTATTATTACTGACTTGCTGACCTTTTTCCCTTTAAAACATGTAGATGACAAGCTTTGGACCCTCGCTTGGACCGTTGAGCAGCCTACCCAAGGCTGAGTTCACCTACGAGGGATAGGAGTTTCCAGGCTTTTTGTACACCCGGCGCCGTGTTCTGGGATTGCTCGGAGTGCCTGTTGAGGAGATCAAGTACACCTGCACGGGAGCACCTGACCCAGAAGGAGGAATCAAGGTCTACATGGTCACTCACCTAGACACTCCTGCAAATTAGACTCTTCCTTCAGTACCAGCTCTCCTATAGATGATAGTCGAGGACTCAATCGAGGAAGGGATCCAGTCTGTGTCCCTCAAGGCCCTACGTGAAGTGATGAAGATTGCTTATGAGCACCTTCGCAACATAGAGTATTGTCTTCTTCCTTAGGCCCTGAACTCACTCCTCACACCAGAGCAGCAGGACGACCTGGTCAGGCCGGTCATCCTAGCTGAGACAAGCCTTTGCAACCACGCCTTCGCCGCTCACCTCTTCGAGCAGAACGGCTACATAGAGCACTTAGAGAAGAAGAGGTGCCTTGACCGCAACAATCTAATGGAGTACCAAGAGTTTTGCAAGAAGGAAGCTGAGGAGAAGGAAAGTCTCAAGGCAACCATCGCCCAGCAGAAGGACAAGCTCGCCCGTCAGGCAAGAACCCACAAAGCTGAAGTTGCTGACTTGCGAGACAAGGTGGAGGACATTGGGCTTCGGAACTACTACCTCGACGCAAGGGTCCTCTAGTTGGAAGGAGAGAAGGTTGACAAGGACAAGGAGATCAGAGAACTTCAGAAGAGGAGATGGGAAGATGGCAAGAGCAACTTCACCGTGCAATGTGAGAAGACAATGCTCGTCAAAGCCTTGAAGAAAGCAGAGGCAAAAGCTAGGTTGATCGATCAACACCGATGATGGTTATCTTATGGATTAGTGAAACCTCTGTAGAGTGTATGGTTGATCAATTGATACATATGTCAATTCTTTGGCTATGGACCCTTCCTGTGTTTCGCATGCACTGGACTAGTGAGTGGAGTGTTCTACCTTCCCTCTGAGTGTGATTTCCGACCGTGAGCCAGGTTGAGGGCTGCGGGCCGCTGAGCCAAGCCAAGAGGGAGTTAGCTTGTTGACACGAGTCTAAGATGGTGTTGGAGGAGTTGGGATGGTGATTCAGAGATGGATGGTGATGGATGTTGTGGGCATAGGAATGTGTATAAAACTTGACTATATTATTTATATACTTGATTACTTGCTTAGGAAAACCCCAGCCTTTATAGGTTCCTCTTGTTATATCCATGTTTTGCATCCAATTTCCACAAAGCAATGCATAGGGTGGGAGTGGCCAGTACAAATCGTATTGAAAATTTGGTGTCAGGTTCAAGGAGTGAGTACTCTTCTAGGGAGTACATCGAATGAGGGTTTCGTGTCTACGCTCAAGTTAGATTCGGAGATGATAGCTTTCGCACCTTCAAGCTTTTAATTTTTATGCTGCATGAACTCTGATTCTGCCAAGTGGCGATGTAATAAGTTATTGTAAACCTCTCTATTGCACTCTTTTGTTCGATGTATGATTATGGTAATCAACTATTATCGGGTAATGTGATTTAAATGGTCATATTATACTTTGACTCTGTGGATTTCACTTTGCAGAAATCAAGGTTGTTTCACATGGTGTCGGCGCGGTGTGTGGCAGATGCTGCCACAAACACGCTGGCCTCGCCCACAGGGACGGCGCCCAGGCTGTGCGCCACAGCCAACCGCTGCAGCGAGTGTCGGGACTACGCATCCCGTATGATGGTCGCCAGGCGGCGCCGGGCCATGGCCGCGTACGCCTCATACCGGAGCTCCACCATGCACCACCCCATAAAGTGGTCTCATGCAATTCCTGAACTCCTACATCTTTATCATTCTTGTTTTGCATCTCTTACATATTTACCACATTTACCTATGTGGCACGCCATGTTGGCCTGGCAAGGTGGGGCACAAGCAGCATAGGCATACAAAAAGACGAAGCTGCCCTTGCCCTGTTTTCTCTCTCACTCTCAATAACAGCTAGGGTCCCACAACTTCCCTTCCAATGACGAGGTGCTCGAGCTCAATCTCGATCTTGACGGTGAGCTCAGCACGGGCACAAGAGAGCTTGGCCCTGGCAGAGCTGGTGACCTTGGCTGTAGGTGAGGTCAGCCCTGGCAGTGCAGCTGGCCATGGACGCGCGGGAGCTCGGCCCTGGCGACGCGGCTGGCCATGGACGTAGGCGAGCTCGGCCCTAGTGATGCGGCTGGCCATGGACGTAGGCGAGCTCGGCCCTGGTGATGCGGCTGGCCATGGACGTGGGCGAGCTCGGCTCTGACGGCGTGGCTGGCCATGGACACGAGCGAGCTTGGCCAAAGGCAGCTCGGGTAGTCATGGCCGCAACGTAAGCTCGACCTCAGGCACAGGCGAGGTCAGCCCCGACGTCATGGATGCCCTGGCCGTGGGCGAGGTCGGCCCCAGTGGCGCAGGTGGCCTTCGCCACGCCGTCTGTCTTCCTGCTGGTGCAGCAGTTCTTTCTCGTCGGCGTAGGCGGGCTCAGTCCCGGCGGCGCGGCTGCCATTGCTACGGGGCAGCTTTGTCTTTTCGCCTGCCTGTGTTGACCGTGCCCTACCATGTCAGGCAGATCTGGTGTGCCACGTAGGCAAATATGGTAAATATGTAAAACACACAAAATAAGAATGATAAAGATGTAAGAGTCATTTTGTAACAGAACCGCCCAATTAATATAAACCTAAGGTAATAAGTAAATCGCCAAGGCAATTTAGTTAGCATATTGTGCTCATATTAACCAGGTAGTCCATGAAATCTCGAAGGATTTCAAACTTTTCCAACGACACACCCAGATTGCACAGTTCAGCAGTTACCATTCACCTGTTCTTACTTTTCACACATATCAAAATTATATCACCGGTTATTATATAAATTCCTTTTTGAATCAGAGTTACAAATAAATAGAGGAAGTAGATATATTTTTGACATATACTCACACCTATGATTTGAAATACATTTCCAGATTAGGGTCAACATCCAACAATAGCAATTAGACGAGATATAAGAGATGACCTTACCCAAGGTCTAGTCTTCCCGTAGTGGGATACAAGTCTGTCTTGTCATCACAGCAAAAGTCTTATGATCTGCAACAAGTGGGAATAAAACTCAGTACGAGAACATACTCAGCTAGACTTACCCGTTGTAAACCAAAAATAAAGTGACTCCAAGGAGTATGCAAGGCTGCATAAGGAGGCTAGCTGACTCATTTTCTTTGCATAAAAGCTTAAGCTTATTAAGAACAATTATTATAGCCTTCTAGCTTTGCATCTTAAAGTCATTAACCTGATCATGCTAGATTAGCACCTGGACTACACAAGCATGGTGTAATTATCAAGCAAGAATAGTACACTTTCGGTTGAGCATCTTTTAGCATTAACATCATAACCATCTCATCTCTTTGTTTAAGTTTTTACTATGATACTGGTGCTCAAGTCAGTGTTCACTATCCAGGAACGATAGCTATTATAATCGATTGCAAACTAGCTGGCGAGGTATTCCCCATACAAACCCAGACATGCCTGCGCGAAGGCACCTTATGTCACCTTGGCCTGTTCGGGTAGAGTCGCGGGGTTAACAGGAACCATCATACCCAGGGGCCGCTCGACTGCATCTAGTCAGACGCCAACCTCAGGCTTACTCTCTACGCTGCTGTAATCACCCACGCCATCTCCAATACAATGCGTTCATCAGGTCGAAACCCGGCCCAAACATAACTCAAGGCTTCGCGGTCGGATGATCACACCCTTCCAGCTATCTGTGGGGCATGCGTTCAACATGACAAGAGGGCCGAGACATCATACGGGGTCCTAGTTTGACACAGATGGGATAAACAACACAGAACCTCCAGTTCTGTCCACAGCACCAATCTCGCCCGATCTCGATTTATTACTCCGTATGGTTATTCCAAAACAACAATATGGCTCATCATTATGAGTTACCACCTATACCTCACGGATGACAGGAAATGACCCGACTTCTATCGATCTAATTTAAGCAGGGCTAAGCATATAAATGAGCCTAAACTTAACAGGGTGTATGGGTAACTCAGGTGGACAAGGGTAATCATAATGCATCAATGGTATCAATCAACGCCTATAAACTTAATGCATCATATACAATAAAGAACGCAAATTAAGTTATTTGTAAAACTGTAGGGAGAAATGCTCCGAGGCTTGTCTTCCTCTAACAAGCAAGGTTGAAGCTCCAGATACTTGATCACTCCACTTCTGGATCCTTGTTTCATGTCACGTTCTGTTCTCCTAGCGATCCTGTATGGTGCATGTGCATGTATGAATACGAAGAATGCACATGATATGATAATGGAGTATGATGATGATGAATGCTTGCATATTCTTTCTACAAGATAGTCAACATTATCCAAGAACATGTACCCTAGTCACATGTAATCTACGATATCCTCTACTAAAAACAATACAAGCCTAGCGGTGAAACCTTCTTTCTACCTATCGCCAGTAAACAAGCCAGTAAAGTAACTAGCCATCTTACTATCACTAGCAAACAAGCTAGTAAGGCCAAAGATCTATACTAAGCATAGGCAAGCATCATTTAGGGCATGACATCACAAAACAAGATTTAAGTAAGGCATTCATATGGATAGAGCATAACTACATCATGCATGTAAAGTGTCTAGAAAATCTACAAAAATTACAAAAGATAAAACATGCTAACTCTAGGCTACCATCCAAATTCACCTTATTTGAACAAGTCTATTGCCCTACACAAAAATCAGAAAGCAGCACAATTAAATGGACCTAAAAATACTTTGTATTACCAAGTATGCAAAACTTCAGATTTCATCACATCATCAGCTACCTTATAGCATACAAGTAGCCTTCAACAACTATCACCCTCATACTAGGTCTATATAATTCATTTAGGAACTATCCCAAGAATAGCCCCCTAATCTCACTTGAACCATAACTTCATATTTTTACACAACAAGCATGCATAAAATATTTTTCATAGATAGAGCATCACTAGAGAAGACAAACAAAACTGGAATCACATTTTTCTGAGCATCCTAGAATTAGTTATGCATTTAATGTAAATAAATCATCTTGAATAAAACTATACAGAAAGGTATCCCAAACATGGCATATTATATTTTTAATAGATAGAATACATCATAAGAAAAATATGAAAACTTGAATCACCTTAAATGGAGCTATAAATATCGAGTTATGAATTTTGGAAGCATTTTTACAAAAATCTAGAATAATGCAATTTCTGGAAAATCCAACTTAAACTGCTACGTGTACCCAGTCTGCACACAGAAATTTAACACAGCTAGGTGCACCCGGCGATGTGCACCCAGATCGGCTGACGGCTGGGACCCGCGAGGTCAACCTGGCCCCACATGTCAGCCGACCGGAAACAAAGGACGATAGTGGACCGGCAAGAACTCGCCAATGGCGAGGTCTCCGGCGGCGAGCTCGGTATCAATGGACTCAGTGCAACGACATGAACCAAGCAGTGTAAGAATGTAAGGCTGCAGTGGAGCGAAACGATGACAGCAACACACGACGGCGAGCTACATGCCGGCGAGGTGGCCGTCTCCGGCCACGACAAGGCAAGGCGAGCGGCTAGGCGGCTCCGCGGGCATGAAATAGAGCTAAGGGAAGGTTCATGATAAGGGGAACCACGACGACGAGATCGCGTGCATGACCCGCTGACGGTGAGCAGGACGACGACAAGCTGTCGATCCGCCGAAACCTAACTCAATTCGGCCAAAATGGTCAAAGGGACACGACCTAGAGACTATGGTGCACGCAACGAAGGAAGAAAGGCAGAGCGAGTTAGCGCTGGCCAAGGTGGATCGAAAGCTCTGCTCAAGCTCCGGCGATGGTGGTCATGGCGGAACTGGCCGATTCGGCCCTCACCTTCGGCGATTCGCACTACAAATGGCACAGAGAGATGGAGAAGGATGAGGCGAAGCTGTGAGCGTGAGCTAGGAAGAAAATGGCGTGGTGGAGGTACTCGCAGCCGAAAACTCTCTACGGCGGCGCTCTGGAGCTCTGCAATGGCGCTATGGCTGCTGTGGAGGGAGGTAGGGGCAGTGGAGTACGGGCAAGTGAATGAGGATGGGTAGGAGAGAGTGAGTGAGGGCAGCCTTGGGCTGTCCTGTTTAAGGAGAAGACCACGTGGGTAGGGGCACATGGTCAGCAGGGCACGGCGTGCCCGTGAGCGCTGGCACGCAAAACTTGTTAACAATGTGATTTGATGCAAATGATATGATTATGCTCATAATATGCAGTGCAAAGATGTGGTTAACACCTGGGGTGTTACACATTCTAAGAGTGATAATTAGGTAAGTGACATTATTTATAGTGGTAAATATGTAAAAGCCCCGTGGTTGCGTATTCCAAACAAGAAATTATACAACAACAACTGATAGAGAGAGGTTTTTTAGATTGGAGGGAAATCTTCGGCGCCGACCAGGTGGTAGGTAGCCGCGCGCTGACCACCCTAGTCTAGCATTGTTTATCTTCCTCCCTGAGACATAAATTCGTCTTGACGTAGCCTAAGCCCATGCTGGCACACTCTCCCTCCCCCACGCCTAGCGTCTCCACCGACACCCCATTTGAACTCGTCGGCGCCGCCTCCATCTCCAAGGCCTCATCCCCACTTTCATCTCCACTTCATCTATCAAGGTATCGATTGTTTGGATATCAAGGCCTCATCCCCACTTCCATCTCCCCTCCTTGGAGATGGAAGTGGAGATACCTTGATAGATGAAGTGGAGATGGAAGTGGGGATGGAAGTGGAGATGGAAGTGGGAAGGAGGGGGAGGCAGGGAAGACAGATGGTGGGGATGCCAGTGGGTGGCTTAGGGTGCCCTGATGGCAGGGGATGACGTCCAGGCCAGGCTAGGGCGGGCACGAGCATGGCCATGGTAGCAGCAGTGGGAATGGGGGCAGGAAGGGGAAGAAGGCGATCGCTGTGTGGGCTAGGACCACGACGGGCGGTGGATGGCGGGGCGGCGGAGAGGTGCTTGGCGTGGAGACGAAGAAGATAGTGCAGGGCAACGTCGGGGCAAAGTGAGGAAGAAGAAGGTGGGCAGTGTTGATAGGCCGCAGAGATGAGGCCCATTTCAGAGTGGTCGCTGGGGTTGCATTAACTAGGTGGTCGGCCCCTTGCATCACCCGTTGTGGACTGGGTTGCTGCTGGTGCAAATGAGCCAATGGAGAGGTAGAGGCGGGAAACTAATTGTTGGACTCAGAATGGGTCAAGGCCCATGCATAGTAACAAGGAAGGTGCGAATGAGGTTTTGTGGGCGGGTGCCTTTGTGCTTGAAGAAAAAAATTCTCGGTGGAATAGAGGGAAAAGGAGAAAGGGATTTTGGGAAGAAAAAGTCTACTTTTCCTCTCATTTTTGCGCGTTTGAATGATAAAATCAGGGGAAACACCTCTTCTAACTTTGTAGTATGTGCAATTTACCTCCCTAGAACGATTTTTGAAGCCGGTTTTTTTCTTTTTCTATCTATTTCTACAGAATCTTTCAAAATTATAGTAAACAAACATCATAAATAAAAATTTCAATTTTCTTGGATTTCACGTGAGTAGATCTACATACTGAACATATAATATGATATATTTAGTAAAAAATTTGTTGTATTTTTAGATCTATTCTTTTAAGTAATTAATTGGAATAATTCATAGTTGTAGTGTAACATCCCGGGTTTTTGAAGAAACCAAAAATACGAAGTTTTTAAAAATTTTCCTGCATTTGTGTGAAGCATGTAGTTGCTAGGTCAAACCTAAGTCAACTAAGAACAATTTATATGCATGTAGAGTTGCTTGTAGGAGTGTGCCAAAGTTTCTTACTGAGCTAGGGTTTTGTGTTGGAGTGCACAAATCCGTAGCAAATTCCTTGGTTCGTTGTAGGACTATCTCAAGTTTCCTTTAAACCTCCCCTCTAGTGCCCTTTATACATTCCTCTCAACTCTTATGTGTCTCCCAACTTTTGAGTCACAAATTCGTACCACCATGTTTCAGCCACTAGGCCCATAGCGGTTCCAGATGCGTCGCCGATGCACACACCATGCTAAGGAGATCCACAGCATGCGCCCCTTTTTGGGCTTTATCAGCACACGACGCCACCTCATCGTCGTCGGCATAGTGCCGCTGCTGTCACAGCTAGCCTCACGTGAGCCCTGCTTCCGCCCTCACCATCGCAACTGCTTCACCCACGGGGGGCTATGGTGGCTAAGCGTCCCCCCTCCCTGTCCCATGGGCTGAAATGTTTTGGAGCAAGTCTTCGGTCCGGCCCACCAGTGCTTCATTGAGCTTTGAGCACTATGAATCAATCAAATTATCTGTCTTAGCTATATTTATTAGTGTACTATGTCCAGCAAAATTTTTTTTTTGGCCTATGTGATTTAGTCCCCCCTGGTCCATTTTTGGATCCACCACTGACCACAACCTCGCTGGTGCATCGCCCCGCCACACCGTTGCAGTCGCACCTTCTCGCTGCCTTCTGCTGAGCGTCCTCGCGATCCCACCATGTTGCCTGTGCCCACCACTTTCCCAAATTATGGGGACAAGCTTTGTGCCACCCTTGTTTTCCTTATGGCCTTACCATGGGCCACACACAGCACGAGAATGCCCCATCGGTCAAGCTGGGTGTGCATCACGTCTCGCCATGATCGTAGCCCCTTGTCGACTACCTTGTCGCCATCGTAGTCTCACCACGCACTCACCACCGCACCGCCATGTGCCTCCATTGTGGTGTGATCTCGGCTGAGCTACTGGTCATCACCGTGGAGACCTTCGGCTCTGTGGTGGTCCTAATCGAAGGTAAGCGCTGCTTTTGGCCCTGGGTGAAACCGTGGTCACCCAGCTATCCACTCATCATGCCCGTATGCTGCCACCACCATGGCCGCCCTCACCCAAATACTGACCCGTCACCCTTGACCCCAACACTCTTGTCGAGACCCCGTGATGCCAAAACGCACATCCACAGCGTCGGCGGCGTCGGCCAACACACTAGTATAGATGGAGCAGAGGAGGAAAGGGGAAAAGGAAGAGGAGTAGCCGCACCATGGACGTGCTCTACAGTGAGCTAGAGAGAAGGGATAGAGAAATCTGTCCGCCATAGACTAAGGGAGAAGCATAGCACGAGGACTTCGTCCACCATGAGCCAGATCTGCGGTCTGTAGACCACCTGACCAATTTCACCATGGACCACACCCACGTAGACCAGGCCCGTTTGAAGCCCATATCCAGCCTACTAAACCCACATGTCAGCCCCTAGAAGGCCCATATCCAACCCGCTAAACCTAGTTGAAGCCTAGTCAACTTTGATCGTTGACTAGTTAGCTATTGACCGATGACCTGACCCTACCTGTCATTGACCACCATGTCCCAGCCAAACTTGCGATGCCACATGTCAGCCACATGTCAGCCTACTTGCCTTTAACCCTATCATTTGTACCCTTATACATCTGTCCTACTCGTCATGAATGATCCATCTGTTCCTCTCTCCTGAGCTATGGAAATGTGCTACTCCTCTATCGTCATCATGTTGGTTTAGTGTTGTGGTTCTTTTGTTGGTTCTTGTGTTTGTGTAAATTCTACAATCGTTAGTCCCTGTTCAGTCCCTATGATTATAGGACTCCGGTAGTAACGGCCTCCTGATGTTACATCAAATAAAGTTGTAATCGATAGTGTAGACGTGGTGTCTAGGATAAATATTACCTTCGTTTGTCTCACTTACCCACGGTTGAGGTGTGGGGCGTCAGGGTGGTGACAGCCTTAACATAACCCGGTTACCCCCATGTTCGGTTTGGAGGCAAGTTCTTAGCCAGTCTCGCTCAGCTACTAGGTGCACGTCAATCCTCAAAGTAAGTTACTCCCTCCATTCCAAATTATAAGTCATTTTGATTTTTTTGGTTCACTCACTTTGCTATGTATCTAGACATAGTTTTATGTTTAGATACATAGCAAAGTAAGTGAATCAAAAAAATCAAAGTGACTTATAATTTATGTCTAGATACATAGCAAAGTGAGTGAACCAAAAAATTCAAAGTGATTTATAATTTAGAACAGAGGGAGGAAGATTGATTAGGCAAAATTGAATATAAAATCTTAGTTAAAGTTAAAATCTCATCCTACTCGCTATCTTTATCCTATGATTTAACTAGTGTTTAGAGATTAATTAACATCTATTCCCTGAAGAAATACGATACCCTGAATACCACCGGGTGAAGGGCTATATATAGTGATAGTTCCGTGTGCTTGCGAATTTATCTATATTACATTAAAAATGCAAACAATCATTTCTGATGTCGTTGCCGGAGAACAGCGCCATTAGTATGTATGAAAAACAACCATGCATCAACTCATCTGTTTCCTGTTTGTGTTTTTTTGAGTATACACATGCAAACCTTTTTTGAGAATGTATACATGTGCAAACTTTGGCTCCCTGCTTCCCTCTACGTTACGTTGTGTCATTAGAGTGCACGGTTAGATTAGATTTAAACGGATCTACTAAAACCAAAGATTACAAAACTATCCCTTAAAATGGATTATAGAAGTATAAGCATTACAAAAGAAGGAAAATATGCAAACGAAAACGATATGAGGTCACACTGGTTTTTAGTGAGGTTTGTCGACATATCAATATTATCAAGACATGACTACATATCTCCTCGTAAACAATAGCTACATCGGCATTCCAGTGCTTCTGCGGTCTTGCCGCAGGCCAAACCAGTCGCCAAGTTGTTTCATGGATGGGTTATCTCATCTTTATTCCTCACTCCTCTTAAGATATAGAGTTTGAGTCAAACTATATTCTACTAATACAACTTAATTCCAATTGTGACAAAATTGTACACATATTTGATATATAGCTAACAAACTCCATCTTGATTAATATGCACTCCACCTTAAAGTTGTCTATATGCGCGAACCTCCATGTATCCGACTAGAGTTGTTGCATTTGCCTCTCCACGAAACTTCCTGATGAGTCTGATCGCAGACCCACTACAAACAAGCGACTTTGCTATTTCTGCAGCTTCGTACTCGATGACTCCACTCCACTTGCAGACATGATTCCTTCTCTTTATCACCAAAATATCTACTATTGATTAAAATTATATTTCTCTCCAACCCTTACATGCTTTACTCCTTGAAGCACATCTCCTCTCTGCCGGGCGCCACACTAGCTAACTAAATCCAACACCATATTCGAACCTGAGTGTAAACATGATACAGAGAACCTAGCTCATATTTTTTTATCCAAGTCATATATAGAATTTGTGCATGCCCATTAGCTTGCTCTTCTATTCCCACTAGATGCTACATCCATGACGTTTTATATCATATAGCCTCCCGCAGCAAGGTTCAACCAAATCTATGTCTATGTCTATGTCTATAAAGACAAACTCCACTAACTAATTCTCTAGCATGTTCTTGGCCCACGCATCCTCGCCTACTTAACCCATTAATCGGCTGCCATCATAGTATGGTATCTGCAGTCATTTGATGCCAATCAAGATATTGTCTTCTTTTCTGTTAGCACTAGTTGACTCACCTCATTATATATGCACCGTACTAACTCAAAGTCTCCATAACTTCAGTTCACAGCAATTCAGGAGTTAAGGAAGCGCACATGCATAGCGCGTCCTTTGCTTTGAGTTGATTCAGTTGTACTTTTTTCTTGAATCAATCCAAAGGTGTGCGTTCTATTCTTGTTTCTAGAGTACGAATTATTTATTTTCATGTTGTTTTATACAAATAAACTGAAGTATCAAATTAAATATTGTAAATTGTTTCGGAAAAAGCTATGTGTTTCCCTTTTCCTATGTTATCTGCCCATCCATGCATAAGTGTTTGGAAGTTAACTTCGGAATCATTCATACTATTGGTAATAGCTTCAATGTACTTGAGAAACTCTGCTTATTTTTTGATGCAAAAACCGTGGGAGAGTTCGGAACTCTGCTTATTTAGAGCCCATTTGAGAAGGCTTCTTCCTTGCTCTAGTTTTGGCTCTACGCTACTTATATAATATAATACATAAAGAAACCAAAGATACTGTTGTGCTACTTATATAATATATAAAGGAACTGAAGATAGCGTTGTTTGTGTTTTTGAAAGTGTGCATGTCGCACACAAACCCACAGCAACTTGGGTTGGCCGGTTGGGTAGGGCGTGTGCTTACGAGAAGATAGCGAAGCCAGAATTTTTTTTTACTTCACTGAGTTTTACTTCATTGAGCCATGTATTTAGTTAGGTGATTGATAAACAACGACAATCCATATTATTCCCTGTTGCTTTTCTTAGGCCATGCAAGACCGTTTATTTTCTTTGGTACTATACTACTGTTTATCAACTCATCCTCGATCGGTTTCTTGCAGTTGTCTTCGTATTGTGAACCAGCTGGTTGTCTCCGTCAATCATCACTGATCATAGCAATATGGATCTATTAACAACTAGTGCTGTGTGGTTCATCGTGTCTTTTCTTCTCTTCTCTGCCATAGCAACCAAGATTGCAAAAAGAACTATGTCTGGTGGCCCAAGATGTACCATGCCAACTCCACCAGTCGTGGAGGGCAGATCTCTCGTACGATTCATTAACACGCTTCTTAGAAAAGGTCTACGAGCTACGGTCCATGATGAACATGAAAGGATGGGAGGTGTGTTCACGGTAAGCTTCTTTGGGCTACTGAAGAAAACGTTCTTGGTGGGGCCAGACATGTTAAATCATTTCTACAATGGGCTAGAGTCAGAAATTAACCATGGTAACATGCTTGAGTTCATGGTGCCCATGTTTGGCAAAGTAGGCTTTGGTGTTGATTTTGCCACCCGGTATGAGCAGCTCTGCTTCTTCGGTGATCCACTGAAACGTCCTTCCAAGTTGAGGATACACGTTGGTTCCATCATTCAAGAAGTAGAGGTGAGTAGCAAACGCACCTCCAACTTTTATTATATGTACAGTAGTATGCATATTTATTAATTATGAAATAAATTCTGAGCTATATTGTTGGGCAGAGGTGGTAGAAAAAATATAAAGTAGCAGATGTTAGTTACGAGAACACCAAGCATATATCACTTAATTATTTGAGTACATCGACTTTGTTATGGTACCCCAAATGACTTGAGCCATTCATTTATTTTGATCTAATGTTTTTAGTGACATGTTACCTCCTACTAGAAGGTAATAAGAAGTGAAATATATATATCTACTTAATTTTATTTTGTAAAATAGGATAAATAAGGAAAATTTTAGATATAAGAATATTTTTTTCTAGATTTGATTGATACATGCATGTTGATATGGTAAATTATCTTTTTTATTTTGCAACAACTGTAGACTTGATAGTATTTAGATTATCACGAAAGGAAGGGCCACGCACGGGTCTTCTGACTAATAAGGGATTTGACAATATTGATTTTTTTTACTTTCCTACCTTAATCAATCAATTAATTACTTCAAAAATCTAGAAAATCAATGGCTAAGATTTGTTTGAGATATTAACTCCTAACAAGTAAATGGGTACTGTAGCATTATTCAGTGAGCTTACAGTGTAATCGTGCTTTTTTATTATAGGATTATTTTGCAAAATGGGAACAAGAAGGCATAGTTGATCTAAAACATGAGTTCAGTCAGTTACTCATGCTGATATCAAGCCGATGTCTACTCGGTAAGGAGGTTCGGGAGAAGATGTTCGATGAAATCCATGCTCTCTTCCAGGAGTAGAAAAATGGCATGCGCCTCCCCAGTGTTTTCTTCCCATACGCCCCAATTCCAACAAACTATAGGCGTGATAGAGCGCGCGCCAAGCTCTTCAAAATATTCAGCGAGATCGTGAGGTCTCGGAGGAGCACCAACCGAGTCGAGGAAGACGTGTTGCAGAGCTTGATAGATTCCAAGTACAAAGATGGGCGCTCCACGACCGAAGAAGAGGTTACTGGTCTAATCATGCTCTTAGTTTTTGGAGGAATGGACACAAGCAGCGTTACCAGCACCTGGACTGGAGCTCACCTCCTTAGCACCCCAAGGGCATTGGAAGCTGTGGTTGAGGAGCAAAAACAAATTCTTAGAGACAACGGGGATGACCATGTTGACTACAATGCATTCCTGAAGATGAACTCCCTGCATGACACTGCGGATGCACCCTCCATCAGCGGTGTTTTTCCGGAAGGTACATAAGAACTTCACCGTACAGACTAAGGATGGCCACGAGTACGAGATACCCAGAGGGCAAACCTTGATAAGCCCCGTGTTTTTTAGTAGTCACCTACCTCACATCTATAAGGACCTTGATGTGTATGACCCAAGCCGTTTTGGACCCGAGAGAGAGGAGGACAAAGCCAGCGACAAATTCACCTACGAGGCATTTAGTGAGGCTTATGCTTATCTGCAGATTAAGGTGATGCTGAGCCATTTTCTCAGAAACTTTGAGCTCAAACTGGTGTCTCTTTTCCCTGAGACAGATTGGGGGAAGCTAATACCAGAACCTAAAGGAAAAGTGATGGTCACTTAAAAAAGGCAGCGCCTAGCTACTTAGCACCTAGTTAGCAAGTTTAACTAGTGTGGAAGAAGACAAACAAATTATACTTGGATGTGTGTATTATAATAAGCTTGAAGCATGTTATGTAACATATGCAGACATGCTTGCTTTTGCTTGTTCCTTGAGTCAGTCATGGCTTTGGCATACACTTAGGGCACCTGTAATGGGTGACTCTGCTTGTAATGTGTTGATATACCCAGCTATCATATAATATAATTCTTCTTCCATCGTAAAAAAAATATAGACATACCGAGATAAATCCAAATTTCAAAACTAATGGCTATTTTGACCATTTATTTTCCCGGTAGACAAAAGCTATTTGCTAGTATTGTGCACCATTGTTATTTTTCCGCTAGTTCAGCATAATAATGCAAGAAAATATTCTTTTTTTACAACAAACATATATATTATGATATCACAACAGCCAAATTACAAATAGGTCCTCAAGAGAAGACCAATTTACAAATAAGTCCTAGATCCGAAGAAGAACGAGGCGGTGCTGTTCATGGCGACAGAGACGATGGAGCCACCGACGGAGGGTCGCAGGGGCGTCGAGGACGCGTACATCCAGCTGGTAAGACCGCACAAGGCGTCAGTTGAAGGTGGGCCGGTGGAGCCGACGATGAAGGAACACACCGACGACTGAAAAATTCGGTTGAAGCTGTCGAGATTGATGGAGCGGCATGGACCGGGATCCCATGAGGAGGTGCCGCCATCGAACAAACACCAGCAGGGGAGCCACCATGCTGTTGAAGAGAGCACCAGGACCGAAGACTACTGTGGCAGGGAGGCGGAGTCGAAGACAACAGATGACGTGACCATGAGGGGGAGGTGGTGAGGGACAGTACCAGGGACCAGATCCACCCAAGAGAGGATCCGATCCATAGGCATGACTCTCGAATTGACCTCCACTCCAGCAAGATTGGGGACGGCGACATGGAGACTCCAGCGGTAGAGGATGGAATCGGGCTGTGGTGGAACTGCTGGAGGGGGTGATTTTATTTTATTTCTACTAACCTGAAGAGCGAGGACGACGACGACAAGGAAACCGAAGAAGACTCTAGCGATGACGAAGACAACGACGCGTTATCCAGGCAGAGATTACCATGACGGGCTTTAGCCATGAAGGCACTGAAGGAAGCTAAATACAAACCACTACTACTAGCTACGGATGGCGGGGGCCCCTCTACCGACGCCCTCTAGCAAGCTCGCCAGAGGCAGACGGGAGGGGGCCTCATGCTGCCCGCTGCAGGCACAGAGCCCTCCCCAAGCCTGCCGGAGTGGCTCTACGCTCCACGCGCTGCCATGCCCGAGTTTACCGTTGCCGGAGCCAGAAGCCGCGCTAAAATATCGGCCGATGGAATCCAAAATTTTTGAGACATCTCATTTATTATATATATCATCTGTGGGTCCAAAATTTTTCCTCGATCTATCTCAACTGAAATTTTCATATTTCAAAACTGTCATCTAAAGAGATGTCAAAGCCCACCCAATACTCTAACCTTAATCGAAGTTTCATTTTCTCTCCCCTTCTTTTCTAATTCCATGTTGTCACCCGCTACAACACACTCAGCACGCTTGAGCCATGATACTGCCCTCCTTATGTTTTATTTAGATTTTATGTTAGATTGTTTAGAAATGATCTATGTGCTTTCCTAAGCAAAATGAGTTATTTTTTAATCTATTTTTTTCTAAAATTTATTTCTATCACCGATAAATTTATGATATATCTGATATTTAGTGACCACCAAGATTTTTAAAATACCGGAAGAGAAAACCTTTCGCTGGAGTCTTCATGGCACGGGAGCTGATGGAGCCCAAAAGATGATGCCTGTCTGACATCGGGACAAGTTCCCCAATCCAAAAATCGTATCACGAGCACATGTTTGTTTGTTGACTCACCTCGATCATTTTATAACCCACTAACTAATGCTCGGACCTCTATGAACTTGTTAAAGGCCTCTCCCGCTAGCTAGACATCCACCCTGCTCATAGCCGAAAGGCCGGCAACTGCCTCCCCGCTTGTTCTTGTCACCTCCTACCTAGGCCGCGGTCTCCGACTAGCTCACCAAGGTCCATCCGCTGCCAGCCGAGGGGAAACTCTAGTGTGAAAAAAAACCACTACCTAGTAATCGAACCATTTTCTGTATTCCTAATCGAATAGTACAGATGGAATAATGTTAATAGAATATTGTAGATGTGAGCTGCTCTGGCAACAATTGTCGGTTATCATCAGAGCAGCTCACTTGTAATATTCTATTAGCATTATTTCATTTGTACTATTCAATTAGGAGTACAAAGACAATGGTTTGATTACTAGGCAGTGGCTTTTGTTTTTTGTCAGTTATCATCAGAGATCTGCCGGTTAATATAGAGGAGATTAGTTATTTGAGCATTTCTATGCTTGACAAAATTTGGGGCTACGCCGGAGAACGCGGACGAAGAGGCAGAGCAGGACATGGCGGTGTCTCGCTACAAGGCCGAGCTTGGTGAGGACAGACCGGGTGTCACGTGACGTGTGGATCTCCGGAGCGCCGGTGCATGGCTTTGGGTCGGCGACACTACCAAAATGTTGTTCTCCTAGTGTTCTACACCAGTTCAAATCAACAACAACCATACAATGGTTCATACGATAGTTCTAACCATTCACCATCTGTACACATGAATCACAACAAAATAGTTCCACCAGAGTTCTACATGTTATAGCCATACATCAACAACAGCATCGCAAGTTCCAGTCATCACTTGTTCACCAACAGCAGCAGGCACACTCCTGTCACATTGCAAGTCACGACAACAACAACATATATATTACACATTTTTGTCATCACCAGTTCACCAACATATATATGCACCTTGGGAGGCACACCGCACACGAGTTCTAAACCACTCATATTCATCTTTACATAGAGAACTTCAACATTTCACCAAAGAACAAAAAATGTGTTTCATGTACTTTATTTGTAAACTCAGACAGCAACACACATGCAACTAGATGTGTAAAGCATATATTTTGGGTAAAATGCAAGTAAAATATCTAAGATCATACGTCTGGTGGCACACTGACAACTGGACGTAGGTAAAGATCATGCTTCCTTCCGACGGCTATGCCCATGTCCTCTGTCATGTCCAATTCACTTGGTAGCATCCCATTAGGCACCTTCCAGTCGAAATGGTCCAAGAGTGCTGTGAGCACAAGCTCCATACTTGCCTCCGCAAATGCCATGCCAGGGCATATCCTCCGGCCTGCCCCGAATGGTGTGTATTCAAAGTCTGCCCTTGAAATCAATTGTACCGGCCTCAAACCGTTCTGGTTTGAATGTCGCAACATCGTCCCAATATTTGGGGTCTCTACTGATCGCCCAAATATTCACAAACACGTTAGTTCCCTTGGGTACATCATACCCCATGACCTTACATGACTCTCGACACTCCCTTGGGACAAGCAATGGCACCACTGGATGCATCCTCAGGGTCTCTTTGATGATGAGTTTGATGTACTTCAAGTGGACCAAGTCATCATCAGTGACTGTTGTCTTTCCGTGGAGCTTTTCACGTACCTCGGCTTGTGCCCTTTCCATCACTTTTGGGTTACGTACAAGTTCTGGCATGGCCCATTGAAGTGTATTTGCAGAGGTCTCACTCCCAGCTCCAAAAAGATTCTACGTACAAATACAAGCAAGCAACCAGAGAATGCATGAACTCATGAATCACATTGATTCATGTGAGCCAAAACCTGCATGTAGTCACAAGAGTACTTACCATGATGATGGTCTTGATCATTCCCATGGTGAGTGGCACCTCCAGGCCACCTTCCTTATGTATCCTCAGAAGCACTTCCATCAAATCCTCCTTCACAGTGTCCTCTCCATCTATTGATGTGGCCATGGCTACCCTCCGCTCCTCGTGTTTTTTGATGGTGTAGTCCATCAGCTCGAACATCTTACGATGGGTTTCCGCCGCCCGACGAGCTGTGCCACCAATGAGGCTCGCTAACCTTGATGAGGGGAACAAATCGCCGAGGCTGAACCCGGTGATGATCTTTACTCCCTCTGCGACATTCTGCAGGAATTCGTCCTTCCTCTCAAACCGGTCACCGATCATGGAGCGCACAACCATGCCCTTTACGATCTCGGTGATCCTCTGGCTGAGGTTGACGGCCTCGCCTGTCGGAGACGCCGCGATGGCAGCCACGAGGCGGCCGACCTCCTCCTCCCGGATACCACGGAACGATTGAACGCGGTGGACACTGAGCAGCTCCATGACAGTGATCTTGCGGAGCTGCTGCCACAGGGTGCCGTATGGTGCGAACCCCAAACCCTCCCCTTCCGCCAAAAAGACCTTCATCGTCGGGCTCAATGGGCGCGTGGCAAAGTTGAAGTCCTGCGTCTTCATGATCTCGCACGCGGCGTCCGGTGAGGACGCAACGACGACGGGAACCTCCCCGAGCTTGAGGTAGATGAGGGGCGCCTTGAGCCGGTGCGCGATGTCAGCCATGACATGGTGGGTGAGACGGCTGCTGAGCAGGTGGTGGACGTTGCCGATGATCGGCAGCTTCCATGGGCCAGGCGGTAGCCGTAGGTCATTGTTGCTGTGCTTCTTGAGCTTGAGGAGCAGGACGGGAAAGAGGAGAGCCAACAAGAGGCACAAGTAGTATGTGAGTGGCTCCATTGATGTCGTCTAGGAAGCAGTGGCTACCAAGAATTGAGTAGAGACTAACCTCTGTCTTTCGAAGTTTGGAATGGTATGTGAATTAGCTTGGACGAGGCATATATTTATATAGTATATATAATAATATATATATATAACTACTTAACTCTTAAATCTCCAGCTATATATAACTACTCAAGTCTTAAATCTTCGGCTATAGCGTAATAATATATAAAACTACTCAAGTCTTAAATCCCAAGCTATATATATATAACTACTCGTCTTAAATCTCCGGCTAGCCGGCCGCTGGGGAAGAGTACAGCTAAGAGAAGCCATTTTTAGCGCTAAACAATCGCTGCCACTAATAGCCGGAAATTACCGGACATAGCCCTTAATTAGTGCCTATTTAGCTTCAGCTAAACGCTTGGTGGACCCAGAAAATGGACGCAGCCCACGAAACAGAAGCCCACGAAGGCCCAAAACGGCAGTGCAGTCTTCATCTCTGACTCTGCCAGATGGCGGCGGCGGTGGGCTGCTCCCGGTCCCCGGAGGCATGAAAGCAATCGCGCCTGCCCTCGTCGCTTCGCCCAGCCTTTGCTCCCGCCGACGAGTTCATGGACGGCAAAATTTCGATCTATCTCACACTGAGCTAACCGGACGAGGTACAAAGAATCGCTACTACACGCCGTCTCCGATACATCGTGCCTGTTTAAATATATATAGCCTCTTGCATATTTTTTGCAGGGTAACAACTCATCATTAGGGTAACACTTTACCATTCTTGCTTAAAACATTTGCAAACCTGCGAGGCCACCCTCACTAACGACTGCATTTGTCGGCCAAGATCTTTCCAAACCAGCCGAACGTGGCAGATCGAGCACCACAAATCTGCATCCGAGTCCAAGCCACACCGTCGTCGACGCTGTGCACGAGACACCCACATCGACCTTCAGACGTGGACAACCCCCGCACCAAGCGACACCCTCACATAGTAAGATCGAGCGAACCTCAGCTCAGTCATCTTGCATCTGCCTCATCTCCGGCCAGCGTGCCTCGCGCCTCCGGCAGTCAAAGGTCTCGTCGACCCCAGCTCGCAGGTTCCCACTCTTCACAAGATAACATTACATTGCACATCTATATCTCATATATAGACAAACTCCACCAGTTAATTCTCTCAACATGCAGCCTATCCAACAAGGCAATCCACCGTCATATCCACTAAGCAAAATTTAATGTAAGTTGTCCAACTAGACAATATACTACCACATACAATTAAAATCAATTAGCACATGCAACTGTAATGTCATATCATGCCATGTCGGCAATACTACTTTATTCATCAGGTCGTAGTTCCACGTTCCACGAAATCCAATAATTCATAATTTTTGCAGCAATGCACAAAGAATTTCCTAGTATATATCATAACCATCACACCCATTTTGGTCACCTCCGTGAGTGACTACCATTCTATGCCTCCGCATGAAAGTTTAAAATTATCTAGTAGCTGTGCTAACCTTTGCCGCAAAGAACAATACATCTCTTTTGCAGGTCTACATGGATGCTTGGCTTACCTTCGCACTTATTCATGTTAGAGTACTCGTCATAAACGCATCAAGCATACTCATTCATCACACCATCGCACTCATGATCATCATGCATACCAAGCAAATTCCATATTCACCCCGCAGAAACGGGCGAAGCTCATTACCCTGCCCTCATCAGCAGACGCACATAGTATGGATTGCATCAGACCAACGTCTGATGCAATCGAGGGTTGGCTTGCTGCAAACCTTCAAAGTACTTTACAGTTATGCAAACTGCTCTTTTACCCCCAACGGGGGCGAGGCGCAGAGATTCACCAAATTACTTTATAATAATGCAAACTGCTCCTTTTACCTCTGATGGGGGCGAGGTGCAGAGGTTCATCAAAGTACTTTACAGTTATGCAAACTGCTCTTTTACCCCCAATGCGGGTGAGGTGCGAAGACTCACCAAATTATTTTAAAGTTGTGCAAACTACTCCTTTACCCCCGACGGGGGAGAGGCATGGAGGTTCACCAAATTACTTTACAGTAATACAAATTGCTCATTTACCCTTGACGGGGGCGAAACGCAGAGGTTCACCAAATTACTTTACGGTTATGCAAACTGCTTCTTTACCCCCGTTGGGGGCGAGGCGCGGAGATTCACCAAATTACTTTACAGTTATGCAAACTCCACCTCCAACCCTTACCAAGGGGGAAGGCGCGGAGGTTTACCCAAAATTGAGCACCCTCACCAAACGTCCAAGGGCTTCCATTATGCAAACTCCACCTCCTACCCTTACCAAGGGGGGAAAGCGCTGAGATTCACCCAAAATTGAGCACCCTCGCCAAAATGGCCAGGGGCTCCCATTATGCAAACTCCACCTCTACCTTCGACAAAAGGAGAGGTACGAGGTTAAAATTCATCATAACTCACAGTCCCTTGCTATATGTAAATAACTTCATTTTATAGAGTTACTTATTCGTGCTTAACCTTGCAAAGCAGGTCCGATACTTCTATCAGATTTTTTGTCGAGTTCATCATGCAAGCGAGATTCCCTTAAGGAACCCTCACCATTGACTTCAGCGGCTTCAACCGCACCCTCATCAGTACCTCAGCAAGGGGCTTGCCAGCGACCTCAGCAAAGTCGATCGCACTCTCGTCGGTACTTTGGCAAGAGGCTCGCCGTCAACCCTGCCAACGCAAACACTTTGGCAAGGGGCTCACCATCGACCTTGCCGATGCAAACACTTTGGCAAGGGACTCGCCACCAACATCGGCCACATCAAACACACCCTCGCCAACACCTCGGCTAGGGGCTTGCCATCGACTACATGCACTTCACCATTGCCCCGCTCATCCACCTCGGCATCAAGTTCAGCTACATCAAACCACCTCCGTACCAAGCCATCATCATCATCAGCATAAAAACCGCAACTTCACCCAACCAAAACTCATCGCCAACATCATCAACAACTACCTACAAAGCTGCCTTTTGCTCATAAGCACTGACCAAGAGGGGCTGCATTGGAGGACCAATTCAACCTAGAGGATATGTCTCACCCGCTGCTCATGAGCCAGAGTAGGCAAGATTGGCAGCTCCGATGTCTACCTATGTCCAACGATTGTAATTGATTCCACTACTACGACTACTTCGGCCACAGAGACTTGCTCCCAGTAAGGCGAAGACCATCGTGACGGCTGAGTCGGGTTGGACCCAACTCGTTGACCTCTGCCCCGTCGAATGCGTTATCATCGACCTTCAATAGCAGCTCCCACATCTATCTATGTCCGGCGACTACAACCGCCTACCCCTGCTACCACAACTACTTGGGCAACAAAAGGTCGCTCCTAACCGAGTCTAGCAGAACCAAGGTTGTCGACCTTCAAAATCAACAAATCATTACCATCCAACTACTGCCTCCAACCTTCATCGTCGAAGCGCAACTTCGAATACACCTATCGAAGCCTAGGATCGACTATGGAATTGTAATTTTAGGCCTTTTACTATTTTTATAGTGACTAGGCTCTGTTGTACCACCAGAACCTAGTAGCTGAGGGGCTACTGTTGGGGGATGGGTGGCCACGCCCCACCCTTTCCATGTAAAAAAGCCCAAGTGCTAAATAGATTAGGGGACTTGTATATAAATTCATGATTCAAAGGGGGAGGAAGAAAAATTTCCTCCTTCCACCTACTCTATAAATAGAACCGCAGGGGCAAGGGGGAGAAGGAGGCTGACCTCTCATTTTCAGTCAGCATTCCTCTACTCTTCCTTTCTTGTTTGAGACTAAGCCTGAGCACAACCCTCATCCCACAGAGGGTACCTTCGCCTAGTCTGGAAACGGTACCCTCACACAGTTGGTGAGGGTACAGCGAAAGGCCAATACCTCCAACAGAGGATGATAGTTGTTTGGCTCTGTCTAACAATATGAAGGCAGTAGCAACAATAGCAGCTAGCATGTGGAGGCTGAAGGTTGCATAGGGCGATGGCGACCCGTGGCTGCGGACTGCAGTCAACCAACGGCTTCATTGGACAGTCGGTGTGGGAGTTCAACCCCGACCATGGCACGCCGGAGGAGTGCACCGAGGTGGAGAGGCTCCTCCGAGACTTCACCGACCACTGCTTCCAGAGGAGGGAGTCCGTCGACCTCCTCATGCGCTTGCAGGTATATGTAAAATAAAACTACTTTCAAGTATCGAGAAGTACGTATAAAAAACAACCATGCATCAACTCATATGTATCATGTTTGTGTTTCTTTGAGTATACACATGCAAACTTTTTTTTTGAGAATGTATACACTTGCAAACTTTGCCTAACTTTGCCTCCCTCTACGTTACCTTCTGTCATTTGAGTGCATGGTTAGATTACATTTAAACGGATCTACTAACCAAAGATTACAAAACTATCCCTTAAAAAGATTATAGAAGTATAAGCATTACAAAAGAAGGAAAATATGCAAACGAGAACTATATGAGGTCACACTGGTTTTTAGTGAGGTTCGTCGATGTATCATTATTATCAAGACATGACTACGTATCTCGTCATAAACAATTGGAATTAGGTTGCTTCTGCGGTCTAGCCGTAGGCCAAACCAGTCGCCAAGCCTTTTCATGGATGGGTTATCTCATCTTTATGCCTCCCCCCTCTAAAATATAGAGTTTGAGTCAAACTCTATTCTAGCCTAATACAACTTAATTCCAATTGTAGCAAAATTGTACCCATATTTGATATATAGCTAACAAACTCCACCTTGATGAATATGCACAACACCTTAAAATTATCTATATGCGCCCTCCATGTACCCGGCTAGAGTTGTTGCATTTGTCCATGAAACTTTCTAACGAGTCTGATCGCAGACCCATTGCAAACAAGTGACTTGGCTATTTCTGCAACTTCATACTTCATGACTCCACTCCACTGCAGCCATGATTCCTTCTCTTTATCACCAAAATATATACTATTGAGTAAAATTATATGTCTCTCCAACCCTTACATGCTTTACTCCTTGAAGCACATCTCCTCTCTGCTAGGTGCCACACTAACTAACTAAATCCAACACCATATTCGAACCTGAGTGTAAACATGATGCTGAGAACCTAGCTCATATTTGTTATCCGAATCAGATATAGAATTTGTGCATGCCCATTAGCTTGCTCTTCTATTCCAATTATAATGCTACTTCCACGACGTCTTAAGTCATATAGCCTCCTGCAGCAAGGTTCAACCAAATCTATATCTATATCTATATCTATATCTATATCTATATCTATATCTA